>JARHVA010001767.1:802500-1412500 GCA_037957365.1 Torreya grandis | reverse complement strand
ATAGGTGTGTCAAGTACATGTCAATGGAATATTAATACCACTTATATACATATGAACAAGCGTATACACATTATAATTTAATCATAGAGAAGTTGTAACAATCTATTTTATTAATCCAAAAGGTTACAAAGTTCAATCTTGTTAGAGTTTCCTCATGACTAAGAAAGGGACCATTTTACAAGGATTAAAATCCTAAATATATATAAAATGGAGAGAGAATAAGGAGAAATATGGCATAGAGGAGAAGAAAATATTATCAATCTATCATTAACTCAATCATGACTTTAGTTGCAAATAGTTACAAATAATCTTCAATAAATCTATTCTTGTTTGGTGTTCTTGCATGATCTTTGAATGAGACATTTGGAATTGAAAATAAGGTATTAGTTCATCATCAGCATATAATAACTTCTTCTTATTTTAAACATAATACCAAGTTAAGTCAAAGATGCCTTCCTGCATTAAGACTTGGAACATGTATTAATTGTTAGTTAAGGATCAGCTATATAGAGTGATTTACATTTAATATCATGTTCATGTATTTACACTTAAGATAATTTATGTGACATGAATTTCCTGTTATCAACTCTCTTGATAGTCTTATATGTCATTCTTTAGCCTCTCTTGTTGACCAAGTAGGTCTACTAGGCTAATTAAGCTTAATTACTTACATTTAATGGCTATCAAACCCTTTATGAAATCTTATAAACTTGTGTAGAAGTGATTTTTAGGCATTTAAAAACCTCCCATACTGAATTTAATTTTTTTTGAACAAGATACATGTATAATTTTTCCACACAAGTTGACTAAATCACTCTTTCCTTTATTTTTGCAGACTGGCTAATTAGAATTGCACTAAAATCTAGTTGTATCTTGAGTAAACATATCTCAGTGATAATATTTATAAACCTATGACCATTTTTAGTATTTTATCCATTGGTGGGAGGGGATATTGGTCTTTGAGGGAAGATTTATTTTGATCTCTAAAGTCCACATAGATAAATTTCCCCATTCTTTTTCCAAGCATTTCCAAGTATATCCTTGGACATCCAATGACTTGAAGATGTATAAAAAGTGTAAAAAATCATTATAAAATTATTATAATATTATTAAACTAACTTTTACCTCTCTTTATACACTTTTTCCTCAAAAAATAACTTCATTCTCTGATGATTAGATTCTTCTTAAACTACCTTATAACTCTCTTTATACACTTTTTCCTTAAAAAATATTATTTTTTGATGTATTCATATAACAAAGTAACATGATCATTACCCTCTATAATTTTAATTCATTTTTAAAGTATTTATAGGGTGATTCATAGGTTTTTGGATGTAATAAACTTCACTTTTATCAAAATTGGTCTGTAGTAGGGTTTAGGGAGAGTTTTAGAGGTCCACTTTCTTAATGATGGTTCATAAAGTACAAACCTCCAAAAAAAACTTATTTACATGGATATTTATTCCATATACCCCTTAAAATTTCCTTATAATCTTTTTTTCCCATGTAAAATGTGTGTAAAGATACATACATACCGAAGTTGGCTTATGGTCTTTTGCATGCATTTTAAACCTGCTTATAGTCTTAACAATGGTTCATAAACCTTAGATCCTTAATAAAACTAAATCCTCCATGTATTTAATTTTTTATATTGTTCTTAAATCTTGATAATATAATGTTTTTCAAGTCCTCATGTGGTGAAAGATATGAACATCTAAACAGAGGGGTCTAATTGGTTACCTAGACTGCATAGTTCAAATTAGCTCTTTAAGACCAAAACTAACCTTTCCCTATTCTAATATAATTTTAAAATATCATATAGTACTTGAAACATCATCTTAAACCTTATCATATATTCTTTTATTCTTATGATGCTCTACAAGTGTCTTCATGGTGGTATAGGCCTTCTAGGCGTAAAACAGGGTTTTAGGCCTAATTGGGCCTTACTAAAATTTAAGGTTAAAGGAAAATTTAGGTGATATGAGGATTTAAAAATCATAATATCATATTATTTTAATTTTTTTCTAACCTTATACAATTTTCTCTAGCTACTCAAACATCAACATTGTTCCATTCTTCTTATAAATGTGCATATGGGTTTCACTATTTAGACTCTATGTGTGGGAAGACAAGGTTTCGCAAGGTTATTTATCATTAAAATTAAAGGTTAATGGAGTTTTATATAATTAAATATTATCCATTAATTATATCATTCCATATTTTTAGTCTCCAACCACTCAATTCCATATATACTCTTTATCTCTCTTTAGGGTTTCAAGTTGTCATAACTTGCATAGCCCTCAACGATTGAGTTTTGAGCTTTCCTGCTTAACCTAAGATGTATTCCTCATAATGAGATGTTAATTATCCTATAATACCTTTATTAACTTCCCATAATTTTTTATATGTCTTCAAATATCACCCCAAACACATGGATGCCATCACTAATAGTGCACAAGCCTGTCTTATCTCTCTTTTATTTAACTAGCCCTTAAGGGTATTTTGTTTTGAAACCTAAATATTGTCAACCCTAAAGATAATGTGAATAAACTATCATAATAATTTCATATATTAAAACTACCTCATTAATTTTAATCTCTCTATCTTGTCCTCAAACTTCTTAATAGCTCATTTGGTCTCATGACTGATTGTTAGCTTACCAGTGAAGCTCTGTGACAAAATAGTGAATGTTTTCACTAATTTTATAATATTTATAATGGATTGAGTACATTTAAACACTTATAATGACTATTTATACTAAAATTTAAGGAATTATTAAACCTTTAGAGTCTCTAAAATCTCAAATTCTCCCAAAACTATCAGTGGAGTTGACTGTGTCTGTTGATTGTGTGTAGGTCAATGTTGACTATGTCTCTTAGGTATGTTTGGATTCATCATTACATATTAACCTATATCAGTGATATATTATAATATATTTAAACTTAAAATTGGATTTAGGGTCTCTTAAATCACTCAAGTTATTCCTTATTCTTCCAAATAGACTCTCTTTTAACATACGCCTGTAGGTGACCTTGTGAGGTGATGGCTATGTTACTTTGAATTTGGGCCTCATGACTTAACATCACTAAAATTATTAATATATTTGAACTAAATTGACGTATAAATTATCATTTAAATATTTTTAACATACCTCATCTCCCTTAATTAGTCAATTACAAACCTTGTAGCCTATAAGTGTTGATTTCTTCCATTTGTTGGATCAACCTTAAAAGAGTCTTTATTTTTATATCATCATGACCTAAAAAACTTCTTAACTCAATTAAAATATCACAAGTATGTATCTATTTTTCATTTTACATAATCTAATAGGCTATGATTTCTCAAACCATATACCTTGTACTCTTGTCATCTAGCATCCTTACTATGAGTAACCTTTTGGTCTTGACTGTAGGTGATTTTTTCCAAGGCTAAGATTGTGTAATGAATACTTTAATCTAATAAGAATTCAATATAAACCCATATTATCTTTAATTCTCTGATTATTTCTTATATTTCCCACTTGGGTCCTAAATTATGTCCACATGCTCTGCCTTTTCATTGATTGCACCTCTAGTTTCATTCTTTTCATTGAATGGTTGTAGATGTAGATTAGACTACTATATGGACTGAGACAACTTTGATAAGTGGAATAAGATGATAGTGTATAATCCTATAGAACTTAATCCTACACTTTTTCTACCTTATCATTGATCATATTCACTTATAATTAAATCTTTGATCTTCAATTAATAACCTAAGTCTTAAGAAGCTAGTAGACCCCACTATACAAACTAAGATAATCCAAACATAGCATGTGAAGTGTATGCCTTGGAGGGAGTTCATGATGTTCATGTAGTGATTTAACCTTGTTATAATTACCTTAAAATTCTTTCAATCATAATTATAACCTTTAAATAGACTCCTTTAGCACATTTTGAAAACCCTATGAATGTTTTTCTCTAGATGACCATCTAACACCTGTACAGATTATAGACAACTTTGAGAAATTTGATCCTATGATGTATAATGGGATAATAAATTTGTTAATATTACTTAATAAATGTTTATTTAAGTAGAATTAATCTTTCCACAATATTTATATAATGGAAAAGAAACAAGGAAACTCAATTTACCTTAACTTTCATAAAGTTGCCTTAAAAATTGCTAACAAAGGAAATTTTCAAGTTATTTATCTCTCTCCATTACTTCTTATGACTGGATTTCACTAGGTTTCCTTCACTTTATTTATTTTATTAACTATCATATGTCATAATGTCATTTAACTTGGATTGAGATAACCACCATGGTGTATTAGATATCTTTTTCATTTGGAGGTGAGGCCTTGACTGTTGTAGGTGTCAATTAGGAAACTTAGGTTGTATATTGAGTTGTTGTTTATTTGAATTTAAGACCACATGACTTGTTAAAGAAGTTAAAACCTCTTATCCACTCTTTAAATATTTCACATAACTTAATACAAGGATCATTCCAACTCAACTTACCTTTAAGCTACTATATATAATGGTACAGACAATGCCTCTTCTTAAGAGTTTGTGTATCAAAGATGGAGTATTTAGCCCATTTGATAGACTTTTATGATGATATAAGGAAATGAAAAGAATATGAATGAATGGAAAAGTGTAAGAAATAATTTTTATAGTTTTTATCACTCTCAAAATTCTCTACAATCTGTGCAGGCTTGTACTTGAAGGAAATAACAAGTTCCCATTAGAAAAGTGTACATTGAATTACCACCTTAGACCTCTCACTACTTTAGCATGTTTAATATTATACTCACACATGTGGTATGAAGTTGAATAATTTCATGTAAATGTGGTTCAAACTCCTAATAAGATACATAAACTTCCATTTTTCTTTCTTGATACTTAGGAGAGGAACAAACTCAAAAAATTGGTCACCTACTTGAATGAAAAAGCCATTATGATTGTCTTAACTTGTAAAATATTATTCATAAAGGAGAGAGATCCAAACTAAGAGCCAATTCCCAAATATGTAATCTCTGTCATATCCCTTCCTCTACTAAAAAATCTAGATCTTGATATTCTCTCTCATGACCATACCATCTGCAAACCTAAAAATTTCTCTTGAGTTACAAAGAAACTAGGTGATTTTAGAGAACTAGTTTTGAGCATGTTGGAATCCTTTTTCCATGAATCTTTTCTATAACACCATTCATGAAGACTTATTCAAATTCTTGGCCTCCATTTTATGGAAAAGTCCATACATCTGCATGAAAACACCCTTTCTATTGAATTATCTTCACACTTTAATCTTTGAACCACCAATTTAGGGTAATATGAAGAAACTTATGAGTCACAGAGCTTATTAAAACAAGTAATAACTCCTTTTGAGATTAAAATGGAGTATTTTGACACATTGGAACTCTTTAAGACAAAAATTACACTTTAGACTTGCATGAAGAGATAATTTTAAAACATGAGACTTTTGAATTAAGTAATGACATGAATATGAAGGTGTTTAAAGGAATTATGAATGATTTAGTGGAATTTTTAAGTGAATTTTTTCCATTTTAAGACCAAAACCTTCCTTTTAGACAATGTACACATAGCTTCACAAAGGAGATTTGCCACTGAATATCATGAAAAGTACCTTATATCTTATTAAAAGTTTTTCCATGAGGATTTTATGTATCTTCACCACCCTTAAAAGCTTATAGACATCTTCATACATTACATATATTGAATATGCTATATAATCTCATGATGAGTCATCAGCTTCAATTCCTTATCAAAGTCCTCCAAACATTCTCCAACATCATAATGATACTTGACACCAATTGAAATGAGACATGACAATGACATGGCACTGAGACACACTCCCTTTAGTTAATATTTAATGACATCAAGATGATCAAACACATCACTAAGGACACAAGACAACTAGGATATGAAAAAAATTTAGTGTAGGGGCTGGTATTTGGCCCTTATAGGCTAAATTGCCAATAGTAATATTTTCCTCAAGTAATGTAATATTTGAATTAATTTTTTTTTGTAATGCATCTATGGACTCCCTTATAAAATCCTTTTTATCTATAATTTCTTTACAAACACAAACCTTAGCAACTTGTGATTGAAAATGTAGATCATAACCCTTAATAGGATGTGTGGGAGATAGAGGGGGTTGAGGAAATACTTCTTAGTTACCTTAATTTTTATCTATAGGTTGGGTCACTTGGGATTTCATAGACATATAATTTTTATTATGATTTAATAAAATATTTATTTTATTATACATTAGTGTTCCCAAATCTATTAATTTGATCTTAAAACTTTAAATTTGTAAATGGCATAAGGGGTGTAACTAGGAAGGGTGTGTTTGATTAGTAGGCTCTCATATATACTAATCCTAGTCATAAATAGTGAACAAGGCCTAAAAATACACTGACTAAGTTGGATTCCACTATCTTATATTCAAATTGTCTCATCTCTATGGTACATTTAGAGTAACTTCCTTAGGATAACCACTTAGCATTGTAGTACATAACCAAACAACCTAACACTTCCTATGGCTGAAAAATAAAAAATCTTGTGCACTTCTTATATACTTATTAGATATGTGAAAAGTAAAACCCTTATACATTTCTATCCAATGGCTTGAGTATTTTATCAATACCCCTCACACCATAACTCATGTAAAACTGATGACTACTTTCCCAAAATGACAACTCCTATGAGTTTTACAACTGTTAGAACACAGTTATAGAAAGTAAGGAAAAGAAAGAAAAATAAATTGAAAGCCAATAGAATAAAATATTTTTGTGAATGTAAATCAAAAATTCAATCAAAAACACCTAGGTCAAAGATAAATCCTATATCATTGCTTAATTAAATCCTAGAAAGGATGATCACATTTATCTTTAGTGTATGGGAATTATGAATTAAGTTGAAATCCTTAAACAAAACTTGAAAAACAAATGTTCAAGAAAAAAATAGGTTCACCAATACATATTACCCTATTTTTTTTAATAGTGTTTAATAAGTATAAAACATTGAAATATTATTTAGATATTAAAATATCACATTTAAGTAAAAATATTAATGTAAAGTAGAATTAATTAAAACTAATTGATAAGTGGCATAAGCTAATATAGTAATTACAACTAAGAATACAATACTTAGCATTTTATAATATTTGTTGATTTTATCAAGTGTCTGATAGTGAGATCAAGGATAAGATAGGTCTGTGATAGATCATATCATGAGAGAGTCTAAGATTGTGTCTAGACAATTATGTGCTCCTTAGACAACTACGTAGTGTGGCCCTATCCATTAAATATTGGTTTATCTACTTTGAAAGTTAATAAAATGTGATTGCTCTATTTTTTGTGACTATGTTTATTAAAAGGGATAAGACACTTATATTTTATTAGTTCCATAGAATAAATTTATTCATTGTCCTAGCCTTGGAAATGTAAGGTGTATTTAAGAGAGCTAAAAACCTAAAATAAGAGTAAATGTAAAGGGCTAAGCTGACCCTAATCACCTCCATTGATGATTTAACATTGCCTATGTATAAAGATACTTCAAAGAGTAAATTGAACCACACATAGTTCTCCCACCTAGTTTGATTTTTTAATTGTGTTCCTTCACTATATGTATGTAGCTAATAATTTGGCTTTGATTCTTGATAATATTAGCTCTTTAATTGATTTGAAATTATTTAGACTTGATTTTTTATTACTCCTTGAATTTGGGAAGAATAGGGCATAGTTTCTTGATGTATAGTAGTGTAATACATATATGCCAAATATATGACCCATTTAAAAATATAATGACCTTTGATTTATATATGAGTGTAACTAAATAATTTATTTTAGCCAAGTTATGACGTGTGTAGGATGACCCATATGGATGTTTTGAATTTAGGAAACCACCCATTAAATGGCATAGGGATAAGGCCATGTTAAGTGGATAGGTCTACAATTTTGTTGCTTTTTGGACTGGTTCTACCTTTAGGCACAGTCTTTGAAGTAGTTTGCATGCACAGTCCAATTTCCATTTGCTACCACTAGGCACTTTTCAAGCGTAGTTTCATACCATTAAATTAAGTCTAATTCTACTATAATTTTTCATGGTTATATTTAAATGTCATTAGAATGAAATGGTATATAAAATCATATAAAAATCCTTCCCACGTACTAAATTTAAATTCTTCAAAACAAGCTTTTGGACTAATTTTTGTCTTTCCAGTTTTCAAATTTTATCAGGAACCACTTTTTAGGAGTTTTGCATAGTTAAATCATATTAATTTAATATTAAATATTTCATGATGATAGATAAATGTGGGAAGAGTGTGAGGGTGAATAAATTCATAAAATATTTATTTCCAAAATATGAAATGTGGAGCAATCAAAATAGGCTTTTGCACTGATTTTTACTTCCTCATTTTATGTATCCTCCAATTATCAAATTTGCCCAATGTGCACTTTTAAAACCTATTTTCTCAAATGTAAATTATTTTATTTTTTATTCAAAAATTTCATGATAATATATGTGGGAAGAATGAAAATTGAATAAATTCATAGAAATTTCATTTTCCACATACAAAATTTATAGCAAACAAAACTAGCATTTGCATTAATTTTTACTTGCCCATTTCTTGCATTTCTAGTTTCTAAATATACCCAGCTCGCATAGTAAAAATGCATCCATTTATTATGAAATTTATTATATGAGTATAAAAATATAATTATAATACAAAAATTAAGAAATTCACATGAAATTGATTCTCATGCATAAAATATATAGCCATGAAAATTGATAAGCATGTAAATTTATGTCTTCCCAGTGGCGAAATCTAGTCAGTGCATACTCTTCAAGCCCTATTTTAAAGGGTAAAATTATATCTAATATCTATGAAAATTTTCATGGTTATATCCAAATGTGAAAAAAAAATTAAGAGTGAATAAATCTTCAAAAACATCCTTCTCATGAGCAAAATGCACAACAATAAAAACTAGAATCTGAATTGAATTTTATTTCTAGTTGCTAAATCTACCTAGTGCACATATTCAACCCTTAAATCACATTTTTTCTATTTAAAAATTGTTTTATAATATAAAAATGTAATAAGAATATAATTGTGAAATAATTCACATGAAATTGCTTCTAATGTGTAGAATGCACAACCATGAAAACTAACCAGTGCATAGATTTTTGTCTTCTAAGTAGCCAAGTCTAGCTAGTGTGCACTATTCAAACCCAATTTCGCATAACTAAATGAGATAAAATAATATTTAAAAATTACATGAAGATATTTAAATGTGGATATAATTTATTATTAATTAAATTAACAAATTATTCCTTTCCACATTTTAAATGCACAACATTAACAATTGGCTTTTGTGCTGATTTTTACTTTTCCAAATTTTAAATATAACCTGTTTGCACTTTTCAAACACTTGGTTGCACAATCAAATGAGGTAAAAATTTCTTAAATTTTTTATGTAGTGTAATTATGACATGATAATATGATGCATTTAATTTAATGGTTATCAATTTTAACAATGAAAATATATGAAGGTGCGAAGGGACCCTTCTGGGAAGATTTGACATAGTCAAATTTTGACCAAAAAACACTAAAAGGGTGGTGTGTAGAGGTTAAATTGATTATTTAAAATTATTTAAAAATACCCTTTTAAATGTATTTTTAATATATTTCATTAAATATAATATACAATGGGTTTTAATCATCTTTTACCATGTGAATTTCTCTTTAAGTTTTTTTTGAAGGTGTTATGTGGTTGCATATGACTGTGTGTTGGTTTTTAAGCCATATATTTTGATTCACAACTACATTTTCCATGTCACTTGTTATGTTGTAAATTTTTATTTTTATATATTTACAATGGTTTTAGTTTCAAATTATATAGGTAAAAGATGCAAAATGCATCAACATTTTAATCACAAGACTCTGTTACTTCTAGATGATTCTTTGTTTATAATTTTATTTGGAACCTTTATCCTTTGCTATGGAAATAATGTGTCTTATTTGATATTTTTGTATTATTTGGACAAAAGGTGTGCATTTTTCAAGGCAAGGATATTCCCAAACACCAAGAATGTGTAAAAGTGGGTTGATCATCATTTTTTTGTCATCTAGCACATTTGGAAAGAGTGTTTTATCATCTATTGCTTTTGAAAAGTAATTTTGTTCATTGAATCTAAGCATTGGTGGGTGGGTCACATTAAATATTTGTAACCAATTTTGGAGTATAATTATACCTAATCTTTGACTTAATTTCTATAATACCTAGGTGAATTTTTATAAAAATGGTTAATTCATTTTTAGTTAGACTGAACTATGCCCGTTTGATTTTTACAATGTTTATACTTTTTTATAGTAGTTTTCTATTCTACTGAGTTGAGGTTGTTTGAGATAGGATTGTAATTTATATGGTTATTTATTAATGAATGAAACATATTTTATATCAAATATCTATGAATTGATATGCATGACCTGTGTAGTAAATATGGTGGTGTGCTTCTCTACTTTACATTGCTAACTTGACCCTTAGACTCTTGCACCTGCTTTGATCTTGGTTGTTCCATGTTATCCAATCAAAAATTATTTATTTTTGGAATTTGTCTACTCATATTTATTTTGTTTTAATTATAAATTGGGTTCCTTACTCTTTCTCTCTACCCTATCTCTTTCATTTTTTTAATCAATATGTTAGATTAGATTAGTTTAGTTTCTGAGTTGTGATATGAATCTAATGCTTTCTTATTGATTTCATGCTCTCTTGTTTAGTGTTGTTTAATGAATTTTTAAATATTATATGCCATAAACATTTATTTTAATCAAATGTTTATTTTCATGTTTAAATTTGAATCTTGATTTTCTAGGCACTAAGCTTCAAGATTAAAA
Source organism: Torreya grandis (assembly GCA_037957365.1). Lineage (NCBI taxonomy): Eukaryota > Viridiplantae > Streptophyta > Pinopsida > Cupressales > Taxaceae > Torreya > Torreya grandis. The sequence goes on along the minus strand of JARHVA010001767.1, from coordinate 1,401,589 downwards.
TGTTAAATGATTCGTCTTAAATACTCCAGTATTGGTAATGGCCCCTTGAATTGAAATGGTCATAATGAGCCACTAAGTGAGGATTAGTACACCTAGACCGAGTATAAAATATATTATGGAATGGAGATCTTAGGATTTACCTCCTTTTAGGAGGGGTAAGTGCATCAAAAACACTTGCCTACATTTGGTTGGACATTTGTGTCAAAGGATCGATTGACATTTTGGTGCTAGAAGGAGGGCATGTTCTTATGTATTTCAAAATTTTCTTTTGTTTCAGGTTCTGAGACTGTAAGATTGGTTTTATGAGCCCACTCATGGGATTTTCTTGGATATGTGGATGTTCATACCCTATGAACATTCTAGGGCCTTCCCAAGGCTTGCCAAATGATCCCTACAAATTTTTCTCAAAGTATACCCCAATGTGATTATAACTACTCAAGAGCAAATTAAATATTTTATATATGCCCTTAGTAGAGATTAAATCCAATATGAGGATATGGCATGTCACCTATTCCCCTTTTCCCTAGATGAATTTGAACTCTTGGTATCTCAGCTTACCAAATAGATACATCACTTCATGGGCTACCTTCAAAACTTTATTTATCAGCCAACTTAGTGTGTCCATTGATCCTTATGTCTTGTTTTACCAATTTACCATATCCTGTAAAGAGCCAAACGAAGCATTTAATTTAATTAATCATTTATTTCACTAGCATTACACTAGGTTGAAGGACCTTTTCCTATAAATTGAGGTTACAAAAATTTAAATATATCTTAATGTGTTGGATTCTCTAATTGTTATGTTTATACATATAGCTCCTTGTACTCTCTTATCTTGGGCATTATCTTACCAAGAACCTATCACTATTGAGGAGTATTCAATGCCACATGGCTATGGTGTTAGCCCAAATGTTTAGAGAAACTAAGTATTCATACCTAAATCCATTTGAATGGTTTTCCCATAATTCAGTCCATGGACCAATATGTTCCTTTATAATGTAACATTGCTCCAAGTTCACAATCAAACAAGCCTCTATAAAACAAATGAGAGATTTGTTTATTATTTTAATACACATGATCTTGTTAACTTAGTGTATAATCAATAACTTTTCCTTGTGATGGTATTCAATTTTTTTATTCTTATACTAATTACATAGAATTTATCACAAGTGAAGATTAACAAATAATGTACAATCTAAGCTATGGAATCATGCTCCCAACTTCACATTTTCAAGCATGAAAATATGGAATTGGACCTAATAATAAAATGATAATGCACACTAATTATATACCATATTAAAAGTGTGATCCTTCTTTTAGATCATCATTGATGATGATGAGTCTAATGATGAAGAAGCCATAACTGCTATAGACAACCTAGTGGATAAAAATCTAATTGATGGAGAGTTGCCCACACAAGATGAAGATATCTTTTGTGACCATCCAAGAGAAGAATTGGAGGAGTTGGATCAATTAGATGAGGAAGATGTGAGTTATGCATATGAAGCATCATTTTCCTATGTTGATTCCATCCTTACATTTGAAATGTTGGCCTAAGATGACTAGTAATGTTATCACAATAATTTAACTCTCTTTTCATCAAATGAGGTGACTAAATTAGACAAATTAAATAATGTGTTGAACTACTTTATCAATGAATAATAAAACCAATACAAAGGTGGTTATCCATGATAATGAGTTAAAATAGCCTAATTTGGATGATCTCTCTCCTCAGTTCATCCTTACATTTAAATCGATTGACAACAGTCATGTGATCCTCTTAGCAAAAAAGGCACTCAAAAGGGAAGAGAATCAACATGGTGGCCTAAATGAAGAAGTCATGTTAATTTAAATCCAAGATAAAAGTGGTTTAATTTGACCCAAATATCTACACACTTTAGCTACCGATGATAAGGTCAAGATATATTTGACATGGGAATAACTACTCCCATACCCCCATGGCAACAAAAATTAAGGAGAATATGCATCTAAAACATCTATTTCAACTAAATTATAACCAATAAGTGACTCATCTATTTATTAAAAAAAATGAGAAATATCTATCAAGTTGAGTGATCAATTCATTCTAGTATGTATGGATACTCAACCCCATTGCTCATCACAATTACAAATTTCCATAGAGGTACTTCTCACACCCTATCCCTCATGCTTTCAAAAAATTAGATGTAAATATAAATATAGATTTTATAATATTATTTTGCTCAATTTGCATGGAAAGACTATTGACAAATCACATTCAGATAGTAATTTCTAATGTAAAGGATAATGTATATGCAAGTAGGTGTTTCCTTTCCCTTCTTAAAATCCTAAAGAATTAAGTGTATAATTGATTCAAGCATATATTTTATTGAAAACCTCTATGAATAATTTATTTTCCCTTTATTTTTTATTTATGTCCCTTGTTGTTAGTGTATATTTGATTTTATTTGTTTGTCTGACTTTTCATTCCTTGGTTCTACCTTATGTTTTCTCCTTCTTGTTGGGTTGAACCTTTATTTTTGTCCTGATGTTCTATTGATAATCCAATGATCGAGGTAAGATTACCTTGTGAATTAGATGACATAAATGACACTCCAAAACTTAAAAGTCAAATTCTTGCTTGAATAGCTAGTGTGAACTACTGTGATTATTGAGATTTTTTAGATTTATGATGGTCAATGATTTAAAACATGATTTATGGATTTATAAAGGTCTATTTCATTTCCCTAAAGCCAACAATTCACTTAAATTATAACATCTAAAGAAAACACAACATTACTTTAATTTTGATGTGTCTTAAATAGGTCATGAACTTTTTGTTTTCATTAAACTCATGGCTTGGTCCCTAACCCTCTATCTAATATCAAAAAAATCCTTTCAAATAAATTAAGTTGAATTCAAATTCAAAATTTTAAAATTTTCCTCAAAAGAGTGATATTGGTAACCTCCACCACAAGGTTTTTGGCCTAGTTTGCAATGGAGTAAGGCCTTTGAAAATGACCAAAGGTATCTATGTCAAGGATATGGATGTTTATCTATTAGTACAAAAAAGCTCATGGTATTCCTCCATATCTAAATATATAAATATTTTCCCTTTCATAAGTTTTGATTAGTTAGATAAATCTGCATTATTGTGTGTGCATGCAAAATTAATGAAGTAATCACATAATGCACACAATAATGGTCTTCAAGTAGAATCACAATCAAGTATGCCACATATTGATGCAAATTTTAGAACCTTTATTTATTTATTTTGGAGTTTACCTCAAGTAACCATTTGTAGCTAATTCTTGTGTTTGGATGCAAGAACCAAATATTTTGGATTCTTAAGATGCTTAGGAGTATCTTCCAATAGAGTCACCATATGTTGTTTCTTGCACAAAACACCCTAATTTCATCATTAAAATAAAGGAACCTCTTTTTTTATATTTTTTGGTTTTGTTTTTCCTTGGGTGCATTCTTTAAAGTGTTTTAGGTGCACAGTCTAGATTCCATTTGCTACCATTAGGAAATTTTCAATCATAGTTTTTCACCATTAACAAAGTCTAATTATATGATAATTTGTATAGTGATAGTAAAATGTCATTATAAATAAATGGTATAAAAATTAATATAAATATTATTTATGTGTTAAATTTATAGCCTTCAAAACAATCTTCTACATTGATTTTTGTGTCTTTCCAGTTTCAAATTTTACCAAGAACCACTTTTCAGGAAAAGTTTCACATAGCCAAATTGCATCAATTTAATATGAAATATTCCATGATTTTATAAAAATATGGGAGTGTGAGGGTGAATAAATTCATATAAAATTCAATTATAAATTATGAAATACACAACAATCAAAACAAGCTTCTAAACTGATTTTTACTTATTTTTTACATCTTCCAATTTTCAAATCTACCCAATGTGCACTTTTAAAACTTATTGTTATCAAGTGTCAATTATATTTATTTTATTAAAAAAAATCATGATGATATACATATATGATTATAATGAAAATTTGAATAAATTATCATAAAATTCATTCTCCACATGCAAAATATGTATCAATCAAAACTGACATTTACACTAATTTTTACTTAGATAATTTCCTACATTTCTAGTTGCCAAATCTGGCTAGTATGCACATTTCAAACCTAACTTCACACAGTAAAAATATATATATTTATTATTATGAGAGTATGAAAATGTAAGGATAATACAATGGTGAAATAATTCACATGAAATGTCTTCTAATTCACAAAAAAATTATAGCCATAAAAATTGGCCAGTATGCATATTTTTTTGTCTTCCCAGTGGTCAAATCTAGCTAGTGCACACTCTTCAAGCCCCATTTTATAGGTCCAAGTTGTATCCATATTCTTTGAAATTTTTCATGTGTATATCTAAATGTGAGAATAATATAAAGGTGAATAAATTCACAAAAACTTCCTTCTCAAGATAAAAATGCACAATAATAAAAACTAGCATTTGAATTAATCTTTACTTAGTCATTTTATGCACCTTCTAATTATTGAATTTGCCCAATACACACACTTTAAGCCTAATTTCAACATATCAAATCACTTTTTTTCTCTTGAAAACTTGTTTGATAGTATCCAAGTGTAATTAAAATACAATGGTGAAGTAATTTGCAAAAAAATTATTCTCATGCACAATATGTGCAGCCATGAAAATTGACCAGTGAATAGATTTATGTCTTTCAAGTAGCCAAATCTAGCTAGTATGCACTATTCAAACTAAATTTGTCATGACTAAATGAGATCCAATAATATTTTAAACTTGTATGAAGATAGTAAAATGTGGTAGTAAAGTATTAATAAATAAAATTTGTAGAGTATTCCCTCCCATGTTTGAAATGTGTATCATTAACAAATAGCTTTCATGATGATTTGTATTTCCAAATTTTAAATCTAAATTGTGTGCACTTTTCAAACCCATGGTCACACAATGAAAAGAGGTTTGAATTGCTTAAAAAAATTTATGTATTAAATTAATGGCATGAGAATATAATTCATTTATTTTCATGGTTATCAGTTTTACTAATAAAAAGATCTAAAGGTGTGAAAGGACCATTTTAGGGAGATTTGACACTTGGTCAACTTTCAACTAGAAATCACTAAAAGGTTAGTGCACAAGGGTTAAATTCATTATTTAAAAAAAATAAAAATACCCTTTTGATCTTATTTTCAAGATATTTATGTAAATATAATATACAATGGGTTTTGATCATCTTTTATCCTATGAATTTCTCTTTAAGCATTTTCTAAAGGTGTTGATGTGGTTGCACATAACTGTGTGTTGGTTTTTAATCTTTATCTTTTGATTCACAACTCTATTTTTGATTCCACTTATTATTTTGGAAAGATAATTTATCCATATTTTTAATGGTTAATTATTCAAATTAGATAAGTGAAAGATGTGAAACATGTAAACATTTTAATCATAGGACTTTGTTGTTTCTAGATGCTTCATTTTTTATAATTTTATTTGGCATCTTTCTCCTTTCTCCTTTGGTAGGATTTAGACAAAAGGTGCATAGTTTATAAGAAAATAACATCCCTAAAAATCAAGCATGTGCAAAATTAGGTTGATCAACAATTTTTTATCATCTATCTCCTTTAAAAAGTGAGTTTTGTCCTCTAATGCTTTTGAAAAGTGATTTTGTTTGTTGAATCTAAGGCTTGGTGGGTGGGTCACATTAAATATTTGTAACCACTTTTTGAGGTTAATTAGACATAATATTTAACTTCTTTATTATAAGACATGAGAAAATTATTATAAAAAGGTCTAGTTCATTTTTAGTTAGACTAGACTATGCCCCTTTCATTACTACATTTTCCTACTTTTTTGACTAGTTTTCTATTCTACTAAGTTGAGGACATTTGAGATAATATTGTCATTTAGTTGGGTACTTGATGAAACCCATTGATTAATGATTGAAACATATTTTATATGAAATATCTTTTAATGGATATTCAAAATCTATGTAGGAAATAAGGTGGTGCGCTTCTTTCTTTTACATTGCTAACTTGAACCTTATACTCTTGCACCAACTTTGATCCTAGTTATGCCATTATAGCCACTCAAAGATTGGTTATTTGGGGAATTTGTGTACTCAAAATAAGTTATGTATTATTAGAGAGTGGGTTCCTTTATCTTTATCCCTACCTTCTCTCTTTTGTTCTTTTTATTATTATGTTAGATTAGATTAGTTTAGGCTCTGAATTGTAATCTAAATCTAATACTTTCATCTTGATTGCATGCTCTCTTGTTTAGTGTTGTTTAATGCATTTTCAAATCTTATATATAATATAAATTTCTTTTAATTAGCTATTTATTTTCATGTTTAAATTTTAATGATGATTTTTTTCACACTAAGCTCCAAAATTAAAATGCTAAACGATTCATCTAAAATACTCTAGTACCAATAAAGGCCCCTTGAATTGTAATAGTCACAATGAGCCACTAAGTGAGGATTAGTATACTTAGACTAGGTATAATATATCTTTGGAAGTGGAGATCTTAGGATTTATATCCTTTTAGGAGGAGTAAGAGCATCAAAAACACTTACCTAAAGTTGGTTGGTCATTTATGTCAAAGGACTGATCAACACATAGAAACAACATTATCTACACAGAAGAGACCTATTTCATAAAAGTAGGGACAATTGGCTTGAGTCTAGGAGAAGTTTGAGGGTAATATAAATTAACTTTAAACATGATTTTATAAATTTATGTATAATAATGATAGATAATATGGGGTTCAAGCCTACATATAGATAAATGACTAGAAGACTAGTGAATAATAGTGATGTATTTGAGTGCAAGTCAAGTGGTTTGAGATATGTCAATAATTAACATTGTCAAGTACCAATGACCATATTTAGGTATCTATAGTTGGTAAGTGTTTACCCTATTTTTTGACTATTTTGAATCATAATTATATAAATTGGAATAATTAATTCATATTGTAATGTATGGCAATCAAACATAAATCTAAATTTAAAATATTAAAATTGGCTTGATAATTGAATTTTCTATTAATCAAAAACTATACAACAAATGATAAGATAGTAAGATCCACTATTTTACTAGATGACTATAAATGTGTTATGACACTATAAATAGACTTTAATAAGGCTTGTGATTCATCTAAATCTTTAACTATGTCTTTATGCATGCATGGTTAGTATCATCACATAGGGGTGAATTATTCAAATGCATGTGATAAGGAATGGCATCACTATCTAGTGATGTTTTAACTTTTTTTTTTATCATATAATGTGATGCACTTGTCTAATATGTCTCTATATGTGTGATATTTGTCCCTTTACTATGTGTTTAACTCCAAAAATTAGTTGCCTTCTCTTGGAAACCCTATGTCCACTTGTGAATGATTAAAAACCTATAAAATATGAGGAAGAGTAATTTAGATGAGATAACCCTAAACACACCCTTGATGATTGATTTTTGACTACATATTTAATACTCTAAATATGGAATTCAATCTAAGCATATTTATTCCCCATAACATGATTTTGAAATTATCTTCTTTCACTATATGAATGCACCTAGAAATATAGTTTTGATCTTAATAATGAGGACTCTTGATCTAGCTTGGTGTGTTTGAAACTTGGATAATGATTGATCCCAGTGACTGATTCATAAATTGGGAAGAATATAATACATTAGCTTAATGTGTATTAGTGTATAGATTATTAATATGTAAGTATCAGATAGTTCTATATGATGAATATTTTTTACCTTTATTTGTATCTATATATGTCAGGGGATCTGTAGCTCTACCAATTAGAGCACAATTGATTACTTTCTTATATGCAATTAAACACGAAATTATACCAGAATGATAAAGTAGCTAGAAACTTGAGACAGCAAAGAATTTGAGAGACAATACACACTCTTGTATTAAATATCACTAGAAGGAAATACAATAAGGAAGATGCCACTTCTTCCTCCACCTCAAAGGCTTACCACACCTCAATAACTTCTTCCCTCTCTCTCTTGCCCAACACAACAACTCTAAAGCCTGAGTTGCTATCCCTCCTTGAATGCTTCAACTGATCTCCTTGACCTTACACCTGTAGATCTCCTTGACCTTGCTAGCTTCAATGCTTTTACTTGCCTTAGAATAATTAAAATACATGCCTTATGGGTCTATAAATAAGATCCCATGCTTACAAAAATAGAACTCTAGTTATAATAATTAGACACACAGCCCGTGACTATAATTAGTCGCTTATCATGCAAAAACTCACTTCACTTAACTGACTGTTCATCAACAGCAGTTTTGAAAATACACAGGCGACCAACACCGGTCTTTGCTAGTCTGGTGCTGCCGACGTTGGCCGACTCCCTGTCATCGCCAGTCTCCTTCTCCACTGCATTTGACCGACGTTGGTCATACTACCGATGCCGGTGGCTCTGGTTCTTCAGCATCCTTCCTTCTAGTGTCTGCAAATAGTTGAAGCTTTTAGCTCCACACCACAACAATCTCCCACTTGGAGATAAATAGCTACAACTTGTACCTGTACTTGTACACCATCTATTTTATTCCTTAGCCTCTGTATCCCTCTTCAATGTCACTCTTGAAGACCAACCACCACACAAACCTGTGATGTAATACCTATCTCTTATGCCATAAGAATTTTGCTGCTCCCAAATTCTCCATGACACACTTTTGAACCAACTCTACCCTTAGCTCAAAAAACTCCCTGTATATGAAACCCTACAACAAGTAACACAATACAGTAACAGGATAATGTAGCTAATATTATCCAACCTGGTAAAGATAAAATACAATGGTCAAACCTCCATTGTTCTGTAGCATAATCAAGACCATATACCATAGCCTTCTGTCTCATGTGTCCATCCACTCTCTTCTCTAAAATGGGAATCCATCCCTCTATCCAGTGCTTCCTTCCAACTAACAACACTACCAACAAATACCTGTTTGGTTCTCCAAGGACTCACACTCCTCATCCATGTCAAGCTCCCACTATTTTTAGATTCTACCTGCATTACTTCTTCCATCTTCCTAGTTCATGACTATCAGTAAGCAATATAAAGAAGGTGAACAATGAATATGAGGTTCACATACCTTTCCTAACCTCCACATGGGTGTTTGAGACTTAGTAGATTCACCCACTATCCGTTCCAGTGACCGATCTCAACCATCTCCCAGTCTGCTCCTGATTGATATCAGTTCCCTGCACTGATCCTGACTGCCGACGTCATTTCCCTAGCCGACACCGGTGTCCCTCCTGCCAACGTCGGTCCTTATGACCAACGTCAGACTTCTCCTATCCGACCTATTGACCCTGCTGGTCTACACATGACCGATGTCGGTATCTGGATGACTGATGTCGGTGCCAAGCTACTGACATCGGTGTCTGTGTGTTCCTGTAAGTGATGAAATTTTCATCTACGAGCTCTTCTTGGATCATACCTCTATCCATGCCGCCCTGCTCAGATTTATTCAGCCCCTGTGACTGATCTCTATCCTTCATCTCCTCCATAAACACCAAGGCTTCTTTGTTCCTGTCAAAAGCATCAAATTTCCTCTTTCTGTAATGAACTATATCTGTGCTTTCTGAATTTGAACACATACCTTTTGAATCAAGAACTTCCATTCCCTTCCTATTCTTGTGACCAAGCCTATTAGGCCACATCTTCGAATCTACACTAGACGTAGAATCATTAATACAAGTAGACAGATAAAGAGTATCTACTTTCTTACCTCCTGCTAGAATAAGTGCTCCCTTGGTAACCTTCCAAGAATCCGTTGTGAGGGTTATTGTGCATCCCTCATCTCCCAACCTTCCTATAGAAATCAGACTCTGCTTCAAAATTGGAACATGCATGACCTCTTTCAACACCCATGTGTTGTCAATCTGCAATCTTAGCTGCACTTTCCCTTTGCCAACTATCTGACAAGGCGTACCATCCCCTAAATAAAGAACTCTAAAGTCTCCCTGTTCATACTCGTAGAACAAATCTCTGTTTGGGGATGCATGAAAAGATGAACCAGAATCTAAAATCCATGATCCTACCTAACTATCTGAAGAAAGTATGAGAGTATCTTGCATCACAATATTTGCATCCTTTGCTTCTTCCATACCTGCATGTTGATTCTCTTTATCTCTCAACCAACACTCCTTCTTTGTATGTCCTTTCTTTCCACAAAACTAGCAAGTAATATATTTGGACTCGGATCTCCTTCCCGACCTTGATTTCCCTTGCTCAACCTTCTCCCTTTGCCTTTCCCTGCTTTTTGCACTTAGAGCATTCCCTGATGATTCACCTGTGCTTCTCCTGCGTATTTCCTCATTCAAGATCACACTCACAACATCATCAACTTTTAAGATTTTAGAAGCAGATGCAGAATTACTTACTGCCATAACCATACTATCCCAACTTTCAAGCAAAGAACATAAAATCAAGAGAGCCTTTACCTCATCATCAAAAACAATATTGACTGAAGCTAGTTGGTTTACCAAACCATGGAAATCACTGAGATGAGTATGTACTGATCCACCTTCTTGCATTTGCAAAGTAAATAGCTGCTTCATAAGATATACCTTATTAGAAGATGAGGGCTTTTCGTATAAATTTGCCAAGGAATTTATCAACTCTTCCGTTGTCTTACACTGTGATAAGCTGGAAATCACAGATGATGCAAGGCTCAACCTTATGGAACCTAGAGCCTTTCGATCAAGAACGTTCCATTCTTCATTCTTCATATCTATGGGCTTGCATGCAACCCCACCCAACGGTAAGTACAAATCCTTCTGATACAGAGAGTCCTCAATTTGCATCCTCCAATGTTGATAATTCTTGCCGTTAAACTTCTCCATTCGTAGCCTGCTTTCTTCTGCCATTGATGAACTCCCACTCAATCAGAAAACCCTGTGAATGACCTATAACCAAAAACAATACCCTACTTCTTGCAAACCGTAGCTCTGATACCACTTGTTAGGGGATCCGTAGCTCTACCAATTAGAGCACAATTGATTACTTTCTTGTATGCAATTAAACACGAAATTATACCAAAATGATAAAGTAGCTAGAAACTTGAGACAACAAAGAATTTGAGAGACAATACACACTCTTGTATTAAATATTACTAGAAGAAAATACAATAAGGAAGATGCCACTTCTTCCTCCACCTCAAAGGCTTGCCACACCTCAAGAACTTCTTCCCTCTCTCTCTTGCCCAACACAACTCTAAAGCCTGAGTTGTTATCCCTCCTTGAAAGCTTCAGCTGATCTCCTTGACCTTACACCTGTAGATCTCCTTGACCTTGCTAGCTTCAATGATTTTACTTGCCTTAGAATAATTACAATACATGCCTTATGGGTCTATAAATAAGATCCCATGCTTACAAAAATAGAACTATAGTTACAATAATTAGACATGCAGCCCGTGACTATAATTAGTTGCTTATCATGCAAACACTCGCTTTACTTAACTGACTATTCGTCAACAGCAGTTCCAAAAATACACAGGTGACCAATGCCAGTCTCTGCTAGTATGGTGCTGCCGACATCGGCTGACTCCCTGCCATTGCCAGTCTCCTTCTCCACTGCATCTGACCGACATCGATCATACTGTCGACACCGATGGCTCTGGTTCTTCAGCATCCTTCCTTCTAGTGTCTGCAAACAGTCAAAGCTTTTAGTTCCACACCAAAACAATCTCCCACTTGGAGATAAATAGCTGCAACTTGTACCTGTACCTGTACACCATCTATTTTGTTCCTTAGGCTCTGTATCCCTCTTCAATGTCACTCTTGAAGACCAACCACCATGTAAACCTATGATGTAATACCTGTCTCTTATGCCACAAGAATTTTGCTACTCCCAAATTCTCCATGACACACTTCTGAACCAACTCTACCCTTAGCTCAGAAAACTCCCTATATATGAAACCCTGCAACAAGTAACACAATACAGTAACAGGATAATGTAGCTAATATTATCCAACCTGGTAAAGATAAAATACAATGGTCAAACCTCCATTATTCTACAGCATAATCAAGACCATATACCATAGCCTTCTGTCTCATGTGTCCATCCACTCTCTTCTCTAAAACGGGAATCCATCCCTCTATCTAGTGCTTCCTTCAAGCTGACAACACTACGAACAAATACCTGTTTGGTTCTCCAAGGACTCACACTCCTCATCCATGTCAAGCTCCCACTGTTTCTGGATTCTACCTGCATTGCTTCTTCCATCTTCCTAGTTCATGACTATCAGTAAGCAATATAAAGAAGGTGAACAATGAATATGAGGTTCACATTGTTAGGTTGTGGAGCTAAAAGCTTCAACCTTTGCAAACTGAGGAACAGATGGTTGCTGAGTTCTACAGGAACCGGCGTCGGCATCAGGACCGACGTCGGCAGAGTCCAGTGCAGAAGGCCACCGGCGACGGCAGGAAGTCGGCCGACGTCGGCAGAACCAGACAAGCAGGGACCGACATCGGTCGCCTGTGTGTTCCAGAACTGCTCGTTTCACAGATAGTTAGTTAAGTGAACGAAGAGTTTGCATGTTGAGACCAGTTAGAGTCTTGTGCTGCGAGGACTATTGTCTAAATTAAGAGTCTAAGTTATTGTTTGAGTTAGGGATCTATTTATAGACCCATTGGCATGTATTGTATAAGGCATGAGATAGAAAGGAAGTGTTCCTTCTAGTTGTAAGATCTGTGAGTTGCAGGTTGTTGCAAGCTCATTGGGGATCTACATGTAAGTTTGGTCTTTGAATTGCAGGTTGCAGGTTCATGAGAGATCAGCTTGAAGTGCTATAGAGTGCTTGATGTACCGGCAGGGTTATTACTGACTGGTTGGTGAGGTGAACACCAATTCTGTGTGTGAGTTGGTTGTTGGGACCGTTTTTTGTGTAGGAGAGTGTGTGTGAGAAGAATCACTGAACACTTGAGGTGTGGCGAATCTCTGTAAGGTGAAAGAGTGTGGCGGCTCTTTGTTGTATTCTTTTCTGTTAGTGTTAATACAAGATAGTGTATTGTCTCTCATATTCTGTGCTATTGGTGAATTCTAGTTACTTGTGTTTCTGGTTATTTCCGCATATTCAATTGCTTATACTTGGTAATCATACAGTGCTTTTTCTGAGAAGCAAGATCCCAACTAGTGGCATCAGAGCATGTTTGTTGTTCTAGATTCCTGTCAACTGGTATCAGAGCCTTGGTTGTAAGTTCTTAAGCTTGATACCATCAATCGATATCAGAGCTTTTGGTTGGGATACTAACAGATTGGTGTAGATCTGGGTAGTGTGTTTTGATCACAGGTTACTCACAGGTTTCTGTTTGAGTGGGAGTTGAGCAATGACAGAAAGTAGTCAACTACGAATGGAGAAGTTCAATGGCAAGAACTACCAATTATGGAGGATGCAGATTGAGGACTATCTGTATCAGAAAGATTTGTACTTACCGTTGGGTGGGGTTGCTAGCAAACCCTTGGATATGAAAGATGAAGAATGGGAGGTTCTTGATCGGAAGGCTCTGGGATCTGTTAGATTGAGTCTTGCATCATCTGTGATTTCCAGCTTATCACAGTGTAAGACAACGGTGGAGTTGATGGAATCTTTGGCAAATTTATATGAAAAACCCTCAGCTTTGAATAAGGTATTTCTTATGAAGCGTTTATTTAATTTGCAAATGTTGGAAGGTGGATCTGTTCATAGCCATCTTAGTGATTTCCATGGTTTAGTAAACCAGTTAAGTTCAGTCAATATTGTATTTGATGATGAAATAAGAGCTCTCTTAATCTTGTGTTCATTACCTGAAAGTTGGGAAGGTATGGTAATGGCAGTTTCTAATACTGTGTCTCCTTCAAAAGTCTTAAAAGTGGATGATATTGTGAGTGTAATCTTGAATGAAGAGATACGCAGGAAAAGCACAGGTGAATCATCTGGAGATGCTTTGAGTGTTGAAGGAAGAGGAAGGCCAAGAGAGAAGATAGAGCGTGGGAGATCAAGGTCGAAGACGGGCAAGAGATCCAAGTCCAGGTATGGCAGAATAACCTGCTGGAAATGTGGAAAGCAAGGGCACTTAAAGAGAGATTGTAGATCGGGTACAGATCAGCATGAAGAACATGAAGAAGAAGCAGATGCTGTAGGTTACATTGCACAGGATGCTCTGGTATGTTCTTTGGATAAAGTAGAATCTTGGGTATTAGATTCTGGTGCCTCTTTTCATGCATCCCCACATAGGGAATTTTTTCATGAGTATGTCCAGGGAGATTTTGGAGAAATTTGTGTAGGGGATGGTAAGTCTTGTCAGATTGTTGGCAAAGGCAAAGTGAAGCTGAAACTGCAGACAGGTAACACATGGGTGTTAAAGGAGGTCATGCACGTCCCAGTTCTGAAGCAGAATCTGATTTCTGTTAGAAGTTTGGGTGAAGAGGGTTGCACAGTAACTCTCACAGCGGACTCTTGGAAGGTTACCAAGGGTACACTTGTTATAGCTAGAGGTAAGAAAGTAGGTACGCTTTATCTATCTACTTGTTTTACTGATTCTTCTTCTGGGTTATCTACTTCAGCTGTAGATTCAGAGATGTGGCTTGATAGGCTTGGTCACATAGATATGAAGGAGATGCTGGTTTTTGAGTCAAAGGATATGCTTTCGGATTCGGAAGGCATGGATCGTGGTTTCTGTATGCAGAAGAAAAAGGTGAGATTTCTTGAGGAATCCGATGTTAGTGACAAGAACAGGAAAGCCTTGGTTTTCAAGGAGAAAGTGACGGACAGAGTTCAGCACAAGGTGCAGGGGAATTCTAAGCAGAGCAAGGGTGTTTTGGACAAGGGTTTGATCCAAAAGGAGCTCGCGGGAAAAAGTCAGGTCTCACAAGAAAAACACAGAGACCGACGTCGGCAGGAAAACTGGCGTCGGTGTCTAGACAGGGACCGATGTCGGCTATGTGCAGCCCGACGTCGGTGACTCGGGGCAGACAAAGACCGGCGTCGGCCAGCGGAAAACGACGTCGGCGGAGAGGCAGTCGCAGGGAACCGACATCGGTCGGCTGTAGACTGAGATGTGACCGGCATCGGTCACTGAGACGAATTTTGGGTGGACAGCAAGCTGTCATGGAGTCTCAAGCGCCCATATGGAGGACTGAAGGTGTAAGTAAGTTCTTAAATTCGTCATTTCCCTTCTTTACACTACTTGTTGCTCACTTATGGCATAGGACCAGGAAGTTATTGAAGAAGCAGAACAGGTAGATCCAGGAAACAGTGGGAGCTAGGCTTGAATGAGGATGTGATTCCTTGGAGGAGAACCAAACAGGTGTTTTGGGTAGTGTGGCCAGCTGGAAGTAAGCACTGAAAGATGAATGGATGTTAAGGATGAAGAAGAGCGGAAATAGATACGTGAGATGGAAGATCAGGGTATTTGATCTTGTATTAGCTGCAGGGCAACGGAGGTTTGTTCATTGTGTTTCTCTTTACCAGGTTGGATAGTATTAGCTACACTATCCTATTTTCTGTATGATGTGCTTGTTGCAGGGTTACATATACAGGGATTGCTGAACTAAAGGTAAAGCTAGTTCAGGTGTTTGTCATGAAGGATCTGGGAGCAGCAAGATTCTTTGGCAAGAGTGTGTTCTAGAGACATGGAAGGTCATGTGTTGACTTTGTTTCAGGATGATTGTGTGGAACCGGTTAGCACACCGATGGTTAGACAGTTCATAGAACAGGTGTCTTGATTCACATAATGAGGTTGAGTGCACGATATGTACTAAAACTGAGTTTTCCCAAGCAGTGGGAGTTGTCACAAGTTAGGAGCCAATCCGGGAGAGAACCATTGGAGGTCAGTTCAGTGGACTCTTACAGGGACTAGTAGCAGGTGCACATGCTATGCAAGTTCAGGTTTATTTCTACATGGTTGTAGATGTGGATGTGGCAGGTAATTTGGATGACAGGTTTTGCACCACGGATTTTGTGGTGGTTGGTCTTCAAGGATAATTTTGAAGATGGATACATAGCCAAGGTAACAAACTAGATGGTGTATAGGTACATGTACAGGTTGCAGCTGTTTATCTCCAAGTGGGAGATTGTTAGGTTGTGGAGCTAAAAGCTTCAACCTTTGCAAACTGAGGAACAGATGGTTGCTGAGTTCTACAGGAACCGGCATCGGCATCAGGACCGACGTCGGCAGAGTCCAGTGCAGAAGGCCACCGGCGACGGCAGGAAGTCGGCCGACGTCGGCAGAACCAGACAAGCAGGGACCGACGTCGGTCGCCTGTGTGTTCCAGAACTGCTCGTTTCACGGACAGTTAGTTAAGTGAACGAAGAGTTTGCATGTTGAGACCAGTTAGAGTCTTGTGCTGCGAGGACTATTGTCTAAATTAAGAGTCTAAGTTATTGTTTGAGTTAGGGATCTATTTATAGACCCATTGGCATGTATTGTATAAGGCATGAGATAGAAAGGAAGTGTTCCTTCTAGTTGTAAGATCTGTGAGTTGCAGGTTGTTGCAAGCTCATTGGGGATCTACATGTAAGTTTGGTCTTTGAATTGCAGGTTGCAGGTTCATGAGAGATCAGCTTGAAGTGCTATAGAGTGCTTGATGTACCGGCAGGGTTATTACTGACTGGTTGGTGAGGTGAACACCAATTCTGTGTGTGAGTTGGTTGTTGGGACCGTTTTTTGTGTAGGAGAGTGTGTGTGAGAAGAATCACTGAACACTTGAGGTGTGGCGAATCTCTGTAAGGTGAAAGAGTGTGGCGGCTCTTTGTTGTATTCTTTTCTGTTAGTGTTAATACAAGATAGTGTATTGTCTCTCATATTCTGTGCTATTGGTGAATTCTAGTTACTTGTGTTTCTGGTTATTTTCGCATATTCAATTGCTTATACTTGGTAATCATACAGTGCTTTTTCTGAGAAGCAAGATCCCAACTAGTGGCATCAGAGCATGTTTGTTGTTCTAGATTCCTGTCACACATACCTTTCCTGACCTCCACATGGGTGTTTGAGACTTAGTAGATTCACCCACTATCCGTTCCAGTGACCAATCTCGACCATCTCCCAGTCTGCTCCTGACCAATGTCGGTTCCCTGCACTGATCCTGACTGCCGATGTCATTTCCCTAGCCGACGCCGGTGTCCCTCCTACTGACGTCAGTCCTTATGACCAACATCAGACTTCTCCTGTCTGACCTACCGACCCTGCTGGTCTGCACATGACCGATGTCGGTATCTGGATGACTGACGTCAGTGCCAAGCTACTAACATCGGAGTCTGTGTGTTCCTATAAGTGATGAAATTTTCATTTGTGAGCTCTTTTTGGATCATATCTCTGTCCATGCTGCCCTGCTTAGATTTATTCAGCCCCTGTGACTGATCTCTATCCTTCATCTCCTCCATAAACACCAAGGCTTCTTTGTTCCTGTCAAAAGCATCAAATTTCCTCTTTCTACAATTAACTATATCTGTGCTTTCCGAATTTGAACACATACCTTTTGAATCAAGAACTTCCATTCCCTTCCTATTCTTGTGACCAAGCCTATTAGGCCACATCTTCGAATCTACACCAAAAGTAGAATTAGTAATACAAGTAGACAGATAAAGAGTATCTACTTTCTTACCTCTTGCTAGAACATGTGCTCCCTTGGTAACCTTCCAAGAATCCATTGTGAGGGTTATTGTGCATCCCTCATCTCCAAACCTTCCTACAGAAATAAGACTCTACTTCAGAATTGGAACATGCATGACCTCTTTCAACACCCACGTGTTGTCAATCTACAATCTCAGCTGCACTTTCCCTTTGCCAACTATCTAACAAGGTGTACCATCCCCTAAATAAAGAACTCCAAAGTCTCCCTGTTCATACTCGTAGAACAAATCTCTATTTGGGGATGCATGAAAAGATGAACCAGAATCTAAAATCCATGATCCTACCTGACTATCTGAAGAAAGTATGAGAGCATCCTGCATCACAATATTTACATCCTTTGCTTCTTCCATACCTGCATGTTGATTCTCTTTATCTCTAACCAACACTCCTTCTTTGTATGTCCTTTATTTCCACAAAACCAGTAGGTAATACCTTTGGACTCGGATCTCCTTCCCGACCTTGATTTCCCTTGCTCAACCTTCTCCCTTTGCCTTTCCCTGCTTTCTGCACTTAGAGCATTCCCTGATGATTCACCTGTGTTTCTCCTGCATATTTCCTCATTCAAGATCACACTCACAACATCATCAACTTTTAAGATTTTAGATGTAGATGCAGAATTACTTACTGCCATAACCATACTGTCCCAACTTTCAGGCAAAGAACATAAAATCAAGAGAGCCTTTACCTCATCATCAAAAACAATATTGACTGAAGCTAGTTGGTTTACCAAACCATGGAAATCACTGAGATGAGTATGTACTGATCCACCTTCCTGCATTTGCAAAGAAAATAGCTACTTCATAAGATATACCTTATTAGAAGCCGAGGGCTTTTCGTATAAATTTGCCAAGGACTTTATCAACTCTTTCGTTGTCTTACACTGTGATAAGTTGAAAATCACAGACGATGCAAGGCTCAACCTTATGGAACCTAGAGCCTTCCGATCAAGAACATTCCATTCTTCATCCTTCATATCTATGGGCTTGCATGCAACCCCACCCAATGGTAAGTACAAATCCGTTTGATATAGAGAGTCCTCAATTTGCATCCTCCAATGTTGATAATTCTTGCCGTTAAACTTCTCCATTCGTAGCCTGCTTTCTTCTGCCATTGCTGAACTCCCACTCAATCAAAAAACCCTATGAATGACCTGTAACCAAAAACAACACCCTGCTTCTTGCAAATCGTAGCTCTGATACCACTTGTCAGGGGATCTGTAGCTCTACCAATTAGAGCACAATTGATTACTTTCTTATATGCAATTAAACACGGAATTATACCAGAATGATAAAGTAGCTAGAAACTTGAGACACCAAAGAATTTGAGAGATAATACACACTCTTGTATTAAATATTACTAGAAGAAAATACAATAAGGAAGATGCCACTTCTTCCTCCACCTCAAAGGCTTGCCACACCTCAAGAACTTCTTCCCTCTCTCTCTTGCCTAACACAACAACTCTAAAGCCTGAGTTGCTATCCCTCCTTGAATGCTGTAGCTGATCTCCTTGACCTTACACCTGTCGATCTCCTTGACCTTGCTAGCTTCAATGCTTTTACTTGCCTTAGAATAATTACAATACATGCCTTATGGGTCTATAAATAAGATCCCATGCTTACAAAAATAGAACTCTAGTTACAATAATTAGACATGCAGCCCGTGACTATAATTAGTCGCTTATCATGCAAACACTCGCTTCACTTAACTGATT
Organism: Torreya grandis; assembly: GCA_037957365.1. NCBI lineage: Eukaryota > Viridiplantae > Streptophyta > Pinopsida > Cupressales > Taxaceae > Torreya > Torreya grandis. Next base: position 1,382,231 of record JARHVA010001767.1, on the reverse strand, counting down.
GTTCGTCAACAGCAGTTCCAAAAATACACAGGTGATCGACGCTAGTCTCTGCTAGTCTGGTGCTGCCGACGTCAGCCAACTCCCTGCCATCATTGGTCTCCTTCTCCACTGCATTTGACCGACATTGGTCATACTACCGACACTGGTGGCTCTGGTTCTTCAGCATCCTTCCTTCTAGTGTCTGCAAATAGTCGAAGCTTTTAGCTCCACACCACAACAATCTCCCACTTGGAGATAAATAGCTGCAACTTGTACCTGTACTTATACACCATCTATTTTGTTCTTTAGGCTTTGTATCCCTCTTCAATGTCACTCTTGAAGACCAACCACCATGCAAACCTGTGATGTAATACCTATCTCTTATGCCACAAGAATTTTGCTGCTCCCAAATTCTCCATGACACACTTCTGAACCAACTCTACCCTTAGCTCAGAAAACTCCCTGTATATGAAACCCTGTAATAAGTAACACAATACAGTAACAAGATAATGTAGCTAATATTATCCAACCTGGTAAAGATAAAATACAATGGTCAAACCTCCATTGTTCTACAGCATAATCAAGACCATATACCATAGCCTTCTGTCTCATGTGTCCATCCACTCTCTTCTCTAAAATGGGAATCCATCCCTCTATCCAGTGCTTCCTTCCAGCTGACAACACTACCAACAAATACCTATTTGGTTCTCCAAGGACTCACACTCCTCATCCATGTCAAGCTCCCACTATTTCTGGATTCTACCTGCATTGCTTCTTCCATCTTCCTAGTTCATGACTATCAGTAAGCAATATAAAGAAGGTGAACAATGAATATGAGGTTCACATACCTTTCCTGACCTCCACATGGGTGTTTGAGACTTAGGAGATTCACCCACTATCTGTTCCAGTGACCGATCTCGACCATCTCCCAGTCTGCTCCCGACTGATGTCAATTCCCTGCACTGATCCTAACTGCCAACATTGGTGTCCCTCCTGCCGACCTCGGTCCTTATGACCAATGTCAGACTTTTCCTATCTGACCTACTGACCCTGCTAGTCTGCACATGACCGATGTCAGTATCTGGATGACTGACGTCGGTGCCAAGCTACCGACATCAGTGTCTGTGTGTTCTTGTAAGTGATGAAATTTTCATCTGCGAGCTCTTCTTGGATCATACCTCTATCCATGCTACCCTGCTCAGATTTATTCAGCCCCTATGACTGATCTCTATCCTTCATCTCCTCCATAAACACCAAGGCTTCTTTGTTCCTATCAAAAGCATCAAATTTCCTCTTTTTGCAATGAATTGTATCTGTGCTTTCCAAATTTGAACACATACCTTTTGAATCAAGAACTTCCATTCCCTTCCTATTCTTGTGACCAAGCCTATTAGACCACATCTTTGAATCTACACCAAAAGTAGAATCAGTAATACAAGTAGACAGATAAAGAGTATCTACTTTCTTACCTCTTGCTAGAACAAGTGTTCCCTTGGTAACCTTCCAAGAATCCATTGTGAGGGTTATTGTGCATCCCTCATCTCCCAACCTTCCTACAGAAATCAGACACTGCTTCAGAATTGGAACATGCATGACCTCTTTCAACACCCACGTGTTGTCAATCTGCAATCTCAGCTGCACTTTCCCTTTGCCAACTATCTAATAAGGCGTACCATCCCCTAAATAAAGAATTCCAAAGTCTCCCTATTCATACTCATAAAACAAATCTCTATTTGGGGATGCATGAAAAGATGAACCAAAATCTAAAATCCATGATCCTACCTGACTATCTGAAGAAAGTATGAGAGCATCCTACATCACAATATTTGCATCCTTTGCTTCTTCCATACCTGCATGTTGATTCTCTTTATCTCTCAACCAACGCTCCTTCTTTGTATGTCCTTTCTTTCCACAAAACTAGCAGGTAATACCTTTGGACTAGGATCTCCTTCTCGACCTTGATTTCCTTTGCTCAACCTTCTCCCTTTGCCTTTCCCTGCTTTCTACACTTAGAGCATTCCCTGATGATTCACCTGTGCTTCTCCTGCGTATTTCCTCATTCAAGATCACACTCACAACATCATCAACTTTTAAGATTTTAGAAGCAGATGCAGAATTACTTACTGCCATAACCATACCGTCCCAACTTTTAGGCAAAGAACATAAAATCAAGAGAGCCTTTACCTCATCATCAAAAACAATATTGACTGAAGCTAGTTGGTTTACCAAACCATGGAAATCACTGAGATGAGTATGTACTGATCCACCTTCCTGCATTTGCAAAGAAAATAGCTGCTTCATAAGATATACCTTATTAGAAGCCGAGGGCTTTTCGTATAAATTTGCCAAGGACTTTATCAACTCTTCCGTTGTCTTACACTGTGATAAGCTAGAAATCACAGACGATGCAAGGCTCAACCTTATGGAACCTAGAGCCTTCTGATCAAGAACGTTCCATTCTTCATCCTTCATATCTATGGGCTTGCATGCAACCCCACCCAATGGTAAGTACAAATCCTTCTGATACAGAGAGTCCTCAATCTACATCCTCCAATATTGATAATTCTTGCCGTTAAACTTCTCCATTCGTAGCCTACTTTCTTTTGCCATTGCTGAACTCCCACTCAATCAAAAAACCCTGTGAATGACCTGTAACTAAAAACAATACCCTGCTTCCTGCAAACTGTAGCTCTGATACCACTTGTCAGGGGATCTATAGCTCTACCAATTAGAGCACAATTGATTACTTTCTTATATGCAATTAAAGATGGAATTATACCAGAATGATAAAGTAGCTAGAAAATTGAGATAGCAAAGAATTTAAGAGACAATACACACTCTTGTATTAAATATTACTAGAAGAAAATACAATAAGGAAGATGTCACTTCTTCCTCCACCTCAAAGGCTTGCCACACCTCAAGAACTTCCCTCACTCTCTTACCCAACACAACAACTCTAAACCCTGAGTTGCTATCCCTCCTTGAATGCTTCAGCTAATCTCCTTGACCTTGCTAGCTTCAATGCTTTTACTTGCCTTAGAATAATTACAATACATGCCTTATGGGTCTATAAATAAGATCCCATGCTTACAAAAATAGAACTCTAGTTACAATAATTAGACACGCAGCCCGTGACTATAATTAGTTGCTTATCATGCTAACACTCGCTTCACTTAACTGACTGTTCATCAACAGCAGTTCTAAAAATACACAGGTGACCGACGCTGGTCTCTGCTAGTCTGGTGCTGCCGACGTCGGTCGACTCCATGCCGTCGCCGGTCTCCTTCTCCACTGCATCTGACCGACGTCGGTCATACTGCCGATGCCGGTGGCTCTGGTTCTTCAGCATCCTTCCTTCTAGTGTCTTCAAATAGTCGAAGCTTTTAGCTCCACACCACAACAATATACACTCAATTGGGTAATTTCTTGTGCCTTTAACTAACTAGGTGAATGGGTTGACCTATGAGAATGATTTAAGTTTGAGAAATAGTGGTTTTTGGGTTAGGGAAAATAATGTTAACCAATTTATAGTTCAATTAATGTTATTTTTTTAGTCTAATGTTATTATCTAGGAGACAAGAATGCAAATGTGGTCATTTAGAAATGTCTTAGTATAATATTTAAATTATTTATCATAGACTAAGAGGTTTATTTAGGTGAGTGATGCAAACTTAAAATGAATTGGGCTCATAATTATTATTCAGGTGTGTGGGAATCATGATTAAGATATATTTAGAGATACAAAAATCATGTAGGATAAATGTATGATTAGATTTACATTTCCAAGTGTTAAATACCATATTTTAGTATCTACAAATGTTCTCCCTTTTATTATAATATTAAAATACTAGATTAAAAGGATAAATATATACCTTATTGTGTACAAAAAAATTTATCATTAGGATAAGGATCCAAAGATGCAAGTTAATCCAAATAAAACCTATTAAAAAATGTATTAGTTAATTTCCATAGAGTGAAACCAAAAATCTGAACTCTACTTAAATTTTGAAATAACAAGGAAGGAGTACACTTGTATGTGAGTAAATTATTTTTCCCTATAACTTATTGGTGATTCTTTGTTGAAGTGTTGAATAAATTTTATTCCTCATTGAAGCACTTGGAAAAAATGGCATAATTGAGGGATATCAATCCCCAATTTTAACTTTAACTAAAGCAAGGGCCATGGATTGAAAGACAAATTCCCAAACCCAAATGTAACTAATCTAGAAATAATTTTGTAACCCCAAGATGTAAGGAAGGAGCCACATAACATTCTCATAGAGTAATGTCCATGCCATTAAGTGATGTATAACCTCAACCAAATTACTCATTATAATATGAATCAACCATTGAAAATGGACTTACAGATTCAAGGTTTATTCACACTTGAAAATAATTGATAAATAATTGCAAAGGCTAAAATGTTTAAATGAGTATGAACCACCATTAGGACACACTAAATCATTGTCAACTATAAACTTCCATAATGTGAGTCAACTATCATCATGACCAAATTGAAATATGAAATGGTTTAAATTTGAATGAACCATTATCATGCCCAAGTAAATCAGTCCCAACTAAAATGTGTGTGTGTGTGTGTGAACAAATATCATGAAAAAATGAATTTGTTCTATAAAATAGAGTACATATTCCTTGAACATGCCCCCAAATGTATCTAAATTTGTATCAATCTAGGATATTTCACTCATGGAGTGTAAAATTCCCTACATATGCCCCCAATCTATCTAAAAATTGTAAATAATTATCCTTGTCTAATATTTGAATCACATATAAACTCTAAAATATGTATATTATACTCAAATCTGCTCATGAAATTTTCTTTTTTATGACAAAGCACACTAATATGCCCCCCTTTTGAGGTGGGGATGGATCCCACAAGTCACTCATCTCAAAATAAAAGTGAACTATATCATGTCATGTATAATGATAATATCATGTAAAATCATGTCAAGATGTGGAGAGTATGTAATTGTAGATGATATTTTATGATTATATAACATCTCAGTCTTGTACACTTGGAAAACTTAGACCTTAGTTTTTCCTCTTAGTTATATACCTTTCTCACTTTCCACATGTCTCACATCTGCTCCATTTTTATTCTCCTTGTCCTATATCTCTTATTTTGAATAGTCTTATGTTGATGACCTACATCTTCTATCTTGCCTAAAATTCTTAAAATGTACATATCTTCCATCTCTACAAGTTTTGAACCTATACCTATTTTCTTATTCCTTAGACACTAACATCTAGGGTAGACAATAACATTGATGTTACTATCATATCCTGATGCAAGTGTTCAATGCCCTAAATTTATCAAATTTGTAAATTAAATGTATCCTAATGGTCAACCTAAGTGATTTAATTTGACTTATTACTCTATAACGCATAAATACCTATCAAAAGACCAAAGACTATTCAAATAGCATTCAATTAATCAAAAATTTACCTATTTATTCCTATTTACATACCATTAATATGGACTACACATATACAGGTATGAATTATCAAAGGATTATACCAATATCTTGATTTTCTAAGTTATAATTAAGGTCACTATTGTATTTACTTTGTATATATTGTATGATTCACACACAAGCCAACACATAAGGGAAAACTACAAGTGTCTGAGAACCTCTTTGAAGTATTGGCTATTTAGGTAGTACCTACTAATAGAGGGTTATTTCAGGTATCTTAACATTATATGCCCACTATCCCATTTTTTTCCAAGGTCACTATGAAGATGGAAAACTAGGGTTTTGTCATTTCACAAGGAGTGAATTTCAATGACCCATATTTGAATGCACCAAAGTGAAGATGAAGAAAAACATAGAAACATATATATGGTCACATATTATTATTCTAGTATATATTATGAACCCAAATAATAGCATCAAACCTAGACAATAGTATTGATGTAACCATCCTAGGATGACGTTACTGTCTAAAGAGCTAGAAGTGCCAGAACCAAAATTTGATGATTATTCTAGAATCTCCTTCCCATTTTGCCTATTCTAGATCTAGAATTAAAATAGTATAATAAAAATATATTTACATCACTTATTTATAATTTTATGTCTATCATAGTTTTACTTTCCATATTTAGACTATTTAAACATAATAAATTTAGTGTATGTTAATATCTAAGTTTAGCATCTAGTTGGCCTACTATAGATTTGATTATTACCCTTATGACATTTCATTTATATATATCTATTTAACATATATATAAACCCAATATAGATCATTTTAGGGTTAAAAATCTAGTGGACCTGATGTGACACTTATAAGCCTTGATGTGATCGCATTGTTCTATGCACTTTAATGTTATATCTACCTAGACATGTTCTTTATATATGATACATAATTACATTAAAAAATTATTCAAATGTCTTCTCTTTTTAAGTGATCTCACTACCAATTCCTACTTTAACCTCATATTAAAGGGGAAATATCAGTGGGGTCATGCGATAGAGACATTTTCTTCACACTTGGCAGAGTTTTCTAATTTAGTGTGGGCATGATCGAGAAACATGTTCTCTACACTTCAGTATTTAGAATCTCCAAATTATAGTAGAGGTATATTTTAGAAACATGTCCTCCACATTGGCACTTATTTTATTTTTCAAATATCTCCACACATAGTCAGGGCACCAAGTTATAAGTATCATTGGGTTGTGTGGTTGAGATAATCTCAACTACTAGGTGGAAAATCACTTTTATTTCAAAGTTAGGGTATGGTTGAGATAATCTCAACTACTAGGTGGAAAATCACTTTTATTTCAAAGTTAGGGGCATTTCTCTCTCTCTCTCTCTCTCTCTCTCTCTCTCTCTCTCTCTCTCTCTCTCTCTCTCTCTCTCTCTCTCTCTCTCTCTCTCTCTCTCTCTCTCTCTCTCTCTCTCTCTCTCTCTCCTTAGATATGTACACTTTACATATTTATCTATATTTGTCCTAATCTTAAGTTCAAAGCCTTACAATGATACATATTTTTCAAAATAACATGCCAATAGATAAGGTAGTTACATCGACACACAAGTGCACTCCTAAACCTTGATCTTTTAATTTTAATATATTTCAATTAATTTCAACCCAAATTATATGCACTGATTTTATATTATAACATGATCTTGGATGTAAGTCAATCACTAGCAAAACACTCAAGTTGGGCACACATAGAGATAAGTTGTGCATACACACCTAGATATGCATTCTTTTTCTTTAATCTATCAATTTCATTAATAGACTAAAAGGGGGAAATATAGATGATATTTTATAATTATATGTCACCTCAGTCTTGTACACTTGGCAAACTTAGACCTTGGTTGTTCCTCTCAATTCTACACCTCTCCCACTTTTCACATGTATCGCATCTAATTTATCTTTATGCCCCTTGTCCTATATATCTTAGTCTAACTAGTATTATGTTAATGACCTAGGTCTTCTATCTTGCATAAAATTCTTAAAATGTACTTATCTTCCATATATGTATGTTATAAACATGTACCTACATTCATACTCCCTAGATACTAATGTCTGGGGTAGACAATAGCATCAACATTACTATCATATCCTAACACAAGTGTCTAGTGCTCTAAAGTCATCTAATTTTCAAAGGAAATGTATCATAATGGTTAGCCTACATTATTTAATGCAATTTATTCTTCCAAAGGGATTGATATAAATGTAGTATTAGCCCTCATTCATTCCTAACCTATGAATACCTAGAAAAATACCAAATAACATTCAAAGACCATTTAATTAATCAAAAGCTTCCCTATTTATTCATATTTTCATATTATTCATAGAGATTACACATATATAGTTTAAAGTAATAAAGGCGTAGTCCAAGAGCCTAATTTTCTAAGTTATAAGGCAGGTCATTATTTTAATTTTTTTGCACATGAGACAACACATAGGGGATAACTACATGCATTTGAGTCCCTCTTTAGAGTATTGGATATGTAGGTAATGCCCAATAATAGAGGGGTATTAGGTGTATCTCAACACCATATTCCCACTATACCATTTTTCCCCAAGGTCACTATGAAGATGCAAAACTAGGGTTTTACCATTTAATAAGGAATGATTATCTATACCCTAGATCTAAATGTACCAGAGTGAAGGCAAAGCAAAACCTAGAAGCATACATGTGATTACATCATATTTTATTTGATATTATGTACAAGACACTAGATTTAAACTCAAACAATAATGTTGATACAAGTATCCCAGGATAATGTTAATGTTTAAAGAGCTAGAAGTACTAAAACTAGAATTTGATGATTGTTAAAGAATCTCCTTTCCTATTTTTTATTTTTTATAGATTTAGAATATCTTTCCTACCTATTTTTTGTTTGTTTTAGATCCAGAACAACATTATCATCATAATAACCTAAGTACATCACTTCTTTGTTATTTATATATCTAGCATAGTTTTACTTTACCCATTTTTCCCTAAGGTCACTGTGAAGATGGAAAACTAGAGTTTTTACATTTCACTAAGAGCAACTATCCATGACCCATATCTAAATTCAATAAAGTGAAGGTGAATAAAATAAAAAAAACATCTAAGTGGTCACATCCTATTTTAGAAAATATTTTGTATAGGACACTAGCATCAAACCCAGATAGCTGCAGTGATATAACTGTCCCAGACTAACATTATTATCCAAAGATCCAAAATTACCATAAATAGAATCTAATTATTGTTTTAGAATATCTTTCCTATCTAATTTTTACTTTTTTTAGATCCAAAACTAAATTAGAATCAAAATAAGCTAATTAAATCACTTCTTTGTCATTTTTATATCTAGCATAGTTATACTTTCCATATTTATACTATCTTAGCATAATAAATTTAGTGTATGCTTATATCTGAGTTTAGCATCTAATTGGCTTGATATAGATATGATTATCACCCTTATGCCATTTCATTTCTATATACCCCTTTAACATATAGATAACCCCAATCTATATCATTTTAGGTTTAAGCATTCATCATAGTAAAGTATATAACATCAATTCATGTATATTGAATATGGAATGGAAGGGCATATAAGTAATATGCCAAGATAGATGGATATATGAAGCATGTAATAGTAACTAAGACTGAATTAGACTATGTAGTAAGGAATTTCATGATATATCATGGCACAACACATAAAATGGAGTGTATGATATGGATCATGCCACAATCAAACATGGCACTCTCAAAATCTCAACATGTAATGTCACACAATAGCATAGAATGTCACACATAATACCAAAGGGCCACATATAAGGGACATAAATATGTCATTAATAAAACATTATAGGGATATTTTTAAAATGTGAATAAAATGACATAACAAAAAAGGCTAAGGAGATACATACAAGGGGCATGAATGACACAACAAACAAGTTTAAGAAGAAACACAAAAAATACACAAAGATGTCACAATAAATAAGGCCAAAGGGTTGCACACAACATAAAAATAATAACTAGCTTATCATGCAAAATTAATGCATCAGTGAATCCTAGAACAACTAAAAATTGGTCTATATTATCCATATATGTTAGTATCACATCATATTAAAGTATCATATCCAATGTAGCATAGTGTAAGAAGTGAGTAACTAGAAAATCATGTGTAATCAATCTATGTAGCTCAACATGGTAAAGAGGTCATAAAAAGATATAACATGTGGAAGTATATGCCCCTAGCATTGGTATGGCCCCTTAGTATAGGAAAGGTTCAAGATCTATGTATCCATGTATAATATTGATGTCATGCATTGCACTCATATACCTTGTGAAATTAATGTGTATATAAAAAGAATATTCTATATAAAAACATGTGATAAATAAAATATGTAAATAATTTAGTTTAGAAACTCATGTCATGCTCAGGTCCTAATTTTTCATTTTTTGGAATATTTATGAATGAAAAGTAAAAAACGTAGGTTTATCAAAAATTAAAAATGAATTAGGTGTTATACAGTAGCCATTGTTATCACTACTCATAGAATCTTGTGTATTATGGGCAACTCTAGAAGGGTCCACTTTATATTATGATAATGCATAGGTTCTTGTGTTCATTATAGACCATATTTTACTATCCATGGGAATAAATTAGTACATTTTATAGTAGATAATGCCTCTAAGAATCCTAAGTACCTCTTTGATGTGATCATTTTGTTGAAACTGGTTGCTTAGGAGAATTAACTACTCTCATTCTAAATCGAATGTATAGATAGATCTTGGATAGATGAAATAAATTCATCTAAATAATGGCCTTCATTAGGAGTAATAAACAATTAGTATGGTGGTGCGGGTGGGGTATGATGGATAATAAAGGTACTCATATTGAATGTCTTAACATTTAACTACCTTCTTGCAATGTATATACTTGAAGAATCGATGCATTTTATATGATACTACATGGATATTTTGAATCCAAGAGCATCCCAACAACATGTCATTTACCCCTTTACTGTGGTATAATTAAGAATAAAGTATCCACTATGATAGGGCTTACACAAATAGGTAGCATGATACATCAAAGGGTGTCATTTATATTTCCATTAAACCCCTTGACCACTCTTGTATTATCTTTTATATCCTTTTGTATGTATCCAAGAGATTCAATAAGTGTCATGGTGAAAAAAAATACCTTGAACCATTATCAACCATAAAATTATTTGTAGGCTTCTCATTAATGTGATCTTATGTGAATAATGCATGGAAATTTGAGTCATTATCAATAATATTGTTATCATGGAATCTAATCATAGTTATGATAATTTTATCATAAGTATGCCAATAATCCCATTTATGGGATTAATATATGTCTTAGGTGGAGAATACGCATGGTATGTATGTTTTATTTACAAAGTATATTTAAATTTAGTTTCCTCGTGCTTTATAAATGGGTCATTAAATATTTTAAAATTATAGTTTCCATTTGATTGTGGTCAAGAATAACTTGTGGATGTGATCAATACACTAGTGTTTGCATCAATAATATATTATATCCTATGCATTAACTTGAATCATCTATTTGTATAATCTCTAATGCATCATTTACAATCATACTAAGCACTTTGACTATGTCTTCTAGGTAAATTTTTTCTTATATCAACCACTAGTGGTGGAGGGAGAGATAAAAGGTCACTCTTAAGTAATTATTTTAGAATTTTGTGAGAAAATTGAAAAAATGCCTATGGAATAGGTAAGAGAATCCTGTTTTTGGGTTGTGATATTGTGTTAACTATAATCTTGGATTCATTTTTTCTCATTTGATTTTACCTTAGAATTTTTCTTACTTTGAAACTTGACATTTGAAGTAATAGTATTAATAGTGTCATACTTACGGTTATTATGTGATAGGACCTTGACTTCACAATATTTCACTATATGGTGTAACTCATCAAAAGATTTAAATTTATTAAATAATATGGACTCATAAAGTAGTGAAAGAAATATTTTCTTTAACATATCTTGTAACTCATTGTCTACCATAGGATGTGTCATCTTAGCTAGCATGATATTGTATTTAAGTATATATTCACTAATGTGCTTAATAGACCCTTGCTTGAGTTGAGAAATTTATGCATATTAAGGCTTCTCATCAATGTTGATAGAGAAATGTGATATAAATTAACTAGTTAGAGGAAGGAAGGAACTAAAAATTTGAGGTGGAAGGCCATATAACTATCTCAAAGCATATTATTTGAGACTCCTTGGAAATAACTTGATCAATAAATGATTTTTGGTTTCATAATCTAAACATGCTACATGTAAGGATCAAAGATGTTATTTAAGAACACATTTTATTTCATATGAAGGGAGCTTGGGATTTAAAAACCTAAAGGTAAGGGATATGATGTTATCTTGAAATCAAATGGATTATGGAGTAAGGTATGCAAATCTAATGAATTACTATCTTGAGATGTACCTTCCTCTAACTACAACACCTTATACTTTATAGTTGTAATAGTCTTCTCAAGGGAAAATGTAGTAAGAAAGGTAGATGATGTAATATGTGGTCATAAAAGGATGGTAATATGTCTCTTTCATAGGAATAAGCATGGAAATATATGGGAAACCTTGTATCCCCTCCTTGAGTGGGAATCACATGTGTAATTGGAGGAGTAGATGTACAAATAATATCAATAGTAGTAGTCTAATAAATATCATATAGAGGGTCATAATGATCCCAAAATATAGTAGTTTGAGCTCAATTTTTATGTTTGTATTGGGCCACATAGAACATTTCCTTATGCATTTATGGATTTGGTTAAGACATTGATTCAATTCTCTCTCATCCATATCATCAATTGTATCTGTATAATAATGACTTTGGCTAACATCATATTAAGTATTTGGGGTCTCAACCATCATAATATTTGTTTAAGGGGGTGTCTATTAAGGGAAGATAAGGATATTTCATTATTTATTTTAGTCTTATTATTATATAAATATTGTATTTATGAGATTACATAATTGATCTAAATAACATGTCAAAGTAGAAAAATATGAAATGATTACAATCATGATTTGAGTCATTCAATAGAAACAATGTTCATTTATTAAATCCATATGTAATTTTTAATATGAGGGAAAATTATAAATCATGACAAAAAATACAACCCTAGGGTATAAATATAAAAGAACCCTAGAAATAAGGATGAAACCCTAAGGGAAACCTAAGGTTTGGTAATGTTCAAATAATTTATAAGTTCACCAATATGTTTACCCCATTTTAAATTAGTGTGAATTACAATATCATAAAGTGGGATAATTAATTTAGATAATAATATATAGCAATCAAGCAGAATTCTAAATGTACACTACTAGAATTGACTTTATAATTAGATTTTCTATTTATGGAATGTGAAACAAAGGTGTTTTACCCTAAATTTCATTAATGGGTAAGATCAATCTAATTAAGATAGAACATTGAAATAGAATTTAGATTATAGAATATGACATTCAAGCATAGAATATGAATGAAAATTATTGAAATTTTATTAGGGCATGTGCTAAATATGGGAAGTACTAAAAAGATCATTATAGTTAGATTTTATAGATGAATATTTGACTATGATTATGTTCTTGAAGTTGAATTCAGGAATAAACATGCATGTGGATTGCTTAATTTAGGAACTTATTTATTACTTGCAGTGGATAGATTTTATAAGATCAGATCAATATCATAGGTCAATATTGAACTATTAGTCAAAATTGTCTAGTATACAAGTGTGGTATAGTGACTATACGGTCACTTGAAACTATTTTTATTTACTCTGTATTTATGATTTTGAACCATGATGACACATGAAGATCCAAAAATAAACCTCTTTTGCCTTAAAAACCTAGATGTGGTTGTGAGGGATAGAAACCTAAAAAATGGGGAAAGTGTAATGGGTCGTATTGACCCTAAGCACCTTCATCGAATGATAGGCTAATGCATAAATATCCAATACTTGAAGAAGTGAAATCAATCCACTTGTAGTTATCCCACCTAGTATGATTTTTGAATTGTAATTCTTTTTTATGTAAATGTAAGTAATGATTGGTGTTGGTACTTGATAATGCTTATTTTGACCTAGATCTTGAGTGCTTTAAACTTGTATTATGATTGCTCTTAGTGAATAGTATGAAAATTGGGAATAATATGGAAAATTTTCTCAATGTGTAATAGTTAATAGATGTGATATAGATAGATTCCAAATGGTTTTTAAATGAGACCTTGGTTTGTTTATATATGGATCCATTTCAATTATTTCTCATTCCATCAACACACTAGGATTATATCCTAACTCTAAGGATGGGTTTAATTTTATAAAATATCCTTTGATAGATGATTTTAAACTAGCACAAGCCATTATCAACTAGCAATAATGAATGTAACTATTGGAAGTATCTTGTGTACAATTGAACTAATCTTAAAGTCTAGAGACATTTGTGTAGGATAGTTGGCAGGGTTTAAATAGATAGTAGAGTTCCTATAGGTGTATGATATTATATTGGAAGAGTTGACTCAGAAGATAGAATGTAAGTAATAGAGTATGGTAAATTATCACCTTATTTGGGTGGTCAAGTCATGCATGATAAATGTGTGTCAAGTTTGTCATTGTCAATTACTAAAGACCATATTTTAGTATCTAAGAATTCCCTCATTTTATTTTAGTAATGAAATTACTAGAGGAAAAGGATAAAATATACCTGAGTGTAAACAACATGCTTTTCCTTTTGGGGGCATATTTCTAAATGTGCAGTTTCACTCCATAGGAATCTTAAATGAGAATGAAATAGTCAATGTCCATATGTGAAATCTAAAAATATAAAAATTTAAATATTAGGGGTTAGAGTAGACCTATATGTTGGTGAAAACCATGTTTCCTTCACAGATTATTGGAGATGATGTGTCCTCATTGAATCATTTGAGAGTTTGGTTGATCATCCACAAACTTAAGTAACTATGGAGTAACCTAAGTTAGGAAACAAATATGTCATAACCCTCATATATGTGGGTAGAAGTATATAATGTACTAAACAAAATAAATATATAATAAAAAGATAAAGAGAACCATTTAGTTAGGTTCAAATCCAAAAGAAAACACTAACTAGGTAAATGAGAGAATAAATCGAGCAAGGTTCACTCGTAAATGAATTAACTAATAAAAATGGATTATAGATTAAAATGTAATGTTCCACTCCAACTTAATCAAGATCAATCCATATAAAAACAAAAAATCATGATTTCAAGGGAATGAACAATGTTCATGCCCCCATCATGTATGCAAGTTTTGACAAATGTGAAGTAGAATGATGATTATTTTCCATTTAAACTCAATTGTACTATGTATGTGTATAAACTATTATCATGCCCCCTGTGTGTGTGTGTGTGTGTGTGTGTGTGTGTGTGTGTGTGTGTGTGTGTGTGTGTGTGTGTGTGTGTGTGTGTGTGTGTGTGTGTGAAATGTGAAAGCCTATACCCCATTTATGTAATGTGAATGTGTAACACTAAAATTTTATTCCTATAAATTGTTGTGCATGTGCCTGTCCATATTCATTGAAGTGTCTATTAATTTATGCTCATGTGTATTTAAAGTGAATGAATATGCATATAATATTCTCATATACATTGTATCAATATGCCAATGCTTGTCATTTATCTTTAAAATAATAATATTTTAACCATCTAAATGTCTAAAATCTGTAAAACCTACACTCTAATCTAATTTTTTACTCATGCAATCTTATGTATCTAATATAATCCCACTATAACATCCCCTTTTTTAGATGATAAATGCATCATTTAAGTCATTGATCTCAAAATAAGAATGAACTATATTGTGTCATGTATAAAGATAACATCATGTCATATCATTTGATCATGTGGGGAGTATGTCATTACAATAATGTATATATAAATCAAGGCATTTATGTAACATAAGGAATTCAAGGTATGTAAGTGTCATGTCTAGATAGATGTATAAATTAAGCATGCATTAAAATTATCTATAAATAAAAATATGAAATAATAGTGCATGATATATATCATGACACCCTTCACTTTCATCAAACTCAATAAACACAAGTGTTATTTGTCACACAAAGTCTAAAAGGTAGTATATAAGTCACATAAATATGTCATAATAATAAATGTTGAAGGCCGCACATAAGATGACATAAAAAATGTCAAAAAGAAGGGTAAAAATGGATGTTTCAATAAGCAAACCCAAATCCATGTGCAATAGTCACATACAAAGTAATTTATCATGTAAAAGAATAATAAAATTAATGGATCATAGGATAAGTAACTAGTCTACACCATCCATATATATCAATGTCATATTGAACTAAAGTGGAATATCACATATCACTATAAAATAAATGAGTAACTAACAAGGAATGTGTAAGCAATATAGGTGACTAAATATGGTACAAAGTTCATATAGATATATAGCTTATAACAATGAAACATGTGGAAAAAGATGCCCCTAATATGACCAAAAGGTAGAGGGAAAACCAACATATTTATGTCCATATGTAACTTGTATGTCTTTCATATCACTCAAATACCATGAAATGCATGTGTGTATGTGAATATTATGCCATATACCAAAACATGTGATAAATAACATATGTAAAAATGTAAACTAACCATCATGTCATGCTCAAGTCCTAATTTTGGATGTTTTGAATATTTAAATGTTTTTAGATTTTTTCATTATTTGATTATTATTTGTTAAAATATTTAAATATAAAATCATGTATATAAAATTAGTTCATCTTCTTTGAAATCAAAATCATTATATCATGATTTATTCTTCAGGTTATATAATTACATTGATTTTTATTCTTCCAATTTTTTTAGTCTATTGATATGTCTTTAGTTGATTTAAAATATTATGCCTCTATATTGCATGAATCACCATCATATCAAATTATAATCATTATTTATTTGTGTGATAAAGTGAGATGCTAGTTGGTCAAATTTATTTTAGCCTACATATGTTTCAACCAATATTGTCCTAATGTAAATGGTACCTTATTTTAGGAGGCATGACCTATATGGGTGGATTGACCACCTTTGGCCCGTAAGCTATTGGTATAAAGATATATCCAAGTAGTCTTGGTCACTATGTGTTATGTTGTAACTCTCTAATCTCATGCCTCAATTGTTTTAAACATTTGACACTATATTTGGTGTGTTGTATGTTGTCATCAATATGAAACATTTTGTAATATTCACTCTCCACGAATATAGTAATAGTAAGTGGCTTATGTAGAGGTAATTTCTAGTTATTGGTGTTGTATTTATAGTATTTTTTACTATTTTTCTGTTGGTCATATAAAATCCTAACAATAATTTTATCATTCATTTAAAATCAAACCACAATATGGCTTTTGCATTGCCTAGGCTGGTAATGACAAGTTTTTTTAAACTAGAGAGTGGGTGGGAGGGATCTAACATTGAGGGAGATGGAGAAGAAGATGGTGAAGATGAAAATCAAGATCATGAGAGGCCTTAGAGAATCTTTGGGCATCTAGTGTCAGGACTAGCAAGCAAAAACCTATTCTATAAGAAGGATGAGGTTAAAACCCTAGATGAGTAGTAGGTGAAGTTATGGTTGGTGCCCAAACATAGTCACTCTTGGGCCAAATAAATCATGTATGGTGTCTATGCTTTGAATCTCCCTAGGAATAGCCATGGCTTTTTAGTTTTGAGTCAATGGCTAGGCATCTCTCTTGGTATAATGACCATGGCCTTATGGAAGCATGGCATACTTGGGATGTTCTATGTCTCTCATACCACACTCCATGTAAACTAGAGAATGGAAGGATATCTAGGTGTCCCTTCATGGTTTAGTTTTGGTATGTCTCTTTTTTATTTCATTAAACTAGTGGCCTTCTAGTGGTATGGTGCTAGTGTCATGCCTTGGAAGTAGTATTTATGGGGAAAACTATAGGCCTTCCCCTACTAATTTGATCTTATTTGGCTTGGTTTCTTTCTTTAGGCCTTCTTATGGGGTGGATAATGGAGGATCTCACCCCTAGCTCCTTTTTCAGGGTACGATGGGTATTAGAAGAACCCACTCCCTTGTATTTTCATGAGTACATTCTTGGGCCTATATTATGATTCTTATATCTATACAAGGTTTTGCAATAGACATGAAACTTAGAGGGAGCCAAAATCCTGTTGATGTATTTTGGTTGTGTAGATATTGGGTAAAAGACTCAGGTAACAAATGACCTTCCAATCTAGAAGGTCATCTATTTGGAATAGTACTTATGAACAACATGGAAAAGGGTACATGCCATTACAAATTTTCTAATATAAATCAAATTTATGCTCTCAAATTTAAGGGATCCTCAAAACCCCTAGTTGTGGATTCCTTAAAACCCTCAAGTTTCATGTTCTATGATTGCAGGGGCCTTAAAACCCCCTTGTGCTTAGTAAAGATTTTGTATATTAGTGGGAGTCCACTTGTTATTCAGACTTGAAAAAGATATATGGATGACCTAGGAGGTGGAAGACCTTCTTTTACAATCAAGCTTATGTTCTATAGTTTGTCCCTTAATGTGCTTTACTAGGTTATGAATCTCAGACAGAAGATAAACCATTTCAATGTAACTTTGTTGTATGAAGTCTATGTGAAAGACAGATAGTGAAATACCTCCCTCCCTAAGGGATCCTTTGGTGTGTAAAAATTTTAGGGAAGACAAGACAAAGCTAAAATGACCCTCGAGCTCTACTTATTTATCAAGTTCTTTATGCATTTCAAGCTATGGAACCTTAAAACATCTAGTTGTTGTCTTGATTTGGTCTCTGGGACTTTTACTTCACTTATTCTCTAGTTTCAACTTAGTCATAGGACCTTCACTCCACTTGCTTAAGGTTTTTGGAGCTTTCAAACCCTCTTTGATGTACTTTCAAGTTATGAAATCCTCAAAACCCTTGGTTGTAGGAATCCTTAAAAACCTCATGTTCTCTAGTCTTACCAAGGTTATGGGTACCTTTACTTCTTGTCCTTTCATCTTGCCTTGGTCATGATACCTTTACTCTACTTGTTATAGGTTGATGGATTCTTAAAACCCTCATGTCTTTCTTGGTCATGGGACTTTTTCTCCACTTGTTAAAGTTTGAAGGAGCCTTCAAACCCTCTTTGGTGTATTCATAAGTTATGAGATCCTTAAAACCCCTAGTTGTGAGAATCCTTAAAACCCTCATGCTCTGGGGATACCTCCACTTCTTTTATGGGGAATTCAAACCCTTTATGCTACACTTGGTAGTTAGGGGGATCCTTCACCCTCTTTGATGTACCTATATGTGGGTCTAGTTGTCAAAACCCTCACCAACCTAGTTCATAGCTTCAATTTTAAAAGTGTTTACCCTATCAAATGAAAAAACCTAACAATGCCTTTACCCTTGTATTTATGAAAATGTTTTTTTAATTATTCATAATGATTTGTATTGTGCCCCATGATTTTGTGATAGTTAAAAACTATTTGACCTATTTTATTTGAAATTCACCCCATAGCTTAATGCCAAGTAGATGGTAATGTGATAATATTTTCGTCAAGTATTAAATGTAGCACTACACCTGATGTATCATATATTGTTGTTATTGTATTGACTTTTGAATCTTAGAATCTACCAATTCTACATTATTTACTATTTTATATTGTTATTTCTCTATCCATGGCTTAGTGAAAAAAGTTACAACTATGTTTTTCATTTAGGATATGTTGATGATCTGTCATTGTTGCCTTTCCCTTATTAGTGGAAGATTATGTATCCAAATATTTTTTTCAAATTTCTTATCTTTGTTATATATGAAGCATCACTATATGTTCCAACTCCCATAAGTGTGCATAAGGTATGAGTTAATTATTATTCTAAGGGATTGAAGTTTAACTTTTATATATTATCATCTATCATATATCATGTTGACATCTTTGGCATTGCTATGATAATAATATGTAACTATGACATCTTTTTATTCTAAGTTCACCAATAAAGGGAAATTAGTAATAGGCTTTGGTTGTTATAGATTAGCCTATGTTTCTTGATGTACCTCTAATTGTTTTATTACTATTGATTGGTTAAAAAAATTATACTTAATTAACCCACCTCATATGTATGCATTGGAGATATTGAAATAATTTATAATTGATAAATAACGACATGGTCTTCCAATTGTGACTGTGATTGATCCTCATGAGAAGTTTGAGTGAATTTTGAATATCTAAATGGATCCTCATATGTTGGTTTTGAATAAAAATAGCCTTCATGAGTATATTTGATACATATGTGTAATTTTGATGGTACTACCTCCATAACATGTATACATGGCCATCCCAAAGTAGGATATAATGTAGTTGATTAGGTATGACATGAAAAATGATAGGTACTACATTGGGGCATAATATAACATCCAATGAAATGGTTCCAATTAGTTGTCTTGGGGTATTATCAAATCCTTTTATGATTTTATCTAATTTTTGAATAATGTCCCTATTCATCCCCAATAATTATAGGAAGCTAGTGTTGAAAATTTATAATCTATATACATTATCTACCAAGATAAGCTTGACAAAAATATGTTATACTTTAATTTAGATATCTAGTGGCAATTTTTTATTGATTACAAGTTGTGTGGGTAGATTTTTTATCAAAATTTATGGCCTTGTTTTTCTCATTAAACAAGTCATAATGGACACAATTGATTTAGTTTATATATCACTAGGTAATGTTATTTCTTATAGCACATTTTATAACATATTTTTTATAATACATTGATATTTTTAGTAATTATAACATAGAGATCTTGGTATGAGTATTAATTATTTTGTTAATGATGTCATATACTCTAGGTTTACTAACTTATATTATGATATGTGGAGGGAGTTGAGATGGGACATATTGACTACCTTCATTCTTCCACACATGATGAGGTACCCTACCTCATCTTGTGTTATGTTCATGGACCACACAATCCATAATAAGTTGTGGGAAAATAATGAGAGCAAGATGGTGGATATCATAACTTCGAGATCTTATGGAGGAGAATAAAAGGGATTCATGCATAATCTTTCAATTCTAGTGGTAAAAATAGGAATATCAGACTAGATATTGCTTATAATAAGCTTAGACTTATTAGTGAATATGGATTTGATTTTAATTACCCATATATCTACATAGTTAATCCAAAAATAATGTACTATCAATGTAGAACAACATGAAAAAATAAATTTTATTAATTTTTTTATCCAATGATGTTCATTCAACATGATCATGATTATTGTTCATCATAAAGGAAAAATTAAACCCTAAAGCTAAAAATTGAAACCCTATGACAAACTTAAGGTTTTTCACTATTCGATATGTCTATGGGTTAACCAATATGTTTTACCCTAATTTTAATTAATGGGTAATATTAATAAAATTAAGATAAAACTTATAATAGATTTCAAATTATAATATATGGCATTTAAGCATACAATCTTAATGTATATTATTGACAATTGATTACTTTGATTTGGCTAGGGCATGTCCTAAATATGGAAAGTAATAAAAATATCATGATACTTATATTTTATGGTTTATTGTTTTATTATGACTATGTTCTCAAAGTGGAAATCATAGATAATCACACCTTTGGTATTCTTAATTCAGTAACTAGTGTGTTACCTATGTTAGGTTGGTTTCATAGGATTGGGTCAGTATAGCAAGTTGATATTTACCTATTGATAAAAATTATCATGTAAAAAATTGAAATGAAGTGAATATATAGTCACATATGAATGTTTTTACTTATTTTTCACTTATGATCCTAAACGTTGATGATGTGCCCAGATCCATAAATCAACCACTTTTACCTTGAAACCTTAGATGTGCTTATGAGGGCTATAAAATTGTAAAAAAGTGGAAGTTTAATGCACTAAGTCGACCCAAATCACCCATTTTTATGGTTGGTTATTTCCTACATATCTAATACTCTAGTAAAGGAAATCAAGCCACACATATGTGTCTTACCTAGTGTGATTATGAAACAAAATTTTAAGTTCTTGATCAATTTTTTGGTATTCTTCAATTTTGAGTTGTCTCAATGATGAGACAAAATTTTAAGTTTAATGATGATGTTAGCAAGCTTATTTAATAAAATCAAAGACTTAATAGTGAATTTTGGAGGTTAATAGGTGTACTACAACATAAATTAGAACATGGGAATTTACCTAGCATAACTTGCACCTCATGGCATCCTACAGAGCTACATAAAACAAAGGGACAAATATAAATGACGTAAACATTAGATTATATCATTATATTTATATATAGTAAAATATATAGATAGGATATCATTGAAGCTATCACTTTATTATAATCTATCTACATTTGAACAATATGTATTGATCTATCTTATGCAACTATTTGGAGATATTAATAAAGAGTATATTTGAGATATTGAATCCTTATGTATGTTATGTTAATTACATTATAATATGATTAAGAGGATATAATAACAAATATAAATGGATAGTTTCTCTAAAAATTAGCCTATCTAGAATATCAAAATATGAATCCATGGATTGACATTGTTTTCATGTCAATAGAAACTAAGGGTTCTTTCAAGGATGACAAAATTATTGTTATTTGTACACAATACTTGTGTATCTTATGGTATATTTAGGTAATGGTGTGTAAATTATTTGTTGGTTACATAAACACTAGACTATATAGGTGACAATTCCATAGCTACCTTGGTGATTCCATAACTGCCCTAAAAGTTTCATAACCATCAGTTTACATAAAGTAATGATTTCACCACTAACCATAATATAGGAATGGGAATGGTTGCAAACATTTACACTTATTGGCAATGGTTCATTTGGATTATTTGGTGTGTTCCAATTTGAAAAGGGATAAATGTAACATCTATAGAAAGCATAGGACACTATAAAATTTGTTGAGAATTATTGAACATAGATTCAAATTGTAGTCTATAACTTTGTGTCCTTATTCTTATTATCTCATTGTTTCCTAGTTTTTTTTTTGTTGTTATATTGTGTTGGATCACTATGGAGTGTCTAATAAGTGAAAATTAGTCTTATTTTAAATATTTAGATAGTGTAGTATTGAAATCTCTACCCATGAATGCCATGTTTGGTAGTAACTTATATGATTATTCAATTACATAGAGGAAAGGGAGTATAATTTCCTCACCCACTATATTTTTTCTCACACCAAATTTATCCACATCATATATTATGTTCATAATATGCATTATCTTATATTGTTATTAAATCTTATATCTAGTTTATTTTGTAGTTCATTTACAACATTATTGTATATATATTTTAGCATTATAATTACTCTATAATAGTCATCTATAAATAATTTATCCAGATAGGACTATAATATTTGTTTACTGAAGCTTAATATGGAATATCCACCTAGTTTATAGATCAATACTTAAAATTCTTGGAATTATTTATTTTCTCATTGAATGGTATGAGTAATTTCCATAGGAAATATTAGTAATATCAAAAGAGATGTAGGAATGTTACCCCTATTCAATAAAAATAGGGTCAAAGTTTGCATAAGGAGTATGTTTGTAAATTTTAGCTTGATAAGTTGTTATAAATGCTCATGAAAATGTAACCATGTGTAAGATCATATTGCATATGTTTCTATTAGAACCCTACTAGGTTACTCGAAAGTTACACAATTTGTTTTAAGTCCAAATTCTTTACTTATAAAATCATCCATAACTATTTGTAAAATCACCATTTGACTAATAAAATTATCAAAAGCAATAAATATAGAAATGTATCAACCCATTGGTTTATAAAATGATCCATTTAGTTTTTAAATAGCCTATAATAGATTACAATATGAAAAATTCTCATAAAATGAATAGTGGAAAGATTCAAGTACATCAAATCACTAATATAATACATAATACAACTATAAATAAGCATGCAACCACTATTGTGACAATATTTCAAATTTATTAAAAATCTCATAGCCACTACTATGTTGAATAGCCATCAAATAATAATGTACCACATATTACATTTTAGTATAAAGTTAGATATATAATATAGTATGTAAAATAGTACAAATGAACCTTACAAACAACTCAATGATCTATATATATAACCATGAGTATGATCTTAAATGGTTAAATAGTTGAATAGAGGGAGAGCATCATCTAAATTCTTTAGCTCCAACCATAGACTATCAATCTCCCACACACCTGCCCATAGGAGTGGCCCTACCCTTCAAAGAGGGGTACATAATAACAATGTAGATATCAAAAAAATAACTGGAACCCATTTGTTTATAATCACTAATACACAACCATTAAATAGAACATAAAAACCAATCCTCTATCTAATATAACATTAGCATGCACATGTAAACTGGAAAGTATAATGGAATGATAACGTCTCATCTATAACATTACTTTGGAAAAATAACTCATTATATAAATCATATCTCATATGTATTGGAGTCAATTCAACTCACACAAACTCTTTGCTAATGAATCACAAATAATCAGGTGAAATCAGGGGGTAGATATGGGTTGAAATACATTACCCTCATATGTCCATCACCATTTATCATAGAAAATATGTCAATGATTTCTCATAAATATATCATGGTAAAATAGTATAGAATACAATATACATCATTTTAGGCAACTATGCAAAGAAAGGTAAAAATAATCATCATTTAAAAATTTATTTATTTCAAATCATGAAATTCATATATAGGATTTTCTACATTCAACCAAGAATGCATAAATGACTAAAACAAGAATTCAAGAACACCATATCCATATAGCATATATCTCTCTTTAAACACCATTCATTATATATCAGATGGTATAAAACTCAATTAATAAAATAAACCAATGAGTCTCACAAATAGATCATATACTAAGCTTATTTATACTTCAATAATAACTTTATCCATTATGATCTTGTTTCATCTTAATACAAGAACTTCTAGTTTTTAAACTAATATACAAGTGTATGCACCTAAATTTGCTCATCATTTCTCTTCACTATTATTAATATTAGTTGACACTAATTTCATCTAACATTACCTATTCCCCCTTAATAATCTAGCCCCCTTTAAATATATTTATTATCTTATAATAACCTTCATATTGTGATCAAAGGAATCCAAGAAGGGAGTTTAGTAACCTGTTATTTTAAGCAACAAAGACTCAAAGAAACACACTAACACTAACACTTACAAGTCCATATCTTAAGGGTGAGCTTAGTAAAAAAACCAAATGAAAAGCACGACTAAAATGCAAAAGACACACAATCCTTTACCTTCATTGGGAATTCCAAATGCATTGTTAAGTGGTTTGCTTGGTTTGTGCTCAAGAAATCTTTGGAAAATGAATCTTGTTGGTTCCTTCTCTCCTTGGCACCATGGCTTGTGTTGGCTTGATGTAACTTGGCTCAATATTTTGGCATTATAACCTTGATTGTAACAAAATGAGCATTGTAAAATTATATCAAAAGAGCTTTAAAGTCATTTACACATGATAAATTTACACCAAAATAGCTTAAAATTCAATAGGCAAGGCATTGTATTTATAGAAAATGGATTTAACCCTAATCTAAGGTGAGTTAAGGTGGATTTTAAACATGAAATCAGTTCAAACTTAACCTAAATGAGTCAAAACTAACCCCAGTAGAGTTAATAGTTTTCAGTTAATCATGATTTGTAATGAATAGCCATGGGTCTCCAAAATCAGTTATTTTAGGATATTTCCAAAGATCTTGACATCTCACAAATGCCATGATGAAAGGCTAGGATATTTATATTTTTGAATTTTATTTTTTTAGTTAGTCATTAATTACACATGTACAATTCAACTAGGCTCTTAATTAGGTTTATCTTGTTAATTAATTCTAACTAGCCATTTAGCTCTTTCAAGATTTGATATTTGTTCATGTGCCCCACTTAATAGGTCCATAAGACAAACTAATTGTTGTGATTCCATAGAATGATTAGGGATGAATCTATGAGAGGTTATTATTACATATAATAGGATACTTCAATTATGGATGCCTCAATGTGATTCTAAGATTTAATTAATGATTCATAAGCAAATTTGGGACATTCTATGATTCTTAGGCTTAATTTACAATGGTTGGTATGATTGGTTTGAAGTTTGATCAAAAGTCAATTGTGGTCAATTTTAGGTGTCTACACATATTTCCCACCCAATATTAATTATTTGGTTATTTTTATTAACATTATATTTATCACCTAAATCCCTCTTATGCCCACTTGTGAATTTTAAATTCACAAAATCACACCTATCCCTAGGCTTTCCTACAAGCCTATTCCCTAGTCCTCACCTAACCCTTCTTCTAATACTCTCCTAATAATCATTAGTGTCCCTAATGGAATATTCTCTAGAGATTTATCTCTTTAAAAAATTCTAAGGAATTTTAAATTTCCTAGAAATCCCTCTAACTCTCTAGAGAGTTCTCTTTCTAAATAATTCCATGGAATTTTAAATTTCATAAAATCTCCCTTCACTCTCTCTATTTAAACCCACCATATCTTTCCATTTGAAACAACTAAGGAATGTGAGTAAAATACATGTCCAATATATGATCAAATCTATCATGCCAAATTAGTCTTTTGATCAAGCCATCAAGTCTATAAGTTAAACAAAAATCTAAGCTTATTATAGAAATTCAACACCAAATCTAGTAATATGTAATTTTAATCATATTTTTGTCTTAATATTGTTTGGAGCATAAAATTAGTTAAGATTTAGGCATAATTTAGGTATAATATTTTCATTTGAATTGCATTTCTATTTAATTAGCTCCAAATTAGAGGCTAAAATTTTATGTAGGATAGTGATAAATTTGTATAAATCAATACATTTGCACAAAATATTTACATTAAAAAAAGTATAGCCCATATATGTTTTATTTACCAAAGCTTCCATATTATTCATAAATACATTAAGGGACCATTCCAAATAGATCAAACAACCTCATAATAACTTATGAACATAAAATAGTTCCCTAAGCTCTTTTATATCTTTTACACAATTCCATCATGTTATATTACATGAGGAAATCTCATGTTTTTGCTATTATAAAAGAGTACAACCTAATAACTATGTTAAATACTTATTATATCCAATAGGTTTATATTTTTTAAGAAAATATTACTAAATACTTATAAAAATTGAAAGTATATATATCAAGTATATACAAATTTCTTGTTTGGTCTATTTATTTGATTGTAGTCAACTAAAATATATCACATGAATTCATCAAACCATTAAAATATATATAAAGTCTTAAGAAATTAGTTCAAAACTCCCAATATAACCTATATCCATTTAAATCATCAAAATGGAGATAAATATACTCTCAGGTTT
The DNA here is from genome assembly GCA_037957365.1 of Torreya grandis. Lineage (NCBI taxonomy): Eukaryota > Viridiplantae > Streptophyta > Pinopsida > Cupressales > Taxaceae > Torreya > Torreya grandis. The sequence goes on along the minus strand of JARHVA010001767.1, from coordinate 1,355,299 downwards.
AATATCCCAATGATGGTTGACTATGCATTTGCATACATAGTTGAGTGTAATCATCATCATTGTGTGTGTGTGTGTGTGTGTGTGTAGATTTAATAGAATAATGTGTAGCCTTTTAGGATGAAGAATATGAGTATATATACTAATAACATTAGTTATTTGGAAAATTACTCTATTTGGATATATATATATATATATATATATATATATATATATATATATATATATAAATCCAAATAGAGTAATTTTCCAAATAACTAATGTTATTAGTATATATACTGATATTCTTCATCCTAAAAGGCTACATATTATTCTATTAAATCTACACATAAATGTATTTATATATAACTATACATGGTTACATAATTATACACACACACATATGTTGTAAGCACAAATAATAAAAGTAGGGGTGAATCAGTATTCGAAAAAATTCATTCATTTACACTTAATAAATCATGAAACATTCAAATAAACATATCGATCTATGAAGCATAAACAACTATCCACATAAGCATGAAACACAAGAACACATCACATATGTAGGAAACACTCAAGGGTAATAAACCTACTGATATATACAAATGGACTACATTAATATAAGAAAAAAATCAAATTTAGTGAATCACCAAATCCACATGGAGCACTAACTCCAACTAGCCAAGCACCCACTTGACTAGGCTCTACCAAAAACCCACTTGCAAGGAGACACCAACCCCCTAGATGACTCAACACCAATTTAGCCAACTGATTGCTTTGATTACCTTTTGAACACTATGCTTCTAAAACAACAAATGAAGATCATATTCTTTATCTCCTCACACTCTTATCCCTCTCAAACTACCTTTTAGGCCTCTTCACTCAACTAGGTCTCTTCAAGACTGATTAGGTCATATAACTTTGAATTTTATATTTACACATCCTATTAGATATTCATAATATTAAATATACTATATTCAAATGTTTTATAATAATTTATTTTTCTCAATCATCTTCTATCTCATTTGTTCCTTTTTTAATTATCTAACTCACCCAAATAGGCCTAATAAGCCTTGTTCTTATATAAACCTCTTATTCATACACCTATTTGTCATCCACACATAATTTACCACTTATATTTTCCAAAAAACATTCCTTAGTACATTTTACAAGTAAAAATCAGTCATTACAATAGGCCATCCATAACTCAAATAGACCAAATCCTTCTTTACGTCTCATGGAGACCTAATTCTATTAGGCCTACTTTAGGAATGTTACCTTATGACCCCTTAGAACACTATAAACCTCTATAAATTGTATTAAAATATAATATAATAATCAAAAAGGCCTTATCCAACATCCTTTTATCACCATGACATCTTTTAGGTCCAAATACCACTGAAAACACCCCATTAACATTGTTCACATTGGGCCTTTAAACACAGAAACATTTGTCTTGAACAAATGAATATAAAACATATTTTAGACACACAACCATGACAATAAATTACATATATAAAAACCTCATAACTTAAAAAATATCATAATATGCATTATATATTGTAACTCAGGGCATAGATCCTAAAACTCATCATTGTAACTTGTTTACTTAAAATTGTTAAGAATATCAAAAATAAGTCATGAAACATTGACCTTCAACACCTATATCAAAAATTTAAATGACTTATTATTCATGTATATTATCCTATGAGATCATTAGACCATTGATAGATATAAATATCACATGGTTAAATGGCAAATATTGGTCTTGCAGACTAGACAAATCTCATGACCTTACATCTCAATATCTCATCTACACCAGATAGGTCAACTTGTGAAGAAATTTTTCACCATATTAATGATCTCTTAAAATTATAAAAATCATTATTATATCTTAAAATTAATTAAAAACATCTCCATGCACTTGGTTTCCACATTCTATCATGAAAACACATCCCAATTCATATTGTTACTATTGCCTAGGTTTTTCACTATTTGTATCATTAGGCTTGTTATTGAATAGCTAATTTGGATGAAAAATTTAGCACACTTGATGGATAAAACCATAAATATTCATGGATATGAAATATTATTCTCTACCTTCTTCCTCCATCTATTTGCTCATTACGTCTAATGTAACTTTTGACTTCTATAACAACTTCTTCAGAAACAAGCCTGTAACTTAACATTTTCTCTCTCCTCTATCTAACTAATAACACAGAGGTACTTGGGAGAGTTAATTACAATATATAATATTTTACATAATCATACCAATCCATTATGGATACTTTTGAGCAACAAATTCAACATCGGGTCTTTATTAGCATTCTAAGAGGGTTTAAACCTGTTTCCATTCTTAACAATCATTTATAAAGCATAGCCCCTCAATCCAAAAACTAATTCATATAATTTTTATTTATGACCCATACCCATATACCAGGAACTTCTTAGGTTCCCATGAAAAGTTTTTATGATCTAATAAGCACAATATAATCCTTCTTGGGTTGATAAACCTTCATTCTGAGCACTGGAGAGACCTCCAAACAAATTTTCATACCTTTTCATCCAAACTATGACCTCAAACTACATGAAAAAACTTAAAACAACATACCTCACCATAAAAATTATTACATGATCTCAAACATCTTGAAATTTGATCATGACCCCTCATTAGTCCACACTTTCTCTCTTTACTCTTCTAGACCTTGATCTACAAACCACATTAGGCCTTAAAACTAACCTTCATGCCTCTTTTTAGGCACTCTCCACCTCACTAACATACTCAAGTAACCTATATCATGCTTAAACACTACCATACATCCTTCACATGCCTTGACAATAGATCATGATACCTCATTAGGCCAGGCAAGGTTTAGGAGTAGTATAAGTGTAAACTTGGTCTAAAAGTGTTACTCTTGTAGGCTCACCTTGAGACTCTCATGATTGTTTCATTTCCTTAAATACATGATAAATAAACCTCATACAACCCCTCATGCTTGTGTGCACTCATCTCACCAAGCCATCATACTCATACCTTCTCATAAGGTCTCTTCATGCCATGACTAAGCTTAGGCTACTTAAGCACATGACCTCAAAGACCTCCTACTTATTCATTTTTAAATAATGGTAACAAGAAAAAAACATTAATAACCACTTAAATATTATATTTCATAGTACATACCTTCAATGCTGATAATCTTACCACAACACACACTGCCAACTAGATTTGCTCACAATAACACTCTTTGTAGACCTATTTATAATAAGAACCTTCAATGACAACACTGAGAACTTCAATCTAACCTAAAACTTGACATCAAACTTGAAATAAAAGGCATTATTTTCCTTTAAATCCTCTCTTTACCACACTCTTCTCAATATATATTTTTTCATCGCATATTGTTGACTAGGCTTACCCTTCCATGATTTGTACCTTTTATGTTCACAACATTCATGATTATATCAATTTTGATCACTTGTCACCTTTGACAATATCATGTCTCTAGATAATAACACACTATCCATAGGTTAATACCACGATCAATAGATCTTTGACATCAATGAGCATTGTGCCTTTACATTGCACCCTTTTGACATCAATGACAATAAAATACCAATAATACACACACACACACACACACACACACACACACATGTTATAACTTGATTTTAATATGACTTAATCTCATATAACTCAAACCAAATCTCTACAACTAAAATATACAACTATATTCTTCATTTTATAATGTATATACATTTTTAAAATTAAATCTACCATACCATAATGTTACATGCATGTACCAAACAAACAATATTTTCTTGTCACCCATCTATAATTTTCAAATTGACACAATTGCTTAGGTCATCAATGAACTATAATTAGGTATTACAATCCTTTGATATATAAGTTTAGGTTTATGTAAGTTTTTACAAATATGGTATGTCATGCAAGTTCTAAATTTAAACATATACCTACATAATCCCTATGACATATAAGGTTTTTTATAATAATAGAACTCACCCAATATTGTCAATCCTTGAGAATAAAACAAAACACATAATTATTTATCATTTATAATTTCAAAAAGTCACATGCTAACAATATTTTCATAGCTATTAACTACTAATGTTTTAAGCTTATCCACTTAAAAATGCTTAGTTTTCTTCTTGATTATAGTTCAGCCTCACCTCTATAGGCATGTGTATAGAACCAAATTGCATCCCCAGGTCTATAAACATAATCCCTAGGGTTTTATTGTAATATTTTTACTTATAAAATTTATTTTTCTCTTACATACAAGCTTGGTATCATTAGTATAGGCATGGGATGGAACTAAGATCTCTCCAGGATTATAATCATGAAACCCTAATTTTATTTTAGCTTAAAACTAAAATTTCACACATTCAAACAAAGTGTTTTAAAACCCATCACAGGAACCATATTTCCTTGTCATTATAGTCTACAATCTATAATTAAAATTATAAACATAAGAAAAACCAACCTGGTTATATAGTAGTTACCATCTCAATATGTGTAATGATAACTTTCCTCCTCTTTTATCAAGCTTTATTCTCTTCTCTTTCTCTTTTGTATACTCATTATCATATATTTATCCTTTTATTCTTTTCTTAAACCCTATCCATGTTTTTTATGACTAGTTCACTCTCCAACTAAACTTTAAGTGCCTCATTATGAACTCACCTCCACTTTCACCTAATTTTCATGTCAAGCCTCCTAACTCATAGTCCATGCCCTAAATTTATAGCATGGCCACCACATGCATCTCCTCCATCATTTCAAATAGTCAAGTCAACTCTATAACAAAAAACCTAATTTAACCCCATTTAACTTCATGATATTTTGTAAATAAACATAACCAAAATAAAATCCAAAGTTTTGAAGTTCCTATCAATATTTTTAGAAACACAACCAGTCAATTCCTAGACTTCAAAAACTATGCTAATCATGATAAGTGATGTACCTGGTCAATATAAGTAGGCTTGATTTTTTGTAAGGATAAATAATGTAATTAATATTTAACATTTTAGTATAATACTAAAAAACATTCATTTCACTCAATAAAAGAAGATTGTGGTGTGTATAGGTTTGGTCCAATTCTTCCAATCCCTAATGTTGATATTTGCACCCCCTCTTTGATTATACTAACCTCTGTACCACTTATGATGTAGAACAGTCCTATAACCACCTTGATTAAACTAAGGGTAGTTATCTTGAGATTTTTTGAAGTCAACGTACCCTAATTTATTAAAAATGGAGACCCTTGTGTCAAATTATGTAAATTTGTACCTTGAAATAGAAAATTCGCTTGATTAGAGTATCACTAACATGTTTTCATAGTATTTTTTTATTTGAAGATCATCCACACCTGGTATGGTTAGCATATTTGTGCATAATTCTAGTTTAATCTTATGAGAAGTTATTAACATTGGATCTATGTGTTTCATATATTGCAAGATTAATGGAGTCCATTTGGAATGGATGAAAGTCTAGGTCTTATGATTTAGTGCCAATTTGATTTTTTACTAGCCTTTAGTCTGTTGAAAATCAAAATTGAATTCATATTTGAAATGCTAAACCCTTAGTCTGAATTTAGTCTAAAAACTTTTAAATTCAGAATTGGTGAGAGTTTTTATGTAAATTATGCAAGAGCACTTTAAATTTGTTATGAACTTAGTCTAATATTTTAACCCAAGGCCTAATCATATTTATGCAATAAAGACCTTAGGATAAAATCTTTATGCATGGTCCTATATATATTTTATGATTTACATAGGGTCAAAATTAATATAGGGGCTCTTTTATATATTTTAACCTAGATCCTAATCATATTTTATTAATACAACAAAGACCTTATGCTAGAATATTTATGCAAGGTCCTTTATATATTTCCCAAAGTAATATGTTAAGTCCTTTATTTTTACACCCATAGGAATGGACTAAACAAAGAGTTTCCAAGTGGCATACTCATGTGATCAAAGTACAAGTCAAAAAGTCCAAGCCAAGATCCTATGGCACATGTTTACTTAGGCCTAATTGATCCAACAACATGAGATAAAGTTGAAGCGTCAAAGAACCTACTAAGATCCATGAGAGTGACAAGTATCACCATCACAAGAGCCTAGTACTGCTGATCAAATGATACATGGGATCCTAGTATAAAGAGAATAAAAACATCAAACAATTACCAACTAGCACACACGCGAGCATTTTATTTAAAACTTAGATTAGACTTAGGATTTATTCATATTTATTACTGCATATTAAACCTTGGGATTTAAATTATGTCCTAAGTTCTTTTCCAAGACCATAGTCTAAAGTTATATATATACTAAGTCCTCTTTTCATTTATGATTGTAGAATAGAGTGAACCAAAAAATGACAAGTGTCAAGTTCACAGAGAGTTAAGTCGATTTGATGGTCATATGGATGTATTTTGAAATCCATACAAATATTGAAATTAAGCTCAGCAAGAAAATGACATGGGTTTAAATTATGATGATCATGTGGATGTCATTGATGATCATGATGATGTCATTGATAGTTGTATGAATGTCAAATTTAACCTCATAAATTAGTTATTTGAAATCAAATATTGGTGGCCCTAGGTAGATCAAAGGTCCATGTTAATCTATGTAATTGATCTAATGATGTGAGATCAAACAAGGCAAAGCTAGGATTTTTAACTAATCTCCAAATAAACAAGGAACTCCCATGTGGTAAAAGCATGCTATCTCATAGAGAATGGCAGTACAGAATGTAGAGAATAAGTGCAAAAGTGCCAAGTGGCAAAACCTCGAAGGCTAAGTGTAGAACATATCTAATATCCTATGATCCTTTAGATTGAAATCAATGATCTATGTTGATTCATGCATGATAATTAGATGGATAAAATACCAAGGTCCATTTTATTGTGACATAGACTTGGACTAAAAATTGAGGCCATGTCTTTTTATTTTTTGTGGGCCCCCTTTTATTCTTCTCTAAACCTAGTTTAAATATTTTGGCTCAAATTTTAATTCATGTTTTTGTAGGATTAACAATATATGTTTTCTCATATAAAAATAATATGATGGTGTGTACTAAGTCAAGATTTCAATGAAGCATTAGGAAAAGTAAGATGGTGATAGGTGTCATCATTTTGTTAAAAGGATATTGAATAGACAATAATGGTCCACCTCTCAAATCAAGATCCAATGGTGCATGTTAGCTCAGAAGAAGATGATCTAATGGAGCATGATCAAATTAGACTTTTCAACATAGCTCAAAGAAAATGCATTAATGACACATGTCATAACTATGAGAAACATAGTAGAGGCATCTGATGGCATTTAACTTTGAGATTGAGATAAACGGACCATGTTGATCTGTGTAAATTAATTTGATGATGCAAGGCAAAGGATTTTTTTTAAAAGGAAATAGTCACTTTTTAAAAAATGAGTAGGGATGTTATGGAAATGCCATAGTGGGGTCACATAAGCTAAAATATGTTAGGGTGTGGAGCTAAAAGCTTCACCTTGATGCAAATAGAAGGAGGATGTTGAGTATGCAGTCACCAGTGTCAGTAGGCCACAATTGACGTCGGTCAGGGATCAGTGTACAACAACTGACATCAGTAGGGATCGGCCGGCGTCAGTCACCTCTAGGCAGATAGGGACCGATGTCGGTCGCTTGTGGTGGTTCTAGAACTACTATTGACGAACAGTCAGTTAAGTGAACAGAGAGTTTGCATGATAAAGACCACTTCGAGTCTTCAGTCGCTTGTCTAAATTAGTGTATGCATGATATCTATATAATAGACTCATGGGCTGTATTGTTAAGTGTAGAACTTGGAGAGTTCTTCCCATGGTAGAATCAAATAAGATTCTTCATGTATGTAAGATATAAGTAAGATCAGGGTTGGTTTGTAGGGGTGTGTGTATGCGAGGGTCAAAAGGAGATCGGCAGGGGAGCAAGATCCAAGGTGACAACAATACATCAAGGAGCAAGATCATGGTAAGATCTACTTAGAGTATCGATTCATACTCGGTTGTACTGGAAGTACAATGAGGTGAACAATAGCTTGTGTTAGCTATGTGTTGTGACCTATTGAGAGAAGATTACTGGGAGGCCTTGAGGAGGAAGCCTCATAGAGGTGGAAGAAGAGTGTGATCTATTTATTGTAATTTCCTTTGTAATGAGTTGAATACAATTATGTGTTGCCTCTCATATTCTGTGTGTTTTCTCATTGATAGTTATTTGTTCTTCTGGTTATTTCTGCATCTTAAGTTGCTTATAAAATGGTAATCATGTGTGCTTTTAATTTTGACAAGTTGTGTCAGAGCCTTAGGGAACCTAGGTCCTATCAAATGGTATCAGAGTGAGGTTGGATGTTCTTAGAGCGAGTTTGACTCTCAGATGGCCTAGATCTAGTTAGTGGTTTGTTGATTACAGGTTACTCACAGGGGTTTTTGATTGAGTGGGAGTATAGCAATGGCAGAAGAAGGTAAGCTGAGGATGAAGAAATTTAGGCACAAGATTAACACCACAAGGAGTGTGGTGGGTAGTCTTCAAGTGGGAGCTTGAAGAGGAATACAAGCCAGGATGCAGATTAAACAAAGTACTGGTATGGGTACAGGTGCAACTATTTATCTCCAAGTGGGAGATTGTTAGGGTGTGGAGCTAAAAGCTTCACCTTAGGCAAACATGGAGTATTTTTGATCATGACAGTCACCGGCATCGATAGGCCACAACCGACATCGATCAGGGGAGCACAGAAGGAAACCAACATCGGCAGGAGATCGGCCAGTGTTGGTCACCTCCAGGAAGGCAGGGACTGACGTCAGTCACCTGTGGTGGTCAAAACTACTGTTGATGAACAGTCAGTTAAGTGAACACAGAGTTTGCATGATAAAGACTAGTTTGAGTCTTTGAGCCGCTTGTCTAAATTAGTGTATGCATGAGATCTATATAATAGACTCATGGGCTGTATTGTTAAGTGTTGAACTTGTAGAACCCAAGTAAAACTTGGAGAGTTCTTCCCATGGTAGAATCAAGTAGGATTCTTCATGTATGTAAGATCAAGTTTGATATGCAGGGTGTTGCAGGATCATGGTGGAGATCTACATGTAATAAGTAAGATCAGGGTTGGTTTGCAGGGGTGTGTGTATGCGAGGGTCAAAAGGAGATTGGCGAGGGAGCAAGATCCAAGGTGACAGCAATACATCAAGGAGCAAGATCATGGTAAGATCTACTTGGAGTATCGGTTCATACTCGGTTGTACTGGAAGTACAATGAGGTGAACAACAACTTGTGTTAGCTGTGTGTTGTGACCTATTGAGAGAAGATTACTCTAGAGGGAAGATTACTGGGAGCCCTTGAGGAGGAAGCCTCACAGAGGTGGAAGAAGAGTGTGATCTCTTTATTGTAATTTCCTTTGTAATGAGTTGAATACAATTATGTGTTGCCTCTCATATTCTGTGTGTTTTCTCATTGATAGTTATTTGTTCTTCTGGTTATTTCCACATCTTAAGTTGCTTATACAATGGTAATCATGTGTGCTCTTAATTCTAACAAGTTGTGTTAGAGCCTTGGGGAACCTAGGTCCTATCAAAACATAACCCTAACAGCTCAAAAAAGCATTTCCCAAAAAGATGTGAATCTCCACTTGACTTCATTAGTCAATGGGTCCCAAATTTAGATGAAATAAGAATATTCTTTTTTAACTAGCATTGCATAATATTTTGTAATAGGATATTCTTTTTTTATAAACATGTGTAATCTATAAGAGCACATTGTCTATAGGTCAATCCATTAGAAAAGATCATTTGTTCTAGAATGTAACAAAAAGGATAGATATCTTATACACATGTACAAATGTAATTTGATATCATTGACCAACATACCACCTTGATGTCAGGATCTTGATCCTCAATATGAGCACATATGATTACTTCTTGTATTAGCAACTAAACATGGAATTTAACCAAAATGAATAAGTAACTAGAAATATGAAACAACACAGGAATATGAGAGACAATACACAATTGTATTAATAATCACTCAGAAAAAAATACAATAAAGAAGATGCCACTTCTTCTTCCACCTTAAAGGCTTGCCACACCTCAAGACCTTCTTCCCTCTCTCTCACGGTCCCAACAATCAACTCCAATACAGAATTGATGTTCACCTCCACCAGTCAGTAACACGCTACCAGTACACCAAGTACACAACCGTACTCCAAGTAGATCTCTTACTCTCTACTGCTACCTACAAATCACTAGACCTTACTCACCATTGTAGATCTCCAAAAGAAGCCATGCACACCTACTGACCAAGATCATACATATACGAAGAACCCTTCTAATTCTCCAAACCAGCACCCACACTTGGTACTGTGGCACTAGGAGGAACACACCATTGCTCTCCTCTCTCTGAAAGAGCTTATTTGCTCTCTTACTCTCTAGCACTAGTTTACAATACAGCCCATGAGTCTATTATATAGATCTCATGCATACAATAATTAGACTATCTTAATTAAAATAATTAGATGCACAACTCAAGACTATAACTAGCCTTTAACATGCAAACTAACAGTCTAAAAATAGACTCTCCAGAATCAACATGCAAACTGCATGTTCACGCATAGGCTATCGACATCGGCTCCTCCCTGACCGATGTTAGGCGACTGGTAACCAACATCGGTTGCTTCTTCACTGATATCTAACTGATGTCAGTTGATCAAATTGACATCAGTTGCCCTGTAACTCTCTACAACCTCTACAACCTCTGTAACTCCTATTTTCATCTTGGTGAAGCTTTTAGCTCCACAACCTAACAATCTCCCACTTGGAGATAAGCAGCTACACCTATACCTGTACCTGTACACCATCTAATTCATTCCCTAGCTTGTATCCCTCTTCAAAATCAATCCTGAAGACCAACCACCACACATCCTGTGATGCTACACCTGTCATCCAAGTAACTTGCCACATCCGAACCTACAACTCCATGTAGTGAAGACCTTGACCCTACATAACAAGAATCCCTGCTACTAGTCCCTCTTAGATACCTAAGAATCCACTGAACTGCCTTCCAGTACTCCTTCCTCGAATTGGCTCCATACTTTCTGACAACTCCCACTGCTTGGGAAAACTCAATTCTACACTAGACCTCATGTGATTTCAAACCTTGTTCTAAGCTAAGCTTGAACTATCCAACCCTTAGTGTGCTTACCGATTCTGCATCCTGCATCTTGAACCCTGCCAATACCATCTTCACATCAGCTCCCACTAGAGATCAACCTGTGATCTTCCATGTCTCTTATGCCAAAGAATTTTTCTGCTCCAAATTCCTCATGACATGCCACTGAACTAACCTTACCCTTAGCTCAGCAAAACCCTGTATGTATGAACCTGATCCAAGCTCATCCTCCACATACAGTAACTAGACAATGTTACAACCATCATCCACCTGGTAAGATAAACATAATGGTTATACTGACATTGACAAAAGCTCTACTTTGTCATCCACCTGGTACCACCTGTCAACCCTATACCACTGTCATGTAGCTTCCTCAAGACCATATACCTTGGCCTTCCATCTCACATATCCATCCACTCTCTTCTTCAACTTGGGAATCCATCTGTCTTTCAGTGCTTTCTTCCAGCTGACAACTCCACCAACAAATACATGTTTGAGTCTTCTCCAAGGACTCACACTCCTCATCCATGCCAAGCTCCCACTATTTCTGGATTCTACCTGCATTGCCTCTTCACATCTTCCTAGTTCTTGACCATCAATAAGAAATATAAAGAAGGTGAACAATGAATATGAGGTTCACTTACACTTTTTGACCTCCATATGGGCATTTGAGACTCCTTGACAGCTTGTTGTCTGCCCAACATCCATTCCAGTGACCGATCTCAGCCATCTCTCAGTCTGTATCCGACCGATGTCGGTTCCCTGCACTGACCCTGACTACCGACGTCATTTCCTTGGTCGACGCCGGTATCCCTTCTGCCGACTTTGATTCCTGCCTGACCAACGTTGGTCTTCCTATTGCCAACATCAGTTACTATATGACCGATGCCGGTACCTGTGTTTTCCTGTGAGTGATGACTTTTTACCCGTGAGCTCTCCATGGATCAAAACCCTGTTCAAATCAACACAGCCCTGCTCAGAATAATTCAGTCCCCTCAGCTGATCTTTGTCTGTCACCTCCTCCATGAACACCAAGGCTTTCCAGTTCTTAAGTTTGTCAAAGATATATGTCTTCTGCTTAAGAACATGCATTCCCCTCCTACATATGTGACCAAGCCTACAAAGCCACATCTCTGTAATAAAAGGTGAATCAATAATATAAGTAGATAGATAAAGGATACCTACTTTCTTATCACCATCTAATTCAAGTGCATCCACTGTGAGAGTTACTGTGCATCTCCCATCACCCAACTTTCTTGAAAAAATTAGACTCATCTCCAAGACTGGTACCTGCATGACCTCCTTCAACACCTGTGTGTTACGCATCTGCAATTTCAGCTTCACTTCCCCTTCGTCAATAATCTAACAAGGCTCACCAACCCCTAAATAAATCTCTCCAAAGTCTCCAAAGACATACCCATGAAAAGATGCTCTATTTTGGGCTGCATGAAAAGAGGCAAAAGAATTTGTAGACCAAGATTCTATTTTATCTAGAGCAACCTGTGCAACATCACCTGCAACATTTGCTTCTACACGCTGATCTTCTATCGACCAATAATCTCCTTTTCCCTACTCTTTCTTTCCATCAATCACATCATTCATGCTATTCACTTTCTCCATTCATAGCTTACTTTCTTCTACCATTGCTATACTCCCACTCAATTTGAAACCCCTGTGAGTGACCTGTAATCAACAAACACTAACCAGATCTGAAACCACCTATTAGTAACCCAACCAAAAGATCTGATACCAACTGTCAAGTTGGTACCAACCTGGTCAACCTGCTCAACCTGCTCTGATACCAGCTGTCAGGATCTTGCTCCTCAATATGAGCACATATGATTACTTATTGTATTAGCAACTAAACATGGAATTTAACCAGAATGAATAAGTAACTAGAAATATGAAACAACACAAGAATATGAGAGACAATACATAATTGTATTAATAATCACTCAGAAGAAAATACAATAAAGAAGTTGCCACTTCTTCTTCCACCTCAAAGGCTCGCCACACCTCAAGACCTTCTTCCCTCTCTCTCATGGTCCCAACAATCAACTCCAATACAAAATTGATGTTCACCTCCACCAGTCAATAACACGCTGCTAGTACACCAAGTACACAATCATACTCTAAGTAGATCTCCTGCTCTCTGTTGCTACCTACAAATCACTAGACCTTACTCACCATTGTAGATCTCTAAAAGAAGCCATTCACCCCTGCTGACCAAGATCATACATATACGAAGGACCCTTCTGATTCTCCAAACCAGCACCCATACTTGGTACTGTGGCACTAGGAGGAACACACCATTTCTCTCCTCTCTTTAAAGGAGCTTATTTGCTCTCTTACTCTCTAGCACTAGTTTACAATACAGCCCATGAGTCTATTATATAGATCTCATGCATACAATAATTAGACTATCTTAATTACAATAATTAGACACGCAACTCAAGACTATAACTAGCCTTTAACATGCAAACTAAAAGTCTAAAAATAGACTCTCTAGAATCAACATGCAAACTGCATGTTCATGCACAGGCTGCCAACGTCGGCTCCTCCCTGATCGATGTCGACCGACTGGTAACCAACGTTAGTTGCTTCTTCACTGATATCTGACCAACGTCAGTTGATCAAACTGATGTTGGTTTCCTTGCAACTCATTTTGTAACTCTCTGCAACCTCCGCAACCTTTGTAACTCCTCTTATTTACATCCTGGTGAAGCTTTTAGCTCCACAACCTAACACTTGATCCTTCTATAAAAGGGGTATTTTCAATTACAAAATAACAGGGGAGTTCTTAGAGCCAAAATCACTTTGTAAACTTTTGAGCAACTAATACAAGCAAGGAATTCTATAAAGATTGTCCAAATTTGCTTGTGTTTTTTGTTATCATGGCTTCTCTCTCACTTTTTTGTTCTAACTTTTAGATTTGGATAGTTCTTATAAATTCTTAGTGTGTACATTTTAATGTAGAGTTGTTAACTTGTGTCAATTCTAGGTTAATTGAAATTTCTTAGGTTCATTTCATTTTCTTACTATTCTTGCATTTGGGCTAATGTTGTTTGCTTACAAGGGTAAATCTTTAAAGTGAACTAGGCTCTTATTTCCACCTTCCTTAGAAGCCAACATGATGTGTGATAGGATTTGGGCTTAAGCTACTTCATGTTACACATTGGTTAGGTGTATGCTTGGATGATATTTTAACTTTATCATGATGTTTGGGATGAAGATCAACATCTCTTTTTTACCTTGCCCTTCCTTCTGTTCCTTTTTGACTAGATCACTTTAGTTTAGCATATTGTTGAAAATATCCATCTTAGATTAATCCTTAGCTTAGTTCTTGATCATAATTCACCATCCTTAGCATAGTATACTAAATATTTTACATAAATATACTATTTGGCCATGGTGGCTTCCAACAACCAAATATTATAAATATTCTGAAATAGTTAAATGTTCTACCTCTGTTCCATCAAAGATAATAGGATTATCACAACTTAGAACTCATGCATTGAGTTCTTAGGAATTCTAAAATGAGAAGTTTTTTTTAAACACTTTGGGTACCTATGATACACATTTAATCATCAATAGGTTGAGATTTCATTGGCATTAGAAAGAGGACCTTTAGTTAGATCTTTGTGAATTTGTAGAAACTTTGCTAAATTTGGTGTATTCTAGTTGAAGATCAGTACATTCTTTGCATATTTGTGTTCCTTTTAGCATAAGTGTGTAAATATAATTGATATTTATGGTTTCAAACTAGTATTTGGGATCCTTTTAGCCAAAGATTGATATTCTTTGAAGATCCCTAGATATTCGTGCAAAGGTAGTTGAACCTTTGTGTATTTCTAGCATTTAAGGTTAGTAATAGTAATTTTGCTTAAATATTGATTGATTCTTGCATATCTAGGTTTATTCAAGCTTAGAGGTGTAAAGATCTCTATCATTCATTAGTTTAGACATATCTTTGAGCTTATTTAGTTAAAGATAGTCCTTATTTACATGTATTCATTCAAATTTGGCTTAACATGCAAACTTAATAATTGTTCTTTGAAAAGATCAATTTGATGCATCATATTTTAAATAGGTTTTAAAGTATAAAATATGGAATTACCAAGTATTAGAGACAAGATTACCTCCTCTCCCTCTATAAATTCATAAAAAGCTGGTCGAATGAGGTGAGTGAAAATTCTCAATGTCCCAACCTACTTCACCAATTCAGAGTGCTCATGTATTCAAGGTATGGCTTGGCTAGGTGGTCTTCAACCAAACATGCCAGGTATAGTACATGATATTCCAAGAAATATTGAAAGGTATTTTCCTTATTTTAGTCCTTATGGTGTTGTCATAGTTGAAGAACATGTTAAAAAAATTTAAGGCTGCTTTAAGACTATTAAATGTTGTTCATGAAGATGTAGCATGTAGATTGTTTCCATTTACTTTCAAAGATGTTACATATGAATGGTTCCTTAACTTTCTAGAAAATTATATAGCTAGCTGGGATTATTTTAATAGAATATTATTGATCAAGTTGGTAAAATCATTATTTAATACATTTTGTATTAGCAATTCATCACTGTTAAGAGAGATTCCAATGAGACCATTAGAGTCTTTAACACTATATTCTAAAATATGTTTAGTAGAACCATATCCCCTTATATACCTAATGAGACTTTAGCTTGAGATATTTATAAGGATGCTTTGGATCCCATGACTTTTTTGTTTCTTAAAAGGTCTATTAGAGTCATAAACACCTTAGCATTGGCTTATGTTGAAGCTGTAATAATCAATGATCAAATATATCCTCAAGGTTAGATTACATATGATATCCCAAATGTCAACCCCAATTTCCCAACACTAAATATCATTCTTAATTCCAATCAAAGTGTGTCTACCTTAAATTAGGCATTAGTCTTGAACTAATTGCCCTTGAGTCACCTATATTCTAGCCAAAACCTAGGGTTCCTAAATGGCACTTCTTGTTAGACATAGACATTGATATATGAAGGATTTTAATTGATGTCAAATACAATTATATATTAATGACAAAGGTGTTGAGTTGAACAAAAATTTTATATAACTACATAGAGTTGTGTGTGCACTTTGACTACACATCCCCATCAAGTTGTGTGTGTACTTTGAATGACTATCATTTATAACTATCTCTTTTGGTCTAAGTTCTAAGTCATAAGGATACATAGATAAAATGTTACAACTGCATGAGGTTGTTTATACAAATGTTTCCATACTCAGTCAATTTTTCACCTTTGTATTTGTCTAATGAATTCCTTTGGAGAAAGTGACTTGGGCAATTCCTTTGAGAAAATGGTTTAGACTTTATCAAATAAAATTTTCCACAATAAAGTTTCTAAATGAACTGAATGCAAGTTATAATTCTTTCATATAAAGTGGTTCAATAATTTATTTCAAGAAAATTGGCTAAGTCTTTGTTTGAAAAAACCAAAGTGCAAGTGGACTATTCAAAAGTTCTAAAGGAATCATTGCAAAAATGTTGAAGGGTAAGTGGACTGTTCAAAGCTTTCAAAGGTATCTTTTCAAAAAGATGAAGGGTACTTTGCAAAAATTCCAAAGGGAAAGTAGATCATTCAAAAGTTTTGAAGGGATCATTACAAAAATGCCAAAGGTTAAGTGGACCATTCAAAGATTTTGAAGGGATGTTTTTAAAAATCTGAAGGGTACTTTGCATAAGTTTTGAAGGGTATGTGACCCAAATAATGTTTTTGAAAGGACATTTTGAGAAGCCCTAAAAGGTACATTGAAAAATGTCAAAAGAAAAAGACACTTGGAATTTTTTTGGGTAAATTATCTTGAATCCCCTTAGATGAAAAGGACCCAAACATAAATCTCAAAGGATACTTTTCTAAGGCTCTAAAGGGCATATGACCCATAAAAAATTTTAGAATAGGTCACTTGGAGAAGATCTGAAGAACGCTTTTGGAAGAAGGGTATTGATGAATTCTTTCAAATAATTTGTCAAAGGCAAGTGGAAATTTACAAAATCCTAAAGGGTATGTTTTAGAAGTTTTGAAGGACACTTTTGGGAGAAGGGCATAGATGAATTCGTTCAGAGAATTTCTTTAGGGAAAGTGGACAATTAAAAAATTCCTGAAGGATACTTTCAAATGGACTAGTCTCTTACAAACTTTTTGAAGGATATTTTATAAGAAGAATAGGTCACTTATAATATTTCCAAAGGATAAGTGTGGAGTCTTGTCAGGTATTTTCAAAATGCCAAAGGGTCAAGGTGTGTTAAAGATCAAGCAAGTCTAAAGAGATCAAAGGAGCAAAATTAATACATGAATGTTGAAGAAAATATGATGAAGTCAACATGTCAAATTTTAATGACCAATCCAATATAAAGATCATGCATCTTCAAGAGATTGAATGGGACATGGGGCTCAGATGAAAAGATCAATTAACACATTTTAAATTTGGAATGAAAAATAAATGTAGAACCATTGAAGTGAGTTAGTTATAAGAATCTGGTGAGATGGTTGAAGGATATAAACAACAATGATTGAACTAAAATGATTATTCTAATTTTTTGAGTTTGGAAATTAATGCAACAAGGGAAAATTTTGAAGAGGATTAGAGAATGGAAGTCAAATAGTCATTTGCTTGGAATGAGAAGAGACAAGAAATGAATGTAAAATGTATAAAGTAAAGAGACTCATCTAATTTTTGATTGATGCAATATTCCAAAGTGATGAAGAGTAGGGAAGAAAAATTATCATCCTTTCATTTTTGGAATGAGAGGAGTTGAGTCGTACATATAGAAATATAAGACTTGTCTGAGCATAAAAGAATAATGGTCAAATTGGAAGAATACCAGAGTGTCAAATAGATAAATTTAGACACAGAGAAAGGGTGTAGGAAGACTGAAGATCACACAAGAGTGTGTTGAATATGAAATGAGTAGTTATATATTAGAAATGCAACAAAGAATACAGACTTGGATTCTTTTGTGAATGTAATTCATGAATTTGAAGTGTAAATGTCTGATTGGTTGGTGCCATCAAATTAAACTGGGTTGGTGCTCAATATAAGGAGTGGGTACTTATTTAGAGTTGGTAATCTTAATATAGGGGATTGGTGTCTCCTTGGGATGGGTGTCCTTAAATGTAACTAATAAAGTTAAGTCAAGGAGACAAACTTTGTGAGGCTGGATTAGAATAATAACTTTTAACAGCATTCTCATCATGGCTTTTCCCTTTGGCTTTCCATGTATAAATTTGGTATTGTGTGTTGTGCTTTTTTGTATGTGATATATTTCATTTATTTGTTTAATATTACATTTGTTTAAAATTCATCTTTAAATTTGTAATTAATTCATTTTTGAGATTTACCAATTCACCCCCCCCTCTCAGTAGATAGGTGTGTTCAACACTGCTAGTGTAATTCATCCACAAAATCATAAAACCCTAGTGCTCATAGCAAGTAGTATTACCCTAGTTCATAACCTTGAGGCACCAAAAAACTCAAATGACCTAATATTAAAAATGGTTCAAAAATTGAGCACTAACTTTATTCAATTGAAAAACAAGTAGGAAATATAGGGGAAGATTCTAACATGTTTAATGGACCTTCAAATAACTTTCATGATAATAGTGGTAATGGGTCATCTGAGAAAGTATATAAAATGAATCTTTGTGATATAGATCTAGATAATCATTTTAATTTATTTAAAGCATATCAAAATGAAAAATATACATCTAAGCCTATGTTTAATCAAGATAAAGTTTTAAGGACATCCTGGGTTTGCAAGAACATCTAAATCCTTCATGGAATAGGTTTTTGATTTTCCATTTGAAGAAGAAAGTGAACATGAAGATGCTATAGATGAAGGAATAACCATTCAAGGTGAGAAACCCCATGAACAAGATCATATATAAGATGACCTCTTTTTAAAATATAGATGTGAGGATGATTCATATGAAGACATTATTGAAATTGAGGATACCCCTGAAGAAGCTGACCAGTGGCAACATTTATACCATGATGTTTTGAAATAAATTGGTGTATTCCAAGAAGGCAATGATATTTTGGAGATCCCAAATCAAGATTAGGTGGGACTCTATTGGATAGAAGAGACACCATTCTATATAGAAGATGAAGATGAAGCAAGTGAAACAATCAAGAATTTTAATATGACTCTATCAAAAGATTAGAAACCCATTTCTAATGGTAAGATCTCAGATGAGTTTCACTCAGTTGATTAGGCTAAATAGGCCTCTTGGGATGATTTCAAAGGATTTTGTGAAAATATTGATAGTGCATTTCCACTTAAATACCTAACGAAGACATCAATCTAAGAATGCTAGTTGAGCTACCATTATTAAGTGGAGATGACATAATCTATTATCAGTCTATGGATGAAGCATAATTAGCACTCTTGATGAAAGATAGAATAATTTGGGAGGAAGATTATTGGGTTTTGGATCCATAATTTAATCTATGCATTTTATAATGGAGGTGGGAAACCAAGTTGCATTATATCGAAGACACAATCATACAAGTTCTCTTATCCACAAGAAGAGGCCATTAAATGGAAACAATCATGTTTCAAGGTTCTATAGTAGAATAAATAACTTTCCATTTGATCATGAAGGTAAGTTCTTTATGGAGTTAGTGTAGATATTTATATTAATTTCTTTCTAATCTTTCCTTCATGTCCCTTGTTTGTATATAGTGCCTGTACATTTTTTTTGTTCTCTTGATTTGTTCCTTACTTTCAATAAAGTCTTTTCAAGATAGTCCTTAGCTCAAGTTTTACTAGTTTCTCAAGAAACTCCATAATTCAAGAATGTGAGTATGAACTTTAGACAATGGCTAACCATGGGCCTGAAATATGAGCTTGATGTTTTAATTTTGGGAAAACTAGTAAAGAATAATGAATAGGCTATTTTGATCTAAACTTGATTTTAATAAGGGTTATACATGTAGGTTAAAGGATTGAATTATTAGAACATAGTCATGATTGCAGTTAATAAACATTATTGCCTGGGACAAAGTTTAGAACTAAGGATGATTGTATAAAGATCAAACACTTGACCAAATACCTAACCCTAGCTAAATTGCTTCCTAACCTTTGCTAAAAGGCTAAAAAATGGTCTAAAAAATACAAAATAAGAAATTATTACAAAATTCAAGAGATTTCTATGTTAACCACAGAATATACTGAGAGTGGGGGTGAATCAGTATATTATATATCTTATAAATCTTTCCCTTTATCAAATTCCACTTAATCAAACATTCAAGATATGCAATAAAACTCAAACAATAAACATCACACAAGATAGAGAGAAACACTAGATATAATGTGGAAACCCAATGTGGTAAAAACCATGGAGAATCAATCTCAAATATAGTCATGAGAATAAACCCATAGGAGCACCATACCTCTTTTCCAAGTACAAACCTCGGCTACAATTTGTGAGCACCAACCCACAAGAGCTTCAAACCCCTTTGCCGAGCACCAACCCAGCACCTATTCATGAGCACCAACCCACAGAAGCACCAACCCCTTTGTCGAGCACCAACCCATCAACAATTTGTGAGCACCAACTCACAAGAGCACTAACCCCTTTGTGTATACCACACACCTATCTCTCAATGTTGCTATCTGAACAAATGATAAATCAATACATCTCCTTCCTCTCTCTCACCTTTGCTCTTCTAAGCTAGATATAAAAAATACAAATCATATTCATCTCTCACAATTGCTCTTCTAAGCTAGATATTACAATATCAAATCAACCTCTCACTTCTATTTTACAAATGGCTTCTCAAGCCTTTATTTATAGCTTTCCAAATAACCTTTGGCCTTCCCCCTTTGTGACCTTTTAATCTTCATGGAAAACGACACCAATCTTGGATGACCCTTCATATCCAAGAATTTTAAAAGTCATGTGGTGACCCTTCATGACTAAAAAGGTCCTTCCCACTTTTGTCCTTATCTTTGGTGACTTTTCGTATTCCTTAAAGTGTCCCTTCATGAGAAATTCGCCCTTACTCTTTTGTCTTCACTTGGTGACTCTTGGTATTCCCCAAAATGACTCTTCATGGGAAAATACATCCCATCCTTCTTTTGTCTTTTCCCCATGGCTCTTTGACTTCTCCATGGGCCCTTCTTTTGTCTCATATCCAACCAAAAATATATTCGTTAATATTAAATAAATATTAACTCATATTAGCCAAGATATATTTATTACAAACAACATTAAATGCAATGGGGCCTTTATCACCAATAATGCTAAACCTTTGACATCAATGACAATATTTCCAATAATCTCCCCCTTTGTCATTAATGGCAACCTCAATCTTGAAACTACCACATCCTGTCACCTGCACATACCATCATCTAAAAACATACAGTAACTCCCCCTTATTGTAGTAACCTGTACCTATTCCCTGTACCTATTTTCTACACCTGTACCTATACCTTTTATTCTCCCCCTTTGACATCAATGGCAAAGGGCCTACCTGGAGCTAACACTTAGCTCCCCCTCACTTGATGTTGAACATTAATGGCAGGAAGTAATAGAAATTACTCCCAACTCCTCTCCTCGATCTTTGAATGTATCTTTTGATCATGCCTTTGAGAAGATATCTGACAAAACATATACATTGTTCCTTGTCCTTTGAGCATCTGTAATCAACTCATTTGAATCTTTTCTTCTAATCTCATAACCTTTAGCATGAAACCTTAATGTGTATGCTTGATCACAAATTTGACTAACACTCAACAGATTATGCTTAAGACCTATTACATACAAAACACTTTTAGTCTTAGTTCTACCATAATCCAAACTCAAAGTACCTTTTTCAGCTATCTTGGCAGTGGTTTTATCTCCAAATCTCACTATGCCACCATTGATCTTCTTTAGAGATATGAACTTACTTTTATCTCCTATCATATGTCTTAAACATCCGCTATCAATTAACCATAGCCAATCTTTACCTCTTACATGCAGGGCTGTCTGAACCATCATAGAATCTTCATGTTGTTTCTTCTTCCATGAACATGTCTGAACCTTCTCCCTGATGAGTGGAGCTTTGACACTCTGATTCTTCTTCTTGATGAATGGAGATTTGAAACTCTTATCCTTCTTGACTAACTCGAACACACTTCTGCAATACCGAGCTATGTGTTCGATGTTGTTGCACTTGTAGCATACTATGGTCTCTTCATCAATGCTTGATAGAGGAGCAAAAGAGTTGTGGCTTCTGCTTAACTCTACTTGACTTTCCTTCTCCTTATTTCTAAAATTGTTAGATCTTTTTCTACATTCTAATTTCTTGTGACCACATCCATTACAATAAAAACAATATCCATAAAAATAAGACCTGTCTGTATATCTCTGACCTGATTTCCTGTTGTAGCTTTGTTCTTTCTAGCCTTCTCTGTTTGAAATGTCCTCTGTATTCTTCACTTCTCCCCTTTTTGTTTAATCTTGTGTAAGATCTTCAACATAGCTCTTTTTCTTTTCAAAACTGATCCCTATCTTATCTGAATATGCTTTTTGACTTTCCAATATCTTATTTAGTATGTTAGTGCTATCTTCAAATTTTGAATCACTGACTGCTTTCTTAATATCTTCTTTTAAAGAGGCAATTTCAATAACATACCTTTCACAATATTTTCTTGTTATTTCCAACTATGTTGTGAGATCTTCTTTATTCTTCTTGGCTTATTCAAAGTGTGCTTGTAGATCTTCAATCATTTCCTTTGACTCTTGTTCATTTTTCTCAATTTGGCGCTTTAATCTTTTATTCTTCTTTTGAACAGCTTCTAACTCTTCTAGGTCACAATTGAGTTCTCCTTCCATATCTACTTCAGCTTCCTCCTCTTCTTCTTCTTGATCATCATCATGTATGGCCATGAATAGAATCTCTTCTTCTTTTGAATCGTTGACTCAACTATCTTCAACTGAGCTAGTATCCTTAGAATACAAGCTCTTCTTCTTAAATCCTTTCTTGGATTTGCCTTTGAAATTCTTCTTGTATGTAGGCTTTTCTTCTTCATCATCTTTAACCTTATCTGGACATATAGCTGAAAAATGTCCAATATTTCCACAATTAAAACATTTAAAAGGTAATTTTCCTTGATATTTACATGTTCCTCTATTTGGCCTATGAATGAAAAGTGCTTCGTTGTCATCTTCATCATCATTGGAACTATCACTTGATTCTTGAATCTTAGCTTTCTCCTTCTTTGATGTCTTGAAAGCCACTTCCCTCTTTGAGGGTTTATCTTGTTCTATCTGCATCTCATATGCTGTGAGAATACCATGAAGCTCATCCATCTTTAGCTTGGCTAAATTCTTCATCTCCTCGATTGCCAAAACCTTTGCATCATATCTCATTGGTAGAGATCTCAAAACCTTTTGCACCACCATTGACTCTACCAATGTTTCTCCAAGACCTTGAATCCAATTTACTATCTGATCAACTCATAAGAGATAACTTGTTATATCTTCTTCTTCCATCTTCAAACTTTCAAACTACCTTCTAAAAGTCTGTAGCTTAACTTGTTGAACCTTTCCATCACCTTTGTAAATATTCTCAAGTTTTACCCAAGTTTCATGAGTAGATTTACATTGCATAACTTTAACAAATTCAGATTCACATAAACCACATAAAATAACATTTAAAGCTTTAACATTACATTCACTTGCCTTCTTTTTTGCTGGAGTAATCGTAGATGTATGTGGCTCTTCATATTCCTCTACCATTGCTTTCCATATGTCAAATCCAAGGGCCATAAAATAAACCTTCATTCTCATGCTCCAAAAAGCATAATTCATCCCATCAAACAAATGTGCCTTATTTGTAGAAAATCCTTCCTATGACCTAGCCATCATGCTTTCCTGATCTACCTTCACGCTGTAAAACTTTTCAAAAAGGAACCTGCTCTGATACCAATTGTTAAGCACAGAATATACTAAGAGGGGGGTGAATCAGTATATTATATATCTTATAAATCTTTCCCTTTATCAAATTCCACTTAATCAAACATTCAAGATATGTAATAAAACTCAAACAATAAACATCACACAAGATAGAGAGAAACACCAGACATAACGTGGGAACCCAATGTGGGAAAAAACATGGAGAATCAATCTCAAATATATTCATGAGAACAAACCCATAGGAGCACCATACCCCTTTGCCAAGTACAAACCTCAGCTATAATTCATGAGCACCAACCCACAGGAGCTTCAAACCCCTTGCTAAGCACCAACCCAGCACCTATTCATGAGCACCAACCCCTTTGCCGAACACCAACCCAGCAACAATTCATGAGCACCAACCCACAGGAGCACTAACCCCTTTACCAAGCACCAACCCAACAACAATTCGTGAGCACCAACCCATAGGAGCACCAACCCCTTTGTGTATACCACACACCTATCTCTCAATGTTGCTATCTCAACAAATGATAGATCAATACAACATCTCCTTCCTCTCTCTCACCTTTGCTCGTCTAAGCTAGATATTACAATATCAAATCAACCTCTCACTTCCATTTTACAAATGGATTCTCAAGCCTTTATTTATAGCTTTCAAAATGACCTTTGGCCTTCCCCCTTTGTGACCTTTCAATCCTCATGGAAAATGGTGCCAATCTTGGATGACCCTTCATGACCAAAAATGTCCTTCCCACTTTTGTCCTTATCTTTGGTGACTTTTCGTATTCCTTAAAGTGTCCCTTCATGAGAAATTTGCCCTTACTCTTTTGTCTTCACTTGGTGACTCTTGGTATTCCCCAAAATGACTCTTCATGGTAAAATGCGTCCCATTCTTCTTTTGTCTTTACCCCGTGGCTCTTCGACTTCTCCATGGGCCCTTCTTTTGTCTCATATGCAACCAAAAATATATTCGTTAATATTAAATAAATATTAACTCATATTAGCCAAGATATATTTATTACAAACAACATTAAATGCAATGGGGCCTTTATCACCAATAATGCTAAACCTTTGACATCAATGACAATATTTCCAACATTCTAAGTAGAGTTAACTCTAGTAATCTCCATCAGGGCTATGGATGCCTAGTTAGTAGTGGATCAAGGTCATGAGCAAAGCCAAAGGCATCTCTATCAGGGTTATAGATGCTTGAATGGTAGCAGAGCAATGCCTAAGCCTTCCCTATACAAAATATCAATCCTTCATAAACCATCCAAATATGTTGTAAGTCAATGTTGAGAGTTGAATTTATGAAATATGTAAGTTGTACCCTAAAACCCATGGCAAACATTAAGTGGAATCAAAACACACACACACAACATGACTAGTTTTTGATGTTTGAGCTGAATCCTATATGTGTAAGACTTGTTTAAACTTAAATTGACCTAAATAATTATGGCTGATCAAGTAGAATGAGTAACCTAGTTACTATTTTGAACTAGAGTCTTTGAATTCTAACATACTGCTATGTTTCCCCCATAAGTTACCATTTTTTAAGGTCAACATGCCTCCATTTCTAAAAAATGGGGACCCTTATGTCAAATTGTGTAAATTTATACCTTGAAATAGAAAATTCACTTGATCAGAGTATCATTATCATGTTTGCATAGTATTTTTTATTTGAAGATCATCCACACCTAGTATGGTTAACATATTTGTGTATAATTCTAGTTTAATCTTGTGAAAAGTTGCTAACATTGGATCTCTATGTTTCATAGATTGCAAGATTGATGGAGTCCATTTAGAATGGATGAAAGTTTAGGTTTCATGATTTAGTGTTAATTGA
Organism: Torreya grandis; assembly: GCA_037957365.1. Classification (NCBI taxonomy): domain Eukaryota; kingdom Viridiplantae; phylum Streptophyta; class Pinopsida; order Cupressales; family Taxaceae; genus Torreya; species Torreya grandis. Next base: position 1,329,342 of record JARHVA010001767.1, on the reverse strand, counting down.
TTTTTTACTAGCCTTTGGTCTGTTGAAAATCAAAATTGAATTCATATTTGAACTGCTAAACCCTTAGTCTAAATTTAGTCTAAGAACTTCTTTTGAATTCAAAATTGGTAGGAGATTTTATTTAAGTTATGCGAGAACACTTTAATTTTTTTATGAATTGAGTCTAAGATTTTAACCCAAGCCCTAATCATATTTATGCAATAAAGACCTTGGGATAAAATATGTATGCAAGGTCCTATTTATATTTTATGATTTACGTAGGGTCAAAATTAACATAGGGGCTCTTTTATATATTCTAACCCAGGTCCTAATCATATTTTATTAAAACAACAAAGACCTTAGGCTAGAATATTTATTCAGGGTCCTTTATATATTTCCCAAAGTATTATGCTAATTCCTTTATTTTTATGCATGTGGAAATGGATTAAATAAACAGATACCAAGTGGCATACCCACATGATCAAAGTACAAGTCAAAAAGTCCAAGCCAAGATCTTATGACATGCATTTGCTCAGGTCCAATTGATCTAATGACATGAGATCAAGTTGAAATGTGAAAGAACTTGATGAGCTCCACAAGAGTGAAAAGTGTCACAATCATGAGAGCCTTGTATAGTCGACTGAGTCATGCATGGGAGCCTAGTATAAAGAGCACAGAAACACTGAGTAGTTTCTAAGATGCACACATATGATCATTTTATTTAAAACTTAGCTTAGACTTAGGATTTATTCATATTTATTAATACATATTAAACCTTGGGATTTAAATTATGTCCTATGTTCTTTTCTAAGACCCTGGTCTAAAGTTATATATGCTTAGTCCTCTTTTCATTTATGATTATAGAATAAAGTGAACTAGAAAATGACAAGTGTCAAACTTTTATGGAGTCAAGTCAATTTGATGATCACGTGGATGTCTTTTGACATTCAAGCAAACATTAAAATTAAGCTCAACAAGAAAATGACATGGGTTTAGATTGTGATGATCATATAGACATCATTGATGGTTGTGTAGACATCATTGATGGTCATGAGTATGTCATTGATGGTTGCGTGAAATTTAACTTTAACCTTGTAAATTAGGTATTTAAAATCAAATATTGGTGGGCCCAAGTAGATCAAATCTTCACATTAATCCATGTAGTTGATCTAATGATGTGATATTAAGTGAGGCAAAGCCAAGATTTTTAATTAAGCTTTTATCAACTGAGGGACCACAATGTGGCAAAAGTGCGCTAGCCCATAGATAATGGTAGTTCATAATATAGAGAAAAATCATGGAAGTGTCAAGTGGCACAACCTTAGATCCCAAGCATAGAACACAACTAATAGCATTTAATCCTTCAAATTAAAATTAATGATCAACATTGATTCATGCATGATAACCAGATGGAGTGAATATCAGGGCACCTTTTATTGTGACATATACTTGGGATAAAATATAGGCCATGTCTTTTTATTTTTTGTGGCCCTCCTTTATTATGCTTTAAACCTAGCTTAAATATTTTAGCTCAAAGTTTAATTCATGTTTCTATAAGATCAATGATCCACATTTGCTCACATGAAAATAATATAAAAGCACGTATCGAGTCAATATTTAAATAAAGCTCCAAGACAAGAGAGGTGGTGACAGGTGTCATCATTTCATTAAAAGGATATTGTGAAACTAATGGTGGTCCACCTCTTAGATTGAGATTCAAAGACATGTATTAGATCAGGGAAGATGATCTAATGAAGCATGATCAAAGAAGACTTTTCAACTTAACTCAAAGTAAATGTGGTAAAGATGCATGTCATAACCATGGGAAATATATCAAAGACAACCAATAGCATTCAACTCCCTAGATCAAGATCAACAAACCACATTGATCCATGTAAAATAATCTAATGGTGTGAGGTAAAGGAGGATTTTTTTAAAAAGGCAATGGTCACTTTAAAAAAAAATAGTTAAGTAGGGATGCCATGGAGATGCCAAAACAAAGCCACAATATCTAAAATAGTTAGTTCAAGATATTTTGTAGATTCATAATAAAATAAAGAGATTAAAGCATGATCTAAGGCATACAACTCATAGTTTAAATAGATGTTGCCATTAAAGCACTATTGCAACCTTTATAAAATCCCTAGTTTAACCCTATGATCACCGTAAATCAATCCAAAGAAGTTGAACTATTGTGAAAACAAGCATAATTCAATCCAGAATCAAAGTGTGATCCACCAATGAGTAATTTAATCTAAATTCATGGCTATGACATCTCAAAAAAGTGTTTCCTAGGAAGACATGGAGCTCCACTTGACTTCATTAGCTAGTGGGTCCTAAAGTTAAATGAAATAAGAATATTCTTTTTATAACCAACAATGTATAATATTTTGAAATAGGATATTCTTTTTGTATAGACATGTGCAATCTATAAGAGCATATTGTCTATATGTTAGTCTATTAGAAATATCATTTGTTCTAAAATGTAACAAAAAGGATAGTTATCCTATACACATGTATAAATGTAATTTGATATCACTGATTGACATACCACCTTGATCATTCTATAAAAGAGGTAATGTCAATTGTAAAAGAGGGGGGAGATTTTAGATCCAAAATCACTTTGTAAACTTCTAAGCAACTAACATAAGAAAGGAATTATGCAAAGTCTATCCAAATTTTCTTGTCTGTTGTTATTTTGGCTTCTCTCTCACTTGTTTGTTCTAGATTCTAGATTTGGATAGTTGTTATTAATTCCCTATGTGTACATTTGAATGCAGATTTGTTAACTTGTGATAATGTTAGGTTAATTGAAAGTTCTTAGGTTAATTTCATTTTTTAATGCTTCTTGCATTTGGGATAATGTCATTTTCTTGAAAGTATAAATCTTTAAAGTGAACCAAGTTTTTATTTTCATTATTTCCACCTTATAAGCTTACATAATGGGTGATAGGATTTAGGCTTAAGTTATTTCATGTTGCACATTGTTTAAGTGCATTCCTATATGATATTTAAACTTTGTCATGATGTTTAGTATGAATATCAACATCTATTTTATACCTTGCCCTTGCTTTTGCTCTTTTTTTTACCAGATCACTTTAGTTTAGATTGTCATTGAAAATATCCATCTTATATTAATTCTTAGATTAGTTCTTGATCATAATTCACCATACTTAGCATAGTATACTACATATTTTACATAGTTCAACTATTTGTACATGGTGGCTCCCAACCACCAAATATTATAAATATTATGAAACAGTCACTTATTCTACCTATGTTCTATCAAAGATAATAGGATTATCACAACTTGGAAGTCATGCATTGAATTCTTAGGAATTCTAAAATGAGAGGTGTTTCTTAAACACTTTGGGAATTTGTGATACACATTTAGGCATCAACAAGAGTAACTTTTTTTGGCACTAGAAGGAGGTCCTTTAGTTATATCTTTGTGAATTTTTAGAATCTTTTTTGAATTTGGTGTATTTTGATCAAAGATTAGTGCATTCTTTGCATATTTGTGTTCTCTTAAGCATAAGTGTGTAAAGATCATTGATCTTCATAGTTTTAATCTAGTATTTGGGCTCCCCTTAGACAAAGAATGATATTATTTTAAGATCCATGGATATTCATGTAAAGGTAGTTCAAGCATTGTGTATTTCTAGCATTTAAGGTTAGTAACAGAAATTTTGTTTAAAGATTAACTGATTCTTCAGATATCTAAGTTTATTCAAGCTTAGAGGTGTAAATATCCCTGTCATTCATTAGTTTAGACATATATTTTAGCTTATTTGGTTAAAAATAATCATTTTTTACATTTATTAATGAAAAATTGGCTTAACCTACAAATTTAATCATTTTTCTTTAAAAATATCAATTTGATGCATCATATTTTATATAGGTTTCAAAGTGCAAAAGCTGGAATTACCAAGGATCAGAGATAAGAGTACCTCCTATCCCTTTTTAAATTCATAGAAATCTAGGTAAAATGAGGTGAGTGAAAATTATAAAGGTCCCAACCTACTTTACTAGTTTAGAAGAGTGATTATGTGTTCAAGGTGTGGCTTGGTTAGGTGGTTCTTTAATCCACATGCTAGGTATAGTACATGATCTTCCAATAAATCTTGATGGTATTGTCAAAACTAAAGAACATGTTGAAAGCTTTAAGTTTGTTTTAAGACTCTTAAATATTTTTCATGAAGATTTATCATGTAGATTATTTCCGTTTACTTTCAAAGATGTTGCATATGAATGGTTCCTTAACCTTCTAGAGAATTACATAGCTAGTTGAGATTATTTTAACAAAATCTTTATTGATCAATTTGGTAAAATCATTAGTCCATGAATTTTATATCAACAATTCATCACTATTAAGAGAGATTTCAATGAGACCATTAGAGTCTTTAATTCTAGATTCTAGAAGATGTTTAGTAGAACCATAGCCCCTTAAAGACCTGATGAGGCTTTAGCCTTAGATATTTACAAAGATCATTTATAACCCATGACTTTTGTGTTTATTAAAAGGTATGTTGAAGTCATAAACACCTTAGCATTGGCTTATGTTGAAACTATAATAATAAATGATCAAATACGGCCTCAAGGTTAACTTGCATATGCTATCATAAATGTGAATCCTAATTTCCTAACACTAAATATCTCCCCTAATACCAATTAGAGTGTGTCAGCCTTAAATTAGACATCAATATTGAACCAATTTCCCTTGATTCATCCACATCATGGCCAAAACCTAGGGTTCCTAAATGGCACTGCTAGTGGACTTCATCTACAAAATCATAGTTACCTAGTGCCCACAACCAATAGTAATACCCTAGTTCATAATCCTAAAGAACCAAAAACATAAAATGACTTAATATTAAAAATGGTTCAAAAACTAAGCACTAACTTACTTCAATTGTAAAAATAAATAGGAAATATAGGGGAAGATTCTAATAGGTTTAATGATAATAGTGGTAATGGGTCATCTGAGAATATACATGAAATGAATCTTTGTGATATATATTTAGCTAATCATTGTAATGTCTTTCAAGCATATCAAAATGAAAAGGATACATTTAAGCCTATGTTTAATCAAGAAAATGTTATATAGACATGTGGCTTTACAAAACATCTAGATCCTTCATAGAATAGGCTTAGGTTGGGCAAATATATACTTGATTTCCAAGTTACCAATTTTAAGGTCAAAAGGTTTTCCCAAAAAATGCTTCTAAAATTACAAATCATGAATAAACTATAGCAACTATTTATAGGTCATGAGGATCATAATTTACCTCATAATGCTTCAATTTATTTAATTTTTAGGTTACAACTAAACCATCCTGCATAATAACTACTCCTAAACTGTCTCCTAATGTATCTTTTATAACTACAAAATGACCATTTGGATGTAAAACTTGCAACACTAGTGTTGAAGTAAGCCTTACCGTTTTAGAACTTGAAAGGCATTTTTGCACTTATTAGACCAAATAAAATGTTTATCTTTCCACTAAAGTGAAGTGATTAGATTAACTAACTTAGATAAATTTAGTATAAACTTCATGTATTACCCTTCTAAACCCTGTAAAATACACACCTCATGCACATTTTTGGGTGATGGCCACTCCATAATGGCTCTAATCTTGGTTGATCCATAGAAATTCCTTTTCCATAGATAATATGTCCCAAGCATTTTACTCTTATTTGAAATAAATCACACATAGATAACTTCCCATAGAGTTTATGATTCTATAACTATTGTAAGACCAAACATAAATGATAAATATGTCCTTAATTTTTTATCATAGATTAGACTATCATCAAGAAAGACTAGAATAAACTGGTTAAGGTAATATATGAACACACTATTCATGAGGTTTGTGAATAGTCCAGGTGCATTCATTATCGTGAAAGGAATTACTGTGAACCCATAATGCCCATAACTAATTATAAAAGATATTTTTAGAATATCTTCCTCTCTAATTCTCAATTAATGGTACCTAGCATGAAGATCATTTTTTGAAAAGTTTAAGTCACCATGCATTTGATCAAAAATATCATCAATGCAAGGTAAAGAATACTTGTTATTAAATATTGTCTTATTAAGAATTTAGTAGTCAATGCACAGATGAAGGGTTTCATATTTTCTTTTTAAAAATAATACAGGTGCACCCCATGGTGAAAAACTTGGCTAAATCAACTCTTTATCCAACATCTCCTAAATTTGGACCTTTAATTCAATCAACTCAATTTTCATCATCATATAGGGAGCCTTAGACTATGGTTATGACCCTTGAATGATATCAATGGTGAAATTAAATTCCATTTTAGAAGGTATACATGGTAATTCCTTTATAAAAACATCCTAAAATTATTATAGAAAGTGATAGTCTTCTAAATATGGTTCTTTAGCTTCATCTATTTTGACAAGAATGCTTGACATCCCTTTCATTGATCTTTTTTCAATTGGATGGCTAAAACATACCTTAGCTTTAAATCTCTTTAATCTAATTGGATTTTGTTTTAATTTCCCAAATCATCTAAATACTCAACCTTATTAAGAAATAATCAACATTGACTTTGTGTCTAGAGAGCCAATTCACTCCTAAGAACACATCATGTGACCCTAGTGGTGTAGCATAAAGATAAAAAACCATAGTGAATTATAGAAACTTTATTTTAACCTCAACAAGGCATATATCAATGGTGAACTTAAATTAATTTCCATATTTAATTGACCAAGCATTTTTCATAAAAACCAATTTTCCTAAATAGTTTACTTAACATTTTAAGAAAAATAAAACGTTTAGTGGCTCTTTTATCTATCAAAATATAAATAGGATACCCAAAAAAATTACCTAATACTTTAATAAGAGAAGTTTGAAATTCAACTTGATAGTTCTCAATTGTTACATGAATACACTATTGAAATATTCCCTATTGTGATGTAGAGGTGGATGAATTCTTATTTATGTCTTCCACCGAGAATAATCCTTAGCATAATGGTCTCCTCTACATGTAAAGCATACACTAGGTGGTCTTTTCCTCTCATCCTAATTAACTCCCTTGAATCCTTCCCTGAAATTACCTCCAAGTTTCATATTCTCTAAAGTATTACTAAATCTTGCATTCTAATTATTAAATTATATCTTGGAATTCTCATTTTATATCTAGTTATTTTTATTGAAGGGTGTATTTAAAATTCCAAACTCATTTTTGAATTTTTCTCTGATCTTTGTAAGTGATTTAAAATTTTATTTTTGTTTAACTACCTTTTCAAATACCTCATCCATGGTGGATGGTCCATGCACATCCATTTCACATCCAATTTGAGGTTTTAAGCCCATAATAAACTTCATGATATGGAAATGTTCATCTTTTTGATACTAAAAAAAAAACTTCAAGAACATTTTGTGTTGGTCCTAGTATTTGTTTACCAATAAATCCCCTTACTTTACATTCTATAAATCTATAAATTTCTAATCAAAATATAACTGGGGTAGTCATCATGATCTAAAAAGAGTCACAAACTACTCCCAAGTGGTGTTAGTAGGATCAAGACTCATCTCAAACTTCTTATTAACCCTCCAAGTTGTGGCTTCACCAACTAGTTGGTAAGCTCCCCAAATGACCTTAATCACCTTATAATAATTTTGAATATTGAAATATTTGAAAGAATTCAAAGTGCACATGTAATATGAATACATAATATCTAGATGTTATTTAATAAGTAAAGAGTACATATCATTTATATAGAAAGACATAAATATTAGGTGGAAAAACCTCCAAGAGGTAAAAAGCCCATAAGAGGTGATTATTCATATATCTGAGAAAGCTAATTTCACCAATATATAAAATCCTCCTCCTCACTTCAATATCTTTCACAAAATTCTTTGATCATGCATAATTTGTGATTCATAATATAATATTTTCACACACTCGTGTTTTTTCATAATAGAGGTTAAACCCTATTTATAGTGAAAAGTGAATAGAGGTGACCATTATAAATAATGGGTCTAACCATCCAAATAAATATTTATTAAAACATTGGTAATTATTAAATAAATATAATATTATTATTTGTTTACATGAGGTTTTCACCTCATGTTAATAAATAATAATATATTATTAAGTATTTAATGTAAGCTAAAGGTTAAATAGTCACCACTTAGATATTAAATGCTCTAACACTCTCCCTTTTAGTTAAGTGGGGATAAAAGTCATAGTCACATTTAAAAGGAATTATACTATGTACATAGTTAAAGTATTTAAAAACCTTTGTCATGTAAAATATCACTTTTTGAAACAAAAATAGTCATAATCTATAAACTACTCTAAAGTAAGTTTAGGCTATCATGATCATGAGACTCGATCTCATAGTTTATCATTCACTAAGCATATCTAGATCCTTTTATAACATAAAGACCTCCATTAAAAAGTATGCTTTTATGTATTGGGTAAAAAAGTAAGATTTTCATGTGAATTTTATTTAAATTACATAACTTCCACCTGAAATTTACAATACTTTACAATGAGAATAAATATAGATAAAAATAAGTAACACATATCCATTAGGAAGTGGCATTATAATACACATTCCCCATTAATGGCAACTCTAAGAGGCCTTGCATTGCATGAAATTGATAGAACTTGATAGCACCAAGTGGTTTTGTGAAGATATCTTCCACTTGTTTATCCGTTGAATAGAACTATAGATCAATATCACCATTGAAAATTTTCTCTCAGATAAAATGCACATGAAATTAAATATGTTTAGTTCATTCGTGTTTAACTACATTTTTCCCCAGAGCTATACAAATTTAGTACCTACACAAAACATAAACTTATATACAAAATGAGATTCATGATAACGTAGTATGGTTAGCATCATAATGACCAAATACATAAAGATAAAGGATGACATATGTTTATATGTGATAAATCACATTTTAAATAATCAAGTCAGGTTCTTAGGAAAATAAGCTTACTATTCTAATTACAAAGTCAGTAACAACCATAAATTATTATATGTAATTCATTATTGGACATCTCTAATTTGACAATATGAGTATCCCCAATTGTCATGCGACGCACATACAATAATTTTATTAATAATATGCAACTAAGTCTAGCCAAACATTAGATATCTTATTAGAAATAATTCATATTATAATTTAAGTCTTAATAAAACTTTTCAAATTTAATGTGCTTCAATTTTTCAATGATATATAATTGGATTTAACAAAAGATTGAGGTATGTAACCTTTCATATGAATAATTTTAACATGATATGCAATCATATAGTCAACCAAATATGAGACTAAAATAAATAATTTCATATATGTATGAATATAATGCTTAGTAAAATAAATGATGGAGAGTTAATTAATTATACAAACTCTATTTATTCTTTTCATTTCATAGCATATCTCATTATCAAATGAAGTATTTAAGCATGTTAGCATGAAATTGACCCACTAATAAAATGAAATCATCTTAACAATTGAAACACAAAAGATCTAAACTTATTGAGCATGATCTTCTTACCAAATGCAATAAGTAAACATGATCATCTTTGTCAAATTAAACATGATGTTATGCATATAATGTATTTCAATGATAACTCATATAAATTGAAAACATAATTTCAATATATTTTATTCAATTTCTTATCTAAGAAAATATATATCTATTATAATATTATTATAATTAGAAACTATCTAGGGTCAAACTAAATTGTTATATCATGATTCCTCGCCAAGCAAACTTATTAGGTTATTCGTGGATATCTATAGTTAAAAATTTTGAATTTGGATATTTTTAACTAAGCTGTGAGATATATGATGTTATGGGACAATAGGATATTGCTTAGATTGCATGATTACTTTTCTATGATTTAGTTGTAGTGTAAATATTTACATTATGAACCTGTTGATTTGTTAATTCAACTATATTTTATGATGTATATATATCATAATTTAATGATCTAACTACCTAATTTTATGAGGTTGGTATAAGAGAAATCATCCCTCAAAGCATGATGGAGGGAGAGCATCATCAAAAAGGGTGATTTAGATCAAGATGTCAAATGATAACAAGGAAACTGACTAGAACCCTACACACACCACATTAGCCAGAACATGATTAGAATTCATAATAAATGGTTTGCACATATGGTTATTTTTACTTACATGAAATAGTTATTTATCATGATTTATTAGTTTAGGCTAAATGGTTTCATGAAACTTATTTTTCATGATTAGCATGTTTGGTCATTAAATGCTAGTAGAAAACATGGTTTGCATATTTAGATTAAATTTGGATTATTGATTTATAAAGTTAGCATTAAATTGATATGACATTTAGGTATGCTAATTAAATAAATAAAATTAAAGATTTTTATAATTAATATTATAAATAAATAAAATTTATAAAATTACCATTTGAGAGGGAAAATGAGAAAAGAATAAAATAAAAATAAAAAAGTAAATTTAAGAGAAAGGGATAAATTTAATTAAAAAAAATATAAACATATTTAAAATACAAGAAAAAACAAAAATAAAAATAAAAAAAGAAGCTAAAAATATTTCAAAAAGACTACACCCTTATCATTATATAGAGAATGGAGAGACAGGTTAAAGGGCATAGCATAGGAAGGAAACCCATATTTATTTAAGGTGGTGCTTTCAAAGGAAAAAGGAATTGATGGTCTCTATTCTCGATTGTCGAAGAAACTTGGTATGAATACCCTTTGTCATGATTTTACTAAGTGAGTATATTTCACATTTTATAGATGGAACTAGTGATGGAAGATTCAACGTACCAATGTGATAATGTAAGTGGTTTTTATCCACTCTTGATATATTAATTATAACATATTATTATATTTATTGCTTTTAACCATGTGAATTAATGAATATGATTTTTTGTATAAAGATGGTGGTTGTGTCAATTGTTTATTTTTTTCTCACTATAAAACAAAATTGATAGAGTAACCTGACTATATATAAAAAATTGAGAATGAAATTCTACATACCTATCAAAAGACCCATATCCTTGAAGTTAGACCTAAAACATCAGAAGTAAGAGGATGACACACAATTTAATCTAGGTATATTTGTTAAAATGAGTACCTATGGAAAGTATGGAGATTTAACATAAACATATAAATAAATTATTCTTTATTAATTTAGTAGAAAATATGAAAGTATGGTTAAGTTACAATGATGTTAAGCATGCTAAGTATAGCATATATGTTTAAATATGATGCCTAGGTGTTGTATGCTAAGTATATTGATCTAAAACCATAGAATAAGGATATTTGTAATATGAAGACAATTTAATAATATTGGTATGCAAAAACTTTCTCTATATTGGTATGCATCAAATCACATTTGTCAACTATATATGTAGTGACCCATAAATAGTGTGTAACAATTTATCAGGTTTATCTAGTGACCCATAAAATAGTATGTAATGACCTAAATATTTGATTCTTATTTCATATATACTTACAATTATTATTTCTAGTATGGGGTGATTTGGTATGTATTTATGATAATAAATATATGGTGCAACGATTTATGATAATAAATATATTGTACAATGATTTATGTTAATAATAATATATGACTATGTATGATAATATGAAACATCGATTTATTATAGTCATATAGTAAACTTATGATACCTGTGATATATAAGAAAATACACCAAGAGATTTGGAAATATATATTATTGTAGACTAAAATAATTGTAAGTACAGTGATCTAAACTTGTTTAGTAGTGATTTTATAGTGTATATAATATATACATAGTGTTCAGATAAACTTTGCATATTCAATCTAGTTGAGTCTATTATTTGGAAAGATTTTAGTGTTGGTTGTATAAATAACTAAAAATAAGTATCGGTGTTATTTCATAGTGTTGGCTATATAAAGTTGTTTCATATTTAATTCAGTGTTAGTTGTGTTGGTGATTATTTCATACTATAGAGAAATTGTCCACTATATAAATAAGTATCCAGGGATATTAAAGTTTCTTAGTTACATTAAAAGTGCTCCTCTTATCATTATACACTTATAAGTCTGATTTCCAGTATTTACTAATAAAATATGAATGTAAGATATATTATTCACAAATGATACTTCCCATTAGTATCATATTCACCCAATATAAGTTATACTGAGAGAAGTTGTTAAGATTATGTTCTTCACTATTTTAAAGATACCCAAGGATAGTTTTTCATAATATATTAGGTGTTTGATACTTATAAGTCAAATATATTTTATAAAAAGTGTATATATATTATAAAAGTATATATTTTTATAAATATGTTTGATCTTAAAATGTAACAAACAGCAAAGTATCAAGTGGTTACATGATGTTTGAGATTTGTATTCTAGAAACTCAAAAAAAGGTGTTTAATATATATATTAGGTATGATTGCCTTCTCTATCAATAAATTAAATCCTTCATGTGGGATGAAGAGGGTCAAAGTTAAGGCTTATGAAAGTAAGTAAAATCTCTTGTATAGACTTGATGCTCTTTCTCATCCAAATATTTGTTAAAGACACAATAGTTTATTTTTAAATAGGAAATATTTATAGTTGGTAAAATGGTAATTGTGTATTAAAACATATGCTTTATGTAGTCTCGATAACTTATGTATGAATTATTTACACTTTGAGCATAACTAGATGAAATTATATTTATATAGGGTTAAGAACTATGAAGGAGTATTATATTATTGAATCCTATATCTTATAAAGATCGTCAATATATTTTATGATCAATAAAGTATAATGATTGATAAAATCATATGGAGTTATTAACTTATAAATATAGTTGATAAATGATATGAGATTTATATATCATTTGTATGTTATGGAAATAATATTTATACTTGAACTTAAGCAATCATATGAAAATATTACATATATAAGTGTATTGGGTCACATGCCTAAACTTACAGTTAAATGGATGGTTAAAATGAGTCATAAAGAGTCAAAGGGACTAAAACTAAAATCATATTAAAATAGTCTTCCAAAAATGAAATGAAATGTTTAAATGGAAGTTTATAATAGGTTTATGATTTCTCCATTTATCTACAAATACTATGACTAACTATTACTTTATATATATTTAGCATTGAATACTTGTGTGTAGTACATAATATAGGAGTGTTAATATATACAAGTTTGTAGACATATTTAACATATAATATTGCATTGTGATACATACCTATAAGATATAGACGTATGTAGTTTAACCATAGGGTATACCTAGGTGGTATAAACCCATAATTATTAGATTATTATTTATGATTATGGATCAGTTGTTTCTTATAATTATAAGAGTGGTTATTCATAATTGTGTAGTTGTGTTCATAAACAAAGAATTATGATATTATGGGATGTCATAGAGTATTACAATAAAAATGTATGTTATATACAAATGATGCATACTATAAGTGGTATGACTATACTCACACCTACATTTGATTAATTAAATATATGTGAATTGGTTATTTCTTTTAATAGCATGTTTTATGACATTTAGTAGGACTTTATGTATGCGTGCATACAACCCCTGTGAGTATAACAAAAGCTAGGATAGAATATTATGTGTTTTATGGGAATTGTGGCTTGCTTTGTTATGTTTAGTTTATTAAATAAAATATTATGTTTCCATGTATTTAAGATTACTTTATTATGACTGATTGTATAAAATTAGTAGTTATGTTTAAAACACTAGACTGTGATAACATGGGTTATCATAGGGTGTAGAATGTTTGAAAACTAATTATAGTAATTAGAATCTGCAATTAAATATGTATTTTACCTAGGTGGTATAAACTTTAGTCATTATTTCTAATGTAAGATACATGATAATTTTATATTTATTCATACATTTGATGGAATAAATATATGCTTTTGATTATTCCTATGTTTAGCATGTTATAAGATTGCTAATAGGATATAATATGTGTGAATATTTTGGTTATATTATGTTAACCAATCTTGTATTGTTGATACTGAGTAAGGATTGAGATGGACTTCATTGGCTTACTAGCATCACAATATCAAATGAAAGTAATCTGATCAAATGGTGTGTATGAATTTGATTGATGTATAGATCATTGTTATTTATTATTCTTAAAACTTGACCAACATATGTTAAGTAAGACATTATCATTTCATGAGTCTTATTTACATATTTGTGTCATAGATTGCAATAGAATGGGTTTTCTATGATACACCATATTTTTAGTTTTAGAAATCATATAGCACACGGGTACTTATTTGTCTCTTTGGATTCTCATATCATCATTATCTACTCATCTATAAAGGGAGGGCCATTCCCTGATAGGATTAGTGTGGGGAATTTTTGGTCTATTATTGATGTGAAAAAGTTCTTGAATGATGTTATCCCTCTCCACAATAGTACTTACTTGGAGATGACACTTCAGATTGCCACAAATACTAAAGAGTCCAAAAAAATGATGCTTTAGGGAGCCATGTATCTTATTTATGTACATTGTATTATATTGTATTTATTATTAGAAATAATATCATGAATAATTGTAATTATCTATTTACTATAGATTGACAATAATGGTTGTGTAGTATACCATCAGTGGTTGGTTATTTGTAATTACTTTATATGTTTATATTATGATGTATTTTCATATATTTATAGTGATCAGTGATAGTTAGATGTCATGTGCTTATTTACAGTTATCACACTTAAATTATTTTGTATGATCACCACTTAGATTATCATGGTATAATCTATTTATAGTATATGTGTTTAATTAAAAATAAATAAATTTACATATTTCTAGTTAGCTCTTAATGGGGTTGTTATATGTGATATCAGACTTGTGTCTCAAACTCTATGACCTAATGAGTCCATTGTATCCATTAGTATATATGTGTCCATGTGTCCATTGTATCCTAATTGACTAATATACCACACACATTGGGGTTTTTAGATATATCTGTATTAGTTTTGTGTCTTAATTACACTTATCTAATAAAACCATTTTTAGTTTGATAACACCTAGTGCAGTGAGAAATTTATTGTGGTAGAGGGTATATGTCTTGGTTGATAATACATGTGTTAGGAGTTGTTTATGGATTAACACTCTTATTTTTATGTGGATTAGGGAGAAGTCTTATCTTCCATAGTTAGCATTGAGGTGAGTTGTCACTCCCTCACTTTCCTTTGACATAATTATAAACCACTGAGTGTATTCATGTTTTCATGATGTTGAATCAGTGTTCCCTTAAATAGAAACTTATTTCAAAAATGTTGTTTTAAATTATTTCCTTGAGTTTATGGATAGTGTTTTCTACTTATTGTGGAGAAAGAAGTTGTAAGATTGGATGGATTGATACATCTTTGTGGTTATTATTTTCCTTTTGGTTGTGGAAGTAAGTTATGATAATACTCTTACAAGTTTAGTAAGTATGTAGTGATTATGATAAATTATGTTACAGCGTTATCTTTATACTATGTGAAGGTATTTAAGAGTTTTATTATTGAGATGTTAGTTTTCTACTTTCCACTTGTGTCCTTTTAGGGTCATACTTTCCAGTGCTATTTTATCTAATTTTGTGAACTTTGACCACATGGAGTGGTGAACCTTGAATTTATATTGGTTATGGATTAAGGTTTATAAGTTGATTAAAATTATTATTATATACCTTTGATTAGATTATAATATTCTTTTTTACTTAGAGTATGTTGTTTTGAAAATATATTTATGTACCTTTGTCAGGAGCGAGTAGGGTATAAGATGTGTAGAATATCTTGTTAATCTAAGGGGTTGAGATAAACTTTTAACTTGTTGTATGCTATCCAATCAAGTAGAGAGACATTGTCTCAATTGTCTTATTTATAAGGTTGAAAGGACAATATGATCCTTTACCTTTATATGTTATGATGATTTTAACATTATTTCCTCTTAACTATAAATAGTTAAACTATGAAATATGATATTAGTTATGTTTGGCTAGTGGCAACTTAATACAAATACAAAATGATTGTATGATTTTTCTTGTATGTATATTGGTACATCTATAATGTTTTTAGCATATATTATTACTTTCTATGATTCGTTAATATATAATTATAATTCATTAAACCTTGTGCACATTTGGAGATCATTAGGTCATGGAAGCCTAAAGGAAAAGTGGTGAATTAGCAACATGAGATGGGAGTGGATCCTATTTAGTCTCACTTTATCTTAGTAGTTACTAAATTTGGATCTAACAAGAGGATCTTATCGAAACTAGGATTTGATAGATAGATTTGTCAAATTTGCTGAGTTAAGATCAGACAAAGGGAGCTTGTCAAATCTAGGATTAGATAGATAGACTTTTCAAATTTAGTCATATGGCCATATGCATACATACTATAGAACATGTATCCCTTAATTTTGAAATGTGGTATACATTGGAAATGTAGTATTTTTAGTTCCTATTGTTCATCATACTTGTCTAGAAGCTACATGGAGTAGTGGCATTATTGATAGGTTATACTTACCTAAATCTATGTGAAGTAGTGATAATATTAACTTATATACATCATTATTACCAGGTTCCCTAAATACTTTTCTCTAGAATAAGAAAAACACTCTCTAGATTAGAGATATTTGTAAAATGTGTTGGAAGGTTTTGTTGAACTCTTCCTGATCATTTTTTTTACTTTTTTGATGATCTCATATACTTTTGGAAAGTTAATAAAACTTTCACTGAGATATGTGGGACCCTTCAAGGTATTAGAAGTGACCAATATTATAGTATATAAGCTTATCTTACTGATTCTAGACCATGGGGTGGTCATGATAGAACTAATCAAAGTAAAGGACACTTGTAAACTTTATTTGCATAATATGAATATGTGACAATGTAGGGTCTTATGGGACTAATACTCTAGGAATAGTACTACTTGGGAGAACTAGGATGAGTTTCACAAGTGAATTTCACATTTATTTCTTGATTTGATACTATTATACCATGCTATTTTTTTGTTGAATAATGTTTTTAAATCATAACATACGTTGTAATAAGAGTCATTTGAGATGATGATTAGCTTTCTGATGAAGAATGTTACATCCTAATTCTTCACCAAGTAAACTTACTAGATTATTTGTGGATATCTATAGTTGACAAATTTGAATTTAGTTATTTTTAAATAAGCTATGAGATATATGATATGATGAGACAATAGGATATTGTTTAGGTTGCATGTTTACTTTGCTATGAGTTAAGTGTATTTTAAGTGTTTACATTTAAAACTTGTTGATTTGTTAATTCAATTATATTTTATGATGTATGTATATCATGATTTAATGATCTAACTATCTAATTTTTATGAGGTTGATGCAGCAGAACTCATCCTTTAGAGCATGGAGGGAGAGCATCATCAAAGATGGTGATGTAGATCAAGATGTTTTGAGAAAGACATATAAATCAGCTATAACCCTACACACACCACATTAGCTAGTACATGATTAGAATGCATAATAAATTATTTGCACAAATGATTATTTTTGCTTGAATGAAATAGTTGTTTGTCATAATTTAATAAAATAGGATAAATGGTTTAATAGAACTTATTTTCTATGATTAGAATGTTTGGTCATTAAATGCTAGTAGGAAATATGGTTTGCATATTTACATTAAATCCAAATTATTGATTTATGAGGTTAACATTAAATTATTGTCATTTGGGTATGTTAAATAAATAAATAAAATTATGTATTTTTATAATTAATGTTAAAAATAAATAAAATTTAGAAAATTATCATTTGAGAGGGGGAAATGGGAAAAAATTAAAAAAAGCAATAAAAAATAAATTAAAGAGAAAGGGCTAAATTTAAGGGAAAAAAAAAGAAAGAAATATTAAAAATAAAAGGAAAAACAAAATCCAAAATAAACAAAAAGAAAAGAAAAATATTTCAAAAAGACTACACCCTTATCATTATATGGAGAATGGAGAGAAAGGGAAAAGGGCATAGCACAGGGAGGAAACCAATATTTATTTAAGGTGGTGCTTTCGAAAGGAAAAGGAATAGATGGTCTCTATTTTCATTTGTCAAAGAAATTTGGTATGAATACCCTTTGATTTTATTTTACTTAATGAGTATATTTCACATTTCATAGATGGTGCTAGTGATGGAAGATTCAATATATGAGTGTGATAATGTAAGTGGTTTTTCTCCACTCTCGATGTATTAATTGCAATATATTATTGTATTTATTTCTTTTAACTATGTGAATTATTGAATATGAGTTTTGTATAAATATGTTGGTTGTGTCAATTGTTTTTTTTATTACTATAGAACAATATTTACAGAGCAACTTGACTATATATAAAAAATGAGAATGTAATTCTACATACCTATCAAAAGATCCATATCCCTGAAGTTAGACCTAAAACTTTGGAAGTAAGAGGATGACACACAATTTAATATAGATATATTTGTTAAAGTGAGTACTTATGGAAAGTATGGTGATTTAACCTAAACATTCAATTAAATTATTCTATGCCAAGTTAGTATAAAGTATGGTTAATTTACATTGATGCTAAGCATGCTAAGTATACCGTATATGTTTAAATATAACACATAGGTGTTGCATGATAAGTATAGTGATTTAAAACCATAGAATAGGGTGGTTTTTAATATGCATACAATTTAAGAATATTGGTATGCAGTGACTTTCCCTGTATTGGTATGTAGCAAATCACATTTGTCAACTATATATGCAGTGACCCATAAATAGTGTATAGTGACTTATCAAGTTTATGTAGCAACCCATAAAATAGTATGAAATGACCTACATATTTGATTCTTATTTCATATATATTTATAGTTATTATTGTTGTTATGTGACAATTTGGTATGTATTTATGATAATAAACATATGGTACAGTGATTTATGATAATAAATATATGGTGCACTAATTAATGTTAAATAATAATAATAATATGACAATGTATGATAATATGTATGATAATATGAAATAATGATTTATTATAATCATATAGCAAACTTATGATACATTTGATGTAGAAGAAAATACACTGAGTGATTTGGAATATATATTATTGTAGACTATAATATTTTTAATTACGGTGATCTGAACTTAGTCATGATTTTATAATGTATATAATATATACATAGTGCTTTGATAAACTTTGCATATTCAATCTAGTTGAGTTTATTATTTGGGAAGCTTTTTAGTGTTGGTTGTATAAAGAACCAAAAATAAGTATTGGTGTTATTTCATAGTGTTGGTTACATAAATTTGTTTTATATTTAATTATGGGTTGATTTTGTTGGTGATTATTTCATACTTTAGATAAATCACCCACTATATAAAGAAGTATTTGGGGATATTAAATTTTTCTAGTTACATTAAAAGTGCCCCTCTTATCATTATACACTTACAAGTCTAATTTTCAGTATTTACTTATAAAATATGAATGCAAGATATATTATTCATTAATGATACTTCCCATTAATATCATATTCACCCAATATAAGTTATACTAAGAGAAGTTGTTAAGATTATGTGCTTCACTATTTTAAAGATACTCAATGATACTTTTATGTAATATACTGGGTGTCTGATACTTATAAGTTAGATATATTTTATAAAAAGTGTGTGTGTGTGTGTGTGTGTGTGTGTGTGTATATATATATATATATATATTCTTGTAAGGATTTTTGATATTAAAAAGTAACAAACATCAAGTTTTCAAGTGGTTACATGAAGTTTGAGATTTGTATCTTGGAAACTCAAAATAACGTGTATATATATATATATATATATATATATATATATATATATAAGGTATGATTGTCTTTTCTATCAGTTAATTAAATCCTTCGTGTGGGATAAAGAGGGTCAAATTTAAGGCTTATGAAAGTAAGGAAAAGTTCCTGTATAGACTTGATACCCTTTCTTAGCCAAATATTTGTTCAAGGCATAATAGTTTATTTTTAAATAGGGAATATTGTTAGTTGGTAAAATAGTAATTATGTATTAAAACATATGCTTTATGTAGTCTTGAGAACTTGTGCATCAATTATATATGCTTTGAGCATAACTAGATGAAATTCTATTTAGATAGGGTTAAATTTTTTTGAAGAGTATTATATTATTGAATTCCTTATCTTATAAATATCATTAATATATTTTATGATCAGGAAAGTATAATGATTGATAAAATCATGTGGAGTTCTTGACTTAGAAATATAGTTGACTAATGATATAATATTTATATATATCATCTATATGTTATGAAAATCATATTTATACTTAGAATTAATCAATCATATAAATTTATTACATATATAAGTGTATTGGGTCACATGCCTAAACTTACAATTAAGTGGATGGTTAAAATGAGTCATAAGGAGTCAGAGGGACTGAAACTAAAACCATATTAAAATAGTCTTCCAAAGATGAAATGAGATGTTTAAATGGAAATTTATAATGGGTTTATGAGTTCTCTATTTTTTTGAAAATACTATGATTGATTATTAGTTTATATGTATTTAGCATTGAATACCTATGTGAAGTACATATTATGGGAGTGTTAATATGTACAAATGTTTAGACATATTTATCATATAATACTGCATTATGATATGTACTTAATAAGATATAGTGGTATATATTTTAACCATAGGGTATACCTGGGTGGTATAAACCCATCCTTTATGGATTATTATTTATGATTATGGGTCGGTTGTTTCTTAGAATTGTAAGACCAGTTATTCATAATTATGTTGTTGTGTTCATAAACAAAGAATTATGATATTATGGGATGTCATAGAGTATTATAGTTTAAATGTATGTTATACCCAAACAATGCATATTTTAATTGCTATAACTAGACTCACACTTACATTTGACTAATTAAATGTATGAAAATTGGTGATTTTATTTGAATAACATGTTTTATTATAGTCAATAGGACTTCATGTATGTATGCATACAACCCCTGTGAGTATAAAAAATGCTAGGATAGAGTATTATGTATTTTATGGGAACTATGACTTGATTTGTTATTTTTAGTTACTTGAATAAAATCTTATGTTTCTATGTATTTAAGACTACTTTATTATGATTGATTTTGAAAAATTAGTAGTTATGTTTAGAAGACTAGACTATGGTAATATGGGTTATCATAGGTTGTAGAATATTTGGAAACAAATTATGCTAATTAGAATCTATAATTAAATGTGTGTTTTATCCAAGTGGTATAAATTGTAGACATTATTTTTAATATGGGATTTATAATAACGTAATATTCATTTATATGTTTGACAAAATAAATGTATGATTTTGATTACTCTTATATTTAGCATGTTATAAGATTGCTAATAGGATGTAATATGTTTGAATATTTTAATTATATTATGTCAACAAATCTTGCATTACTAATACTAAGTAAGGAGTGAGACAAATTTCACTGGCTTACTAGCATCATAATGTCAGATGAAGACAATCCAATCAAGTGGTGTGTATGAATTTGATTGATGTATAAATCATTGTTATTTATTATTCTTAAAACTTGAGCCAAATTATGTTTAGTGAGATATTATCATTTCATGAGTATGATTTACATGTTTGTGTGATATCTTGAAATAGAATAGTTTTTATATGATATATTACATGTTTAGTTTTATAAATCATATAGCACAAGGATTCTTACTTGTCTCTCTAGATTCATATGCCATCACTATCTACACATCCATGAAAGTAAGGTCATTCCCGGATGAAATTAGTGTGAAGGATCATTGGTCTATAGTTGATGTGTAAAAGTGCTCAGAAGATGCTCTCGCTCCCCACAATAGTACTTACTTGGAGGTGATATTTGAGATTGCCACATTTATTGGAGAGTTTGAGGAACTCATAATCTAAGGAGCCATCTATCTTATTTATATACATTTTATTATATTGTATTTATTAATAGAAAAATTATCATGAAGAATTGCAATTACCTATTTATTGTGTATTGACAATAGTGGTTGTGTATAATACTAGCAGTGGTTTTCTATTTGTAATTACTTTCTATGATTGTATTATGATGTATTTTCATATATTGATAGTGATCAATGATTGTTAGATGTCATGTTCTTATTTATAATTATCACACTTAGAATATTTTGTATGATCATTATTTATATTCTCATGGTGTAATATATTTATAGTATATGCATTTAATTAAAAAATAACGTATTTCTAGTTAGAACCCAATAGGGTTGTTATATATATATATATATATATATATATATATATATAGTTTTACTAATAAATATAAATGGAGTTGAGATATTATCAATTTAGTAGTAAAAACAAAAGTATTATAATAGTAAATGATATGCCATGAACTTCCATGTATTTTGGTGTATAAAAAAATGCGAATATTTAGTAGGGAATCTATTCAGAATATGCATATAAATATTCATGGATTTGGCCCATAAAAAACTTGGGAAAATTTATAGAATTCAACATTGCTCTATCCATCTCAATAATGGTGTGGTTTTTCCTTTCAGTAACACCATTTTTTTGAAGGGAATAAGGAGTTGTTAGTTATATTTTAATACCATACTTAAAGTAAAATTAATAAAACTCTTTAGTAATGTATTTACCATCATTATCAAATCTTAATCTCTTAATAGATAAACTAGAAGAATTTTCAACAAAATCTTTAAATTCCTTAAATTTATACAATGCTTCATATTTATTTTTAATAAAATATTACTAGATCATTCTAGTATAATCATATATAAAAGTAATAGCATACAAAGAACCATTAATACATAAAATTTTAATAGGTATTACAGCATCATTATGAATTAATTCTAGAGGATGAGATAAATTCACATCATGATTCTTTGTGAAAGGGATTATTAAATTGCTCACCACATAAGCAACCTTTACAAATTGCATGATACAAGGAAAAAGAAGGTAAACCAACAATAATATTATGAGAAGACATATCATGTAAACTTCTAAAATTTGTTAGAGTATCTTTTACTCATGCTTGTTAGGTTTGTCTTATGTGGGGATTTGTCCCACATTGCCTAGTTTAGCTTTTATCTTGTCTTGCCTTGCCTATTTAAACAAATGCATTCATTATAATATTCATACTTCTATATGCTTTTGTATTCATATCATAATGAAGCATCAATGATTATGATAATGAGTCATTAGAGAGATCTTGGCTGAAGAGTTTTGATTACTCTTTCATGGTACTAGAGTCAATCTCCAATAGTCATTGCTCAGTATGTCTTCATTCATTTTTTTTTAATTTGTAGTCTTCAAAATCTCTATTTGTGTTTTGAAGATTTACATTTACATATGTTGGGATTATGGAAATCAAGCTTAGTTTTACATATTTGAGTATGTCATCTATAGCTTTCTTAATAACTATCATTAGGTTTTAATTGATTCTTATTTGCTCTAAAAAATAAACAAATTAAGCTGGAATGGTTATACAAAGAGCTCAAAAAAATATGCATTGGAACTTTTGTCTCTAAATTTAGCATCTAATTATTTAGCATAGGCTGATATATTTTGAGTTGGGCACTTTGTGCTTGGCATTGGAGACCTACCAGGAGGAATCATCTAGCAAAGAGATTAAGAGTAATTTTTTGGCATTGAAAAATCATATTGGTGCTAGAGGCATTGGCTATTGGAGGCATTGAAGGAGAACTGAAGCTAGGCATTGAAATCTATTTCTAAAACTCCTCTTTCTATCTTGGAATCATATTTACCTTTGGCATCTCAGATCTATTAGATCCAAAGAGTTTCATATTTGTATCATTTGTTAGGCATTGGCTTTTGCAACCTTTAGCATCATTTTCTAACCTTGGTGTTTTGTTTTCCAGCAAGGTGGGGTCTTATTTTCTATTATATTTGAATTAAGAAATTAAAATTTTGATAAAAGCATTGTTCTTTTTATCTTTTTTTCCTTGTTTAATATCTACATGTTGAAATAGGATCAACTATGAAGGAGAGAAGGATGTTATTTTTGAGAGTTTGTGCAAGGCATTGGAAGAGTAGCACTTAGAAGAAAGAACTTGGGTGGCATTTTTCTTTTTTTGAAAGATGCAATTTTTTTGCTTAGCATGGAGGTCTTCTTTGGTGCCATTATCCCTAGTGTGTTGCATTGGAATATTTAAATCATCCTCCTCTATATTATATTTCTATTTTCTGATCTGCAAGGATTGAGGCATTGAGGATATCTTGTGTTGGAGCTGGTGGAGGACATGCAGATCTATGTTGATGTCTTGATCTATATTTATTTGGTCTAAGTTAAACCTGTAATGTCTTGCATTGGAATGGAGAGGCATTGAAGGGATAAATAAGTTTTAATTAAGGGATCTAACCTATATATATAATGTTGAAGTTCTAATCTTGGTATCCCACCTTAGCATCTTACATTTTGCCTTAACTTTTCAAACCCTATGCTTCTTTATTATTTTTAGATGTGAATACTATATTGGATCTATATAATATCTCTCTTCTACTATCTAGATCTTATTATGGATTTCTTGTTTAGATATGAGCTAAAAATAATAGCAAACTACTCATTTTCTCCTCTTTTCATAGCTAGAAAATCATTTTTTATTACAAGCTATATTTTTTGCTTAAAGAGGAAGTCAAACTTGTTTGCATACATATCGAGGTAACTAAGAGTATTTTTTTTCACTTCCATTTAAATTTTTAATTTCATGAAAAAAATCCAATTCCAATGAGTGGTTACATGAATATGTTCTTTTTTGATTTGGTCTCAAAAACTAGTTTGTGTTATTTTTTAATTGTTTTGACCCATTTTTATAAGAAATCAAAACACTTATAACTTTTAAACTGTAACTCAAATTTAAGTTTTATTTTTTTCAAAAGTGCATTTTTTCTATTCTCTATCCATTGGTGTCATTAGATTATTAAAATTCACTATTTTATAAAGTGTCACATTCTGGAGGGTCTCTTCATATTGGTTGTGTTGTCTTTGTTATGGTATGTCGTGACATTTTAGTAATGATATATTTGCTATGTTTTGATAATTTTTTAGGGATTATTAATTTTTTATGCATACCTTATCTCTTTCATTTGTCATAGATTGGAGGGTGAGTTATGATCTAGCAGGAGGTTAGACCCCCTCATAGATAACACAAACTTCCTTCTTATTTCTTCTCGATTACATTGTCATGATTTGTTTCACTCATGGACACATTTTTGGTTGAGTCTAATGTTTTATTATTGAGTGTAAATTATCACTACTATGATGTTTCATGTGATATGGATTGTACATTGTACTTCATGCATGCACTCATGGATGCATTTTCAACTAATGTCCCTTTGCATGTGATTTGCACATTGTTATTTTTGGTTGATTATTTTATGGTGTGTTTGCATACACTATGGTTATTTTTACCATTTTACACACTCATATATGAACCCACAACATGCATTAATACTTTAACACATTGGTAGTTGTGTCATGTCTCCTCAAGGCACCTTTCTTAGTACTTTACCTTCTTTTTTTGAGACACATTTCTTCTCCCTTATTTTTGGATCACCACTCTTGATGGCTTATTTGATAGGTTGATAGTCTCTTCATCTAGATCTATTTGTGTGAAACCCAATATCTTCCTTTTTCCATTTGATATTTTTTTTGTATCGATTATATTATACTCACATGTATCTATAAAGTGCTATGGGGGGTTTGTTGATTTAGCCTTGTCTACCTTCATGCATTTGTGTGATCTATTTTTGAGCACCTTTTCACTTTATCAGTTACTTATCTTTTCCATCACCACCATGGGCCATCATCTTTGAGAGACTTATTTATATTTTTGACACCTTTTTTTCAAAATTTGGTAGTCTATTTAGACTTATTCTAATGAATATAGTGTTAGCTTATTCGGTGTTCAAGTAGTGGATTCATACCACTCATGAAAACCTTTGCTTCCATACCATCCATTTAATAGTATGGGATGGGTGTGATGTGTATTATACTACTTGATGTTGATTGTTCCTTGCACATGTTATATTTTTTTACCTTCATCACCACTGATAATCTCCTTGTTTGTAGCTATTCTAATGAAGCTTAGTGTCAATTATTTTGTGATCAAGTAGTGGATTCGGACCACTCATGTATATTGAGTTATTTCATGACTTATGAGTACTTAGAATTTAAACTTATTTAGCATCATATTTAGATGGCTTTTCTCTATCTCTCTCTTCTTCTTTTCTCTCTTTTGGGGTAGATTTTTTCCTATGTATTTTCTCTTTTTATCCATTTTATGAGAGTTATATGCACTTTTGAGTTTATTATGGATTATTCCTTTATACATAGTTATTTTATTTAGGAGTATTATTTTTCATAATCCATATAAGGATTTTGTACTTAACTCCATGGCCTTCTTGGTAATTCTTATAGTGACATCGGTGTGGTATCCCCACCAGTGTGGTAACCCCACCAATCTTTGTGTTCACTTCACCATCATGTTGGAGGGTGTTCATGTGATGCTTCATTGGGTTCATAATTCTACCTAGTACTTTGGAGTTTAGTGTTTATATTTATCTATCCTCATATTCAACACCATTCTTACTACTTTGTGATAATAGTGACTTGACATCTATGTACTCTGGCATGATGGATTAGCATCCATAGGGACACATAACTTCACACTACATCCTTTAGTTAGCCCCTAACTTTACTTGAGGTGAAGTGTTTATAGTTTTTTTTACTCATGCTTGCTAGGTTTGTCTTATGTGGGGATTTACCCCACATTACCTAGTTTAGCTTTTATATTGTCTTGCCTTACTTATTTAATCAAATATATTCATTGTAATATTCATGATTATACATGTTTTCATATTCATATCATTTGAGTATGATAATTACTTCTTTGTCAATTAGTTTCTTCTTGTTTATGTTGAAGCATCAATGGCTATGGTAATGAGTCATTGAAGAGATCTTAGATGAAACATTTTGATAATACATATCATATAAACTTCTAAAATTAACATCTCCTAATCTTTCATGCCATAATTGAGATTTATTCTTACTATGTGATAAAATTAAATATGTACAAGAAGTAGTAAAAATATATAATCCATTATTTTAAACACCTTCAACAATCAAAAAACTAAATTGGTTTTTAATGGACTAGCTATCTTGAAACAAGGTTACAATTAAATTATCATTCATAATTTGAGAACGAGATTTTTAAAAAAATATATTAATCTTAGGTACATAGAAAACATCATTAATAAATAGATTTGCAAATTTTGCTTTTCCTTAGTTGCTTCAAAAAATGAATTATATCCTAGAGATATATTTTTAGAGATATATCTAGAATCATTAAAAATATTAGATAAACAAGTCATATGGTACAATGTACCAATATCTAGAATCTATTCATTCTCATTTGAAGCAAATAAATTAGCATGTAAAGTAATAACATTAGAATTATAATCTTGATTATTGTTATGATTAGGGTTTTGATTATTTTGATGGTTTTGATTGGATTTCTTCCCTTTGTTATTTTTAAAAGATTGATTATTAACTTTGTCTTTATTTTTATAGCAAGTTTTACTTCTATGACCAAATTTATCACACATATTAAAATTACCATTAAACATAGGTTTATGATTCTTATTACCAAATATCTTGTTCCCATTTTTACCTTTAATAGAATTAGGGTTAGGTTTTTGTTTTCTTTTGTTCTCAAAAATAGGGTTGAGAGTGGGAATTACCTTAGTGTCATTCTATTTAAAATCAAAAAATAGAAATCACTTGCTCTTGTTTAATTAGAAGAGTTGATAGGGTGGTGAGGTGTGGGATATCTTACTCTATTTGGTACTTTAAAGTTAGAATTGAAATAAATTTTAAAAATAAATCATGAACGTTAAGATGAATAATAAAATAAATCAATTTATCTAGAATCAAATTATAGTTACAACCATCTAACTGAGCTTTAATATTTTATATTTTAGAAATACATCACCTTTCATAAGTGTCATAAGTAATTTAAGGATAAATTTAATAATATTAGAGAGATGAGTACCCTCATTCATATACTAAAGGAGTTTACAATCATTAATAGGAGACTCATGATTACTAATGTGGAGTAGGAATTCACCACTACCACTTTGCATGATAATCGACATGGATTCTTATGATTTTTATTGAAATGTATTTGAAATATTAGGTGTCACATGTCATCCTAATGGGTATTTTTTAGTCCCAATGATAATATTCCATAGTTTTTGGGCCATAAATTCTACTTTATCACAATTTTTTCATATGTTATAGTTAGATCTATAAGCATTTATGATTTATCTAGTATAAAATTAGCAGAAGCCATTGTTTCTTTTTTTAAATGACACTATGACACTAGATAAAGCTTAAATTTGAACCTTTTTTAAATTTGAATGTATACTCTATTTGAAAATAAATTAAATTTCAAGTGTAAACAAATAATAATTGTTCAGAGTAACGCTAGACAAAGTAAGAAAATTGTGAAAGATTACAACAAAATAAGGTATTGTAAGTGTCACAAAAATACACTAATGTAAGAAAAATTTATTTAAAAAAAATATTTTTTAATGTGAATTCTAACTTTATTTAATATTAAAATAAATTTAAAACATAAACAAGTCAAATTTATTCAAATATATGTTAAACGATATGGAAAAAAATTGAAGCAAAATGTACTAATTTAAGTGTCACAAGAGTCACAAAAAATAACTATTTAAACACTATAATTAGGAAGTGTAATATTTATAATAGGAGGTTTAAAAACAAAAATTAGACCACATCGATGTGTCCTATAAATTCCAAATCCTTGGAATCAATTAGATACATGATTATGGTCGACAAGGTTTTGACTAGGCTAAATGTCATGAGAAGGTTGACAAAAGAGAGAGATTTACACATGAGAAAAATTGGTATGCAAACCAAAAAAAGAATTCAAAAATAATTAATTTGAGAAAAAATATGTTTAAAATAGGATTAGAGAGTTTTGAACAAAAGACCTCCCCACTTGCAAGATTTTACTAAAATAATAACCACCGGTCCTTTTAAGAGATTATTTAAGTGTTTACATGCACAAAATAATATTTAAACCTTATTTTTAAATATTATAAGAATAAAAAATATATTTATATATAAATAAATATTGTACATGTAAAATCTAACTAGTAAAAAAACATTTAGTTTTTAACTTTCAGTAAAAGGCTTTTAAGAAGAATGGGGGCCAAAGGATTTGCATGAAATTTTAGAAACTTAAAAAAACTTATATTTTTTAAATATTTCATGAAAATATATGAAATAAAAAAATACATGTAGATTATCATGGAATTGGTATGGTGTAGTAGCAGCAACAGGGGTGAAAACAGTAGCTTGTACAAGGCACCAAAAACCTTAAAATTTTGTAGTTCTTCTCAGAATTATCGTCTAATGCACAAAATGATTTCAAAAAAGAATTTTGAGCCACAAAATATTGTTTCCTAGCCCACATAGGATATAATATGGCATCCAAGTTGAAGCAAAAAAAAAATCAAAATATGATGTGGCTACTTCACAGATCCTTTAAGAGCTATTTGTAGGCTTAAACTAGGATTTTTCAACCTTCCAAGGAGAGAAATAAGCAACAGAGACTCCAAGATAATTTTTATTGATTTTCAGTCTATGGAGGCTATAAAATGGCACCCAAATGAAGAATAAAAATATTAGACTAATTTCCTTTATTAGATTGACCTTTGCCTGCCTTGATAGATATCTATAAAGCTTTATTTGCTCAAATATTTAAGAACAAGCCTTACAAAAACCAGGGATGCCATAATTAATTTTTAAATGAATTCATATGCCATATAGCCATACCATAATCTATAATAATATAGAGCTTATGGAACATTTTTTCTCAAAACAAAGTAATCTCAAGTTTCAATAGGCTTTTCTCATGGTATTTGGAAGCATAGAATGGAAGATTTGAAGATTAAACTAGAGATACAAGCATAAAAAAATTAATTTACCTCCAAGTTCATACACCACCTCCTCAAGCTTGAAAAAATAATTTCTTCACAACATCACAAAAAATTCAAATAAATGCACATATTAATGCTCTAAAACCATAAAAGAATTCATGATACATATACAATATGAATATAGAAGATCTAGATGTGACTTAATAATGAAAGAGTATAGATTATATATACAAAGAGACATAGAAATTAGGTGGGAAAACCTCCAATAGGTTAAAAACCCCACAAGTGATGATTATTCATATATCTAAGAAATACAATTTACCCAATACATAAACTCTTCTTCTTCAATAGCCTTCACAAAACTTTTTGTTCATGTATAATTTTTGATTCACAATATAATATTTTCACACACTCATGTTTTTTCATAATAGGGGAAAAACCTTATTTATAGTTAAAAGTGAAGGGAGGTGACCATTATAAATAATGGATCTAACCATCCCAAATAATCATTTGATAAAACATTAGTAATTATTAAATAAATATAATATTATTATTTCTTTACATGAGGCTTCCACTCGTATTCATAAATAATATATTATTATTTAATTAACATATATTATTATTATTATTTAATTAAATAATTAATTTAATATAAGGGTAAAATAATCATCACTTAAACATTAAATGCTCTAACAAGATTTTTTCATTTTAGTAAATCAAGATTTAGATTCATCACCTAATATTGTACTATTAAACTTGGGTGGGTTTACTTTCTTCATATCACATGCAAGCTCTATAACTACTTGAGATCTTACTACTTATTGACCTTAATCATGCCCTTATTCTTAGGGCTCTTCCTGATCAGTAATTTGTCCCTCTATAACCTCTTGTTAATTCTCCTCCTCAAGTCCATGAACTTTTCACTCTAGTGTTTCTAT
The DNA here is from genome assembly GCA_037957365.1 of Torreya grandis. Classification (NCBI taxonomy): domain Eukaryota; kingdom Viridiplantae; phylum Streptophyta; class Pinopsida; order Cupressales; family Taxaceae; genus Torreya; species Torreya grandis. The sequence continues at coordinate 1,298,398 of JARHVA010001767.1, read as the reverse complement.
CTTGTCTCTAGTATGTTTCATGATAGTGGTTATTTGATCAAGTATTATAGCTTGTTTTGTTACTAGCTAATTAGGATCAGTTTGAGGGTTTAAATTTAAATTCTCTTTACCATTTTATTTACCTTGTTTCATTTTACTTACTAAAAATTAGGAGAATTTATTTATGTTAATTGAATCATTAAGTCTAAACATTAAACCTTTGCTCTAATAACACAATGTTAAAACACCACTCGGTTAGTCAAAAGTTACATAAATATTTTTTAAGTCCAAATGGTTTAATTATAAAATCATCCATAATTATCTATAAAATCATTATTTAACTAATAAATGTATCAAAAGCAATAAATACATAAATGTATTAACCCACTAGTCAATAAAATTATCCATTTAGTTTTAAAATAGCCTATAACAAATTACAAGATGAATAATTCTCATAAAATGAATATTAAAAAGATTTGATTACATCAAATAATTGATATAGTCTATAATATAATTATAAATAAGTATATAACTGATGTTGCTAAAATATTTAGAATTTGTTACAAATCTCATAGCCACTATTGTGTTTAATAGTCATTAAATAATAATGTATCACATATTACATTTCAGTATAAAGTTAGATATACACTATAATATGTATAATAGTATAAATAAGCCTTATAATTAGATCAATGATCCATATATATAGCCATAATTATGATCCCAAATGGTTGAATAGCTAAACAAAGGGAGAGCATCATCTGAGTGTTTTACCTTCAACCATAGATCGTTGGTCTCCCGTATACCTCCCTATTGGGAGTGGCCCTATCTTTCATGAAGGGGTAGATAATAATAGTGTGGATATGAATAAAATAATCAAAACCCATGTGTGTATAATAACAAATACATGCAATAGTCACATATACCATGAAAAGTAATCCTCTATCTAATATGACATCAACATACACATGTAAACTAAAAAGTATGGTGGAATGACAATGTATCAATTATAACATTACTTTGGCTAAAAAAATTATTAGATAAATCAAATCCCATATGTATCTAAGTCAATTCCACTCATGCAAACTCTCTGTTAATGAATCACAAATAATCAAGTGATATTAGGGGGTAGATATATGAGTTGTAAGATAGCACCCTCATATATCTTTCGCCAGTTATAATAGAAAACATGGCAATGATTTATCATAAATAAATCATGATAAAATAATATAAATTGCACCATACATCTAGGAAACTATGCAATGAAAGGTACAAACAATCATCATTCAACAATACATTTATTTCAAATCATGAAAGTCATATATAAGTTTTTCTACATTCAACTAGGAATGCATAAATGACTAAAATAAGAATTCAAGAACACTATACCCATACAACATATCTCTCTTTAAACCACATTCATGTATATTTTATGGTATTAAAATTAGTCAATAATATAAACCAATGAGTCTAAAAAATAGCTCATAAACTTATCTTATTTATACTTCAGTGACAACTTTATCCATTCTAATCTTCTTCTATCTTAATACAAGAACTTATCATTTTTTAACTAATATATAACTACAGCCTATATATTATTTATTTATCAAAATTTCCATATTGTTCATAAATGCATCAAGGGACCATTCTAAATAACTTAGACAACCTCAGAATGACTTATGAACATAAAATAGTTCCCTAAACTCTTTTTTATCCCTTACATAGTTCCATCGTGTTCTATTACCTAAATAAATCTCACATTTTTTATTATAAAGAGTACAACCTAATAACTATGTTAAATACTTATTTTATCCAACAAGTTTATAGTTTTCAAGAAAATACTATTAAATACTTATAACATTTGAAACTATATATATCAAGTATATAAAAACTTCTTGTTTGGTCTATTAATTCGAGTCTAATCAACTAAAGTATATCACATGAATTCATTGACCCATTAAAATATATTTAAACACCTAAAAACTCAATTCAAAACTCCCAATATAACCTATAATCATTCAAATCATAAAAAATGAGACAAATATATTATCCGGTTTAATATCTCAATGACCATTGACTATGCATTTGCATACATAGCTAAGAGTAATCATATGTGTATATAATTATATACATTAATTTATACAAAAAATAGAGTAAGTTTCCAAATAAATGATATTATTAGTATATATACTCAAAGTCTTCATTCTAAAAGGCTACATATTGATCTATTAAATTTTCATATAAATGTGTGTGTGTAAAACTATACATGTTTACATAACTTTACACAAATAATATTTTCCTATCACCCTTCTATAATTTTTCAATTGACACAAGTGCCTAAGTCATAAATTAACTATAACTATTTATTATAATTCATTTATATATAACCTTATTTTTATGCAAGGTTTTACAAAGACAGTATGCCATGCAAGTTCCAAATTAAAATGTATACCTACATAATCCCTGACATCTAAGTTTCCTATGAATAATAGAACTCACCCTATAATGTCAATCCTTAAGAATAAAATAAAACACATATTTTTTTCCATTTATTATTTCAAGAAGTCACAATATTTTCATAGTTGTTAACTACTAATGTTTTAAGCTTATTTGCCTAAAAATACCTAGTTTTTTTTTAATATGGATCAACCTCACCTCTATAAGCACGTGGATGGAACCAAATTCCATCCCCAAGTCTATAAACCTAAATCCCTAAGGTTTTAATGTAATATTTTTACCTATAAAATTAGTTCTTCCTTATATATAGGCTTGATATCATGAGTATGTTCCTATGAATGGAATCAAGTTCCATCCCCATGTCTATAATCATGAAACCCTGATTTTATTTTAGCCTAAAACTACCATTTCACACATTCAAACAAAGTTTTTTTGAATCCATCACAAGAACCACATTTCCTTTCCATCCAAGTCTACAATCTATAATTAAAATTACAAGCTCAAGATAAACCAACTTGGTTATACAGTAGTTATCACCTCAATGTGTGTAATGATAACTTTCATCATCTTTTGTTGAGTTTTCCTCTTCTTCTTCTTTGTTTTATCCTAATTCTCATATTTTTATCTCTTATTATTATTTTTTAAACCCTTATCCATGTTTTTCATGACAAGTCCACTTTCCAACTAAACTATAAATGCCCCATTATTAACTCACCTCCACTTACACCTAATTTTCATGCCAAGCCTACTAACTCACAGTCCATGCCCCAAATTTATAACATGGATACCAAATTAATCTCCTCCATCATTGTGAATGGCCAAGTCAACTCTATAACCAAAAACCTAATTTTTTCCCTTTTGAACTTCATGATATTTTGCAAATAAACATAAACAAAACAAAAATCCAAAGTTGTTAAGTTCCTATAAAGATTTTAAGAAACACAGCTAGTCAATTCATAGACTTCACATATTATGCTAATTAGGACAAGTGATGTACTTAAACAATGAAAACATGCCTAATTCATTGTAAAGATAAATAATTCAACCAATATTTAACATTTTATCATAATACTAACTAACATTAATTTCACCTAAGGAAAAAATAATGTGGTGTGTGGATTAGGTTCAGTTCTCCTAATCCCCAATTTTTATATATTTACCCTAATATATGATTATACTCTCCTTTTTAACCACTTGTGAGGTTAAAATACTCATGTAACTACCTTAATTAAATAAAGGGTAGTTAGTGTAGAGAGGATTATAAAGCAAGTTAGTCAAATATTAGTCCATAAATCATGAAAAATGCATAAATAAATAACTAGCTAAGCCTATCCATTCCTATGGTAATTATAAAGGATAACAAGAAATAAATGAAAGAAATCAAACATCACATCACCTTCCCAAATGGATTCACCATACCCATGTGGCTCAAAATTATGTTCTCCTTAATTAGATATCCTTGTATTTGTCAACAAAGGTGGCAAACCCCTCCAATGTCTCAAGAACACTCCATAAAACCTAGGCTCATGATTCCATACCACTAAACTAGCCTATCAATGAATCTTGTAACTATTTTTAATGGTCTATTGCAAAGGATTGTGGAGATAATTCTACATAATAACTTTACATAAATCAAGCTTAAAATTCATGTCCATGGCCTCTCTATTTATAGATTTTTGAGATTGGTCAGGATCAACCATGACCATCCATCTCAAGATTGAGATGTGTGGACATGGATAATCTTAATATTTAGAATTAAAATCATAAATATCCTCAAGATAAATAAGCATTAAAGAGGCATGGGAGGCATTAACTAGGCATGGGTGACCCATAATCTTAATATTTTATGCACTTATGGCTTTATGGATGCCACCCCATAGATGATGTCACTAAGTGATGTAAATATTCAAAATTAATTTTCAATAATGAGTTATTAAAAATATATATATGTAATTATTACTTAAGCTCTTAAATTTGATTAATTATCTTAAGTAAGTTTAATCAATTTTAGTGCAATTCTTTGGAAATTGGTGTACAATTAATCAAAATGGTCAGAAAGTCATATTACTGGATCATAATTTGACTAGAGAGGAACTAGAAGGTGATGTTAGATGCATTGGATATATATTCCTATTTAGGATGTTTCCAACACTAAATAACAAAGGTATATGATTTGTACCAATGAATTAGAAGAAAATAATGATCTAGAGCAATAAATGGCAAAATTATCATTTTGACTTGAAATGATCTAATCAAAGTTAGCTGGCCCATAAAAGGCATTGCCCTATTTAGGGATACTTTGACCTAAACTAGCACTTGTAAGTGATAAATTTGAACTATTTAGGGTGTTTTATGTATTTTGACCTAAAATGTGCATTTGAGTGCAATTCGAGTAAGATTGATAATTTTAACACAAATGGTGTTAGGAATTGGATGTCTAAATTTTGCCCCTATTTGAGAAGGTGTAGAGATGCATTTAGGTGAAGCAACACATTTTCAAAGAAAATATTTGTCAAGAAGAAATTAGAACAGACCTATGATGCGCCCTCGAGAGGACATACTAGGATGGAAGAAAAGGATGGCCTCTTAAAAAGAGAGAGAAAGTGAGTGATTAACCCATGAAATACACATCTAGATGAGCTAATGCTTGCACATGTGATTACCATCAATGATCAAAATATAATTAAGAGTATAATAGGCCCCAAAAATAAGGGTACTGGGAAAGATACAATCCATAAATATAAGGGACACACTTTAAATGTACCCAATTTGAGAGTACAAGTTGCACACTAAAATATTTCCATCATGGGCATTAGTGTGGAGAGATTGGAATTAGAGGAAAAGAGAGAGAATTTTATTTCAAGAAGGGAAGCACCACTAAAATAGGGTCTCCAAAGAGAAGATAATATGTACTCCAGTAGAGTAGATTTGATCGTGATAAGATAGTTTTGCCCTAATAAGGTGAATCTTGATCATTGATAAATAATAAATAATGATTTTCCCCTATAGATCTGATTTAATTTGGACATTGTGCAAATATTGTGCCCAAACATGGGCAATTGGCAAGAAAAATAACTTAAAGATATAACTAAAAAGATAGGTTAAAACAAGCGAGCGTAGATTTACATGCAATGGTGTAATGGCTTAGAAAGCCATATAAAACCAAGCATATGAGAATGCACAAATTGATGAGAGAGATGAAAAGAATAATGAAGATAGCCAAATTAACTGCAATAGAAATTGAACATTGCTTACATAGATCCATGAACTCATGTTCTAACATGAACTTCAGGCCAATGTAGTTCACCCAAGTTTGGGAGAGAATGGAATGAAGAATGATGAAAAATAACCAAGAATTGATTAGACTCATAATTTATGCAAATAGATGCACATCTAAGCATAGACAAATAAGCCTAAAATACCTAAAATTCATGTTACCTAAAAGCCTTAATTCCTTATCATGAGCCTAGGTTTTGTAAAGTGTTCTTAAGCATCATTCATCAAAGCTGATGTTGATGTTAAGACTTTGAGACCTAAGCATAAAGTGCTTGTTATAACAAAATAAATTAGGCATCATAAGTATAAATAACTTATAATGACATGAAATTCCAATTGCACTAAGCTAGTTCAAATGTGAATAACTATAACTAAGGATAATGGTAAAACAATGACCAAAACTAGAGTTATATTGATTTACATTTAAATAAAAAAGCAAAGACAAAAAAAATGATAAACATAAATGAACCTAGCCTGAAATCAAGATATGATATTAAGTATGAACAAAAAAAAATTTAAAAAAAGCAATAACATCTTAATGACATGAGACCAAGATATGAATAATCAAGATCCATATGGACCATCAAAGGCATTCTTTAACACAAGAGAGAAAAAGAAAAATCAAACAAAAAAACAAGACACCAACAACAATCAAATAAACAAAATGGTCCAAGAACAATGTAATAACATAGGATCAATATATAAACAATCATGATCCATGTAAATCATCAAGATGTTCTGAATCATAAAAGAGATAAACAAAAAATAATCAAGGAAACACAAGACCAAGATGAGACAAAAAGTAAGAAAAGAAGAAAAGGAGAAGAAATAAAAGGAGAGGTATGAAAGCACACCAAAACACCAAGAAAACTCAAACACACACAAACAAAAACCAAGTTAGTGTGGTTTAAAGACAAATGTTCATGCATGTAGGGTAGAGGTGTTACTTTCTAACACATTATAACAAAGAACAATGACACAAAAATTATTCCCTAATTAAAGAGGAACAATGACAGAAGAAATGGGGGAAGAGAAGAAAAGGAAGGGGTTACCTGAGCTAACTCTAGATGTATATGACAAGTGGATTCTACCTACATAGTTCCATGAATACATATTCTAACATGAACTTTAGGCCAAATTTAGTTCTCCCAAGAAATGGGATAGAATAAAAAATGATGATCAAACCATCATGATTAATGTTATATAAGAAATGAAAGATACAAAAAAAAAGGAATGGTCTGGCAAACAAGAAGCTGATGAGACAAGAAAGAATGATCTTGAAAAAGGGTAAGTGTCTAGGATAATATGAAATGAATTGGTGTTTGTGTTCTTGAAAAATGATAAGAGTATAGCATGGTAGAACAAGAATGTACAAATGTATAGAAGCATGAGATATTTTTTTTGTTCTTTTGTGAATCATATTCTAATGTTGTTGGTATTTTCAAAGTATTTCTAATGTTTTTGGTGCTCTTGGGATAAAATATGTACAAGGTGGGACCATCTAGTTGAGGATATGCACATCCTTAGAGTAGAGGTTCTACTAATACAACTAAGCTAGCTACAACAGCCCATGATCTTAAATTAGTGAGAGTGAGGATCTTGATAAAACAGTAAAGAGAAAAAAATGTGATATAGAATAATGTGCAACCTATAGTAAAAACAAGTATTTACATTCACCTATTTGTAATAGTCTAGCAGTGATCTAGAATTGAGAAGATATTTCTATTCACTTATCTAAAGTTGCACAATATGTCCTGGCTGAACTACTTTTTAGAACTACTATTGAGGATGTTCATAGTTTTCATGAGACATGTGCATTCTCATATGTTTGGTTTTATATGGATTTCTAAGCCATTACACCATCGCATGTACGTTTGTGCCCACTCACTTTAACATATCTTTGTAATTATATCTTTGAGCTATTTTGCTTGCCAATTGCCCATGTTGGGACACAACATATGCACAATGTCTAAATAAAATCAGCTCTATAGGGGCAAATCATTATTTATTCTTTATAAATGATCAATATTCCCCCTACTAGGGCAAAACTATCTTATCACGATCAAATCTACTTTACTGGAGTACTTATTATCTTCGATTTATATACCCTGTTCTAGTGGTGCTTTCCTTTTTGAAGTACAGCACTCTCTCTTTTCCTCTAATTCCAAGATCTCCATATTAATGCCCACGATGGAAATATTTTAGTGTGCAACTTATCTCAAGATTGATCAATGTTGTAAGTGTGTAACTTATACTCTCAAATTAGGTACATTTAAAGTGTGTCCCTTATATTTATGGATTGTATATTTTTCATTCCCCTTATTTATAGGGCCTATTATACTCCTAATTATATTTTGATCATTTATGGTAATCACATATGCAAGCATTAGCTCATTTGGATGTGATCTATTCCATGGGTTAATCTCTCACTTTCTCTCTCTTTTTGAGAGTTCATCATTTTCTTCTATCCTAGTATGTCCTCTCAAGGGGGCATCATGGGTTTATTCCAATTTCTTTTTTCTAACTCTTTTCTTTGAAAAGATGTTGCTTCACCTAAATAATTAGGGAGTTAGCTCAGCCAACCCCTTCCTTTTCTTATCTTCCCCCATTTCTTCTATCATTGTTCCTCTTTAATTAGGGAATAATTGTCATGTCATTATTCTTTGTTATGATGTGGTGGAAAGTAATGCCTCTATTGCACATGCATGAACATTTGTCTTTAAACCACACTAACTTGGTTTTTGTTTGTGTGTGTTTGAGTTTTCTTGGTGTTTTGTTGTGTTTTCTTGGTGTTTTGGTGTGCTTTCACACGTCTCATTTTATTTCTTCTCCTTTTCTCCTTTTATTACTTCTTGTCTCATCTTGGTCTTGTGTTTCCTTGATTATTTTTTATTTATCTATTTTGTGATTCAGAACATCATGATGATTCACATGGATCTTGATTTTTTATGTCTTGATCCTATGTTCTTACATTGTTCTTGGACCATTTTATTTATTTAATTGTTGTTGGTGTCTTTTTTTTCTATTTGATTTTGATTTTTCTCTTTTATGTTCAAAAATGCCTTTGATGGTCCACATGGATCTTGATTATTCATATCTTGGTCTCATGTCGTTAAGACATTCTTGTTTTTTGTTTTTAAACATTTTCTTTCTACTTAAGATCATATCTTGATTTCAAACTAGGTTTATTTATGTTTATCTTTTACTTTGTCTTTGTTTTTTTATTTAAATGTAAATCACTATAACTCTAGTTTTGGTCATTATTTTACCATTATCCTAAGTTATAGATATTCACATTTGAACTGGCTCAGTGTAATTGGAATCTTATGTCATTCTAGGTTATTTATACTTATGATCCCTGATTTTTTTTGCTATAGTAAGCAATTTGTGCTCAGGTATTAAAGTCTTAATGTCAACATCAACTTTGATGAATAATTTTCAAGAACACTTTGTAAAACTTAGGCTCATGATATGGAACTAAGGATTCTAGGTAACATGCATTTTTAGCTTCTTTGTCTACGCTTAGATGTGCATCTCTTTGCATACATTATGAGTCTAATCAATTCTTGGTCATTTTTCATCATTCTTCATTACATTCTCTCCCAAACTTGGGTGAACTACGTTGACCTGAAGTTCATGTTAGAGCATGAGTCCATGGAACTATGTAAGCAGTGATCAATTTCTATTATATTCAGTTTAGTGATCTCCATTCTTATTTTCATCTCTCTCATCACTTTGTAAATTCTCATATGTTTGGTTTTATATGGATTTCTAATCCATTACACTATCGCATGTACGTTTGCACCCACTCACTTTAACCTATCTTTTCAGTTATATCTTTGAGCTATTTTGTTTGCCAATTACCCATGCTAGGGCACAAAATCTATACAACATCTAAATAAAATCAGATATATAGGGGAAAATCATTATTTATTCTTTATCAATGATCAATATTCACCCTATTGGGGTTAAACTATCTTATCATGATCAAATTTGCTCTACTAGAGTACTTATTATCTTCTCTTTGGAGACCCTATTCTAGTGGTGCTTCCCTTCCTGAAGTAGAATGCTCTCTCTTTTCCTCTAATTCCAATCTCTCCACACTAATTTCCATGATGGAAATATTTTAGTGTGAAACTTGTCTCAAGATTGATCAATGTTGTAAGAGTGTAACTTGTACTCTCAAATAGGGTATGTTTAAAGTGTGTCCCTTACATTTATGGATTATATCTTTCACATTCCCCCTATTTTTGGGGCCTATTATACTCCTAATTATATTTTGATCATTGATGGTAATTACATGTGCAAGCATTAACTCATCTAGATGTGATCTATTCTATGGGTTAATCTCTCACATTCTCTCTCTTTTTGAGAGTCCATCTTTTTCTTCCATCCCATAATGTCCTCTTGAGGGGGCATTATGGGTTTATTCCAATTTCTTCTTAACAAAACTTTTCTTTGAAAATATGTTGATTCACCTAAATGTCTTGCTACACCTTCTAAAATAGGGGAAAAATGTAGACATCCAATTCTTAACACCATTTATGTTAAAATTGTCAATCTTACTCAAATTACACTCAAATGCACATTTTAGGTCAAAATCTATAAAACACCCTAACTGGTTCAAACTTGTCACTTATAAGTGCCAATTTAGATCAAAGTATTCCTAAATAAGGTAATGCATTTTATGGGCTAGATAACTTTGATTAGATCATATCGAGTTAAAATGATAATTTCACCATTTAGTGCTCTAGATCATTTTTTTCTTCTAATTCATTGGTACATGTCAAGTACCTTTGTTATTTTGTGTTGGCAACATCATAAATGGGAATATAGCTCCAATGCATCTAAAATCATCTTCTAGTTCCTTTTAAATCAAATTAATATTTAGTAATATGACTTTTTGACCATTTTGATTAATTGTGCACTAATTTCCAAAGAATTGCACTAAACTTGATTAAACTTACTTAAGCTAATTAATGTAATTTAAAAGCTTAAATAAGAATTTAATAGATCTTTTTGAATATCTCATTATTAGAAGTTAATTTTGAATATTTGCATCACCTAGTGACATCATCTATGGGGTGGCATCCATTAAGCCATAAGTGCATAAAATATAAGGATTATGGGTCACCCATGCCTAGTTAATGCCTCTCATGCCTCTTTAATGCTTATTTATCTTGAGAATATTTATGAGTTTAATTCCAAATATTAGGATTATCCATGGACAAACATCTTAATATTGAGATGGATGGTCATGGTTGATCCTAACCAATCTCAAAAATATATAAATAGAGATGCCATGGACATGAATTTTAAGCTTGATTTATGCAAAGTTATTATGCAGAATTTTCTCCACAATCCTTTTCAATACAACATTAAAATTAGTTACACACTTCATTGATAGGCTAGTTTCATGATTTTGAATCATGATCCTAGGTTTTATGGAGTGTTCTTGAGACATTGGAGGAGTTTTCTAGCTTTGCTGACAAAGACAAGGATGCTTGATCAAGGGAGAACATGTTTTTAAGCGACATGGGTATGGTGAATCCATTTGGGAAGGTCATATGATGTTTGATTTCTTTCATTTGTTTCTTGTTATCCTTTTTAATTCCCATAGGAATAGATAGGCTTAGTTAGTTAGTTAGTTATTCATTTTTCATGATTTATGGACTAATGTTTGAATAACTTACTCTATAATCCTTTCTACAGTTAGTTCGATTATAAAAAATAATCATATACTTAGAATATATAATCATTAGTAAACTATTGTAATACAAAACATTTTCAAATGAAATCATAGTAATCATGACCATAGAACATAACATAAATATATGCAAATGTCCTCCATATAACTGATCATGAAAACCAAATAAAATGACTATCAATCATACAACATACGTATCTAGATCAAACATAAAATTTAGAACTACAAATCATTAATTTAATGTCCCCTATTAATACTTTTTGTAGAGTGGGATAGGATGTGATATCTTATACACATTTGATCAAGTTTGAATTCAATAAATGGATTTTGGGATATCATATGTACAAAATTGAAAAATATTAATTTGGAAAATTGATTTTTTGTAACTTATAGCCTAAAGTCACCTCATATAATAGTTTGACTTTTTAGTTTTTCACAATTCATTTTAACCATTGCTAATTTTGATTTGTTCTTTGAGCTTCCACAATTCTAGTATGAAAAATATGTGATGCCAACTTTGTTAGATTACCTAGAGAGTGATTTGTAAGTATATTATCCACTACACCTAGTACATTCAAAAATCTAGAATTTTTGAACTATTTTCATCATTTTGAAAATTAAACATTTTTTTAATTGATCAACTTTTATCTATTTTTATGTAGTGTAGAGACTTTTTGATAGTTTCCTCTAATGGATGGTAACATCTAACTCTTGATGAAGTTGTCCAAGATTATGATGGTATTCTCTTAGATAAGATTATATTATATGATAGTGGTGTCCCATACTATGAATAACTATTATATTATAATTAAATGTGTATTTTCAACTTATATGATTAAATTGTTACAAATGTGATATTTTTTTACTTTCATTTTTGCAAAGATATATTAATGTCTAATAGTTTTGTTATGGGAGACATATATATGTATTAAGAAAGGATTAAACCTTCCAGCTAATGATTGGTAGATATTGGATAGATTTATTTCAGGCCATGTTGTTCATCTTAGCCATATACCCGATGATATACATTTGATGATTATGTTAATTGAGAGGTGGAACATTGATACCTGCACTCTTTGGATTCCCACTAAGGAGATGATAGTCATATTGGATATTATCTGGTGTATTCTTAAATTTCTAATGGTAGTAACTCATGTAGTGGTGTATAGTGCCAAGGGATTGGGCACATTAGGCATGCCCATAAATAAATGATTTTACATGATATAGGATCCCATTATAGAGGGGGTGATACTACCATTTTTTTGTTAGATATTATTTTTTCTAATGTTCTATGATTGAAAAAATACTTGTGTGTGGTATTAACATTATTCATAGTTATGGATGGGGATTCATTGTTGATATCATATCACATATTTCAATTAGTTTAATAAATTGAGGAGAATGGAATTATATTCATGTTGGTGTACCATGTTAGCCCATTTATATAGGGACTTGTATTGATTCACTCTAGAGGATCATGTTAGGGGTCTAGGTTTGATGACTATACTGGATGTTTGGGATTATAAGCATATTTATATTACATGGTTCATTGGAGGTCTTAATTTTGGTTGGTCACATACATTGACATATGGTGTGTGATGGGTTGGCAAGAGACATAAGATCTAGAGAACCTTAGAGTACCATATTATGCTTGACTAATCAGACCTTATTGTGATAGTGTTGATATTATACAAAGTTTATGGGTAGGGTTGAAAATCCCATTGAGATAAAATAAATTAAAGTTAGTGTGTGGTTGCATGACCATTTTCTTGGTGCAGTTGAGCAATTCCAATAATTTAGGGTTACCCATTAGTTTGGCATTAGATAGGAAGTGCCCCAAGTTAGGTATCTATTAACATAGACCCATAGGTCCACTCATCACCATGGATATTTGAATCATCCCTGTGACATAGATTTGGAACCACTTCCTATAAAAGAGTTGGATCCTCCTATAATCATATTAGATGATGATAATGCAAATTTCACCATCGAGTACATTTCTTGGTGGATGCAAACAAGATGTAATTTTATATTTCCTATAATGTGTTGGAATCTTAGAGTTTCACCCCATGTATAGGGTGGGCATGATAGTATAGATAGGATAATATAGCTTCTAAATTTAATCATAAGTATATTGTGTAGTAATATTTTATATTTTAATCATACTTTATTTGAGAGTTATTGAAATTGTGTGTGAATTCCATGTTTGTTTTGTAGGGGATGTGTACTAGATAGCTATTATGGATGCATTAATTCATACTTTAACTCACATAATTCTTGAAGATATCATACAAGGTGACCTACTTGAGCATTTTGATAATATTATGGGTGTGCATGCATCTTTATTTGATCATTTTATTATTGTGTAATCATCTTACATTATAATCGCGAGGGAAAGGGATGAGTTGGGAGCTCATTCAAGAATGGGTCAGATGCCTCCACCAACTATAGATAGTGATTAAGGATAAAATATTTTTGTCAAGTAAATTTATCTCTAGGGGAGAATAGTAGATTACATGAGAAGCATGGTAGGCTTCAATATAGGATATATATTTATGATCAGGATAGATGCGGTAGATCTTATTCCCAAGGTCCTCAAGTAGATATTGGGGCATCATCATCTAGGTTTATAGCTAATGGTGAAGGATAGGGGCAACATGCCCTAATGTTGATTGACACTTATTATTGTAAACACTTATATATATATATATATATATATATATAATTCAATCATATGTTTTGCATTACTTATTTATTTTAAATTTGGTTACTTAGTTGTTGTATCCAAATGCATAAAATGTTATGTCATTTATTAACAACACATATGTGAATGACTAAAACATATTTGTATAATGTGAGTAAAATATTTCTTACCAACCACTAAAAAATATGAATTCTGTATAGCAATAATTTGAAATATTTGAACTTGACTTATGTATATTTTCCTTGATAATCTTGAAAGGTTCATTTTCATGCACTTATTATGTAGTATTATTTACTTATTTCTTTCCTTGATATTTAATTACTCATTTTATCTTTGGCACCCACACTTGTGTTAGATATCATATAATTGTATCCTTATTTATGATTTATTTATAGTTTTGATATGTAAGTAATCCATTTTTGAAATTAAATATAATATCCATATGATTATTACAGAAATTTACTCCCATTTTATATTACCATGAATGTAACTTTATGATTTTCATCATGGTGAACACTATTAAAATCATTATTAATTTGATATACATTCACAAAAGTATCTTTAAAATTAATTTCAATGTCCTTAATGATAGAAAATGTAATAATAGAAGGAACATAAACATCATTGAGAGACACCATTTTCTTTTTCAATCAAGTTATAGATTTAACCAAGTTAATCTCAACAAATTCAATAAGCCTACAATTTATTTTATAACTTCACCCAGTAAGGCTCCTGGATCTAATCAATTTAGATGGAATAATATAGAAACATATATAACATACAAATTACATAGGCTTTAAATAATATTTAATAAATATTAAATAGGGTTTAAAGATAACACATAAGAGCTAGGACTGATGATTTCAAATAAGTAGAAAAATCCTATAATAATCAAATTTAACACAAAGGAAATGGTTTACCTATTTTTGATAAAAATAAATAAACAAATAATTTAGTGTAATTATAGGTGTAAAACTAGATAATACTAGAATACTTAATGTACAATAATCAACAATTCTAATTTTGATAATTTTTTAAATATGTAAAAATGTTATTTCAAGAAAGCATTAGAAATAAAACAACTTAGCTCAAATTAGGATTTATGTTAACTACTTCAAATGTATGAATATGAAAATTAGGTTAATAATATATTATGCATATTCAATCTTTGGGACATAATCATAAAATTCTCCTAGAAAAGTTTGTTGTAAGTGAATAGGTGTGTAGTTTGTTTGATTTCATTGACTGTGGACTTGTCTTGGTTGACTATGAGAGGACACTAATAGGAAAATACAAAATAAATCAAAGTTTTAAAAATGATAGAATATAAATGGTATTGAACAATATTACTATACAAGACCAATGAAGGAGGACTGGAGTTAGCCTACTTGAGGTTATCGATCATAAACTTGTCCTTATTTATTGTGATAAAAAATTGATCATTGTGTCTTATGTGTCATTATTTATTGAACAACTTGAGATATCACAACTTGGATTATGCCACTCACAATTAATTGTTTTTCTTCTTTTATGTTTAAAACTTAAGGTAATGTTGATATATTTTTCACTTGCAAAAAAGAGGGGAGTGTAATAAAATGAGCTAGCCTCAATCAGCAATTTAATGATTAACTATTACATATGTACCCAATACTCTGAGGATGGAAACGAAACTTATGGAGTTATCCCACCTACAATGATTATGAAATTGTGATACTTTATTATGTCTATGCAATTATAAATATACATATTTGATACTTGACAATGATTATTTTTCACTTGATTTGGAATGCTCTAGGCTTGGCTTATGCTTTCTCCTTGTGAATGATCTTAAATTTTGAAATAATATGGATTATTTTTTAAATGTGTAATAGGTTTTAAGATTGAGAGAAGTGAAAACCAAGTGGGAAAAATTAATGACCTTTGATGTGTATTTATATGTGAACCTTCTTAAACAATCCTTTAGCTAACCATGTGAAACATGCAAAAAGACCCAAACAAAAATTTGAGTTTTAGAAACTAGTCATTATTTAGAATGGGATATAACCAGCCTAAGTGGATAAGAACACAATAATTCTCTATGTGCCTAGGGTGGACTTGTCCTAAGATATTTAGGACACCTATCTTGAACTAGAGATGGTCTAAGGGTGATTTTATGGAGCTTTATCATTTTAAATTGAAATATATTTATAATAGTAACAATAAACAAAGGGTTGGACACGCATTAAAAAATGGATTAGAGGAATGTTGAATAAGGTTCATGCATTTGGGTACAAATCATGTGGTTTATGATGTATTAAGAATTAACATTGGCAGTGCCTTTGAAAAAAAATAATGTATCTATAGAAAATAATATATAACACTAAGGGTTATAAGATAACAAGAGTTTTACACAAAAATTCAAAATTTGTATATGTGTAGACATCAAAAATTTGGTTTACATCAAAATTCAATACATCTACATATACAATAAAACTATGTCTAGTCTTAATTGTTCAAATAAAATAGATAAGTCATAAATGCAATAAATAATACTTTAGAAAAAATCATAAATGATAAGAGGATATTTTAGAATAACATCTAATTTATCATTAATATGGTGATAGGTATAAAAATGAATACCATAAAACAAGTCTAAAGATGTGTATAAAACCTAGAAAATGCATGATGAACTGAGACAAATTTTTAGAGTTCACTTTCGTGAAAACATTTTTAATAGTCCTAGAACCATCAAGGAATGGTTCTATAAGTTTAATATTTTTTAAATATGATTTGATGACCCTACTCATCTACTCTAGGGATTTAAAAACCTTATCTCTTTTCATAAATTATGCGTATATCTTTATATGAACTTTCATGCTAGAATGAAAAAGTGGAATAATGAAATACAATGCTTCAAATAATGATTAAAAATACTCTAATAATTAAATTACACTCTAACACTTTCAAAATATATGTCTTCAATAAATGCCTAACTCTTGCTTTTAAAATGTTTTTATCACTCATTCATCACATCCTATATGCACTAATGCATCTGTATACGTATATAGTTCTTATATTTAATTTCAAGATAAAATTGGTGCACAAGACAACACAAAATGAGTAGTAAAATCTGAAAATGGGAAACACAAGGAATGAGGGAACCAAATTAAGGTCATAAGGGCCCACACCAAAACCATATACAATATGGTCATGGTGCACCAAAACCATATAGTGTATGGTTTAGGGTTAAAAGACCAAATTCAAAGGAAAACATGAAAATAGAAGAAATAAAGTGGAGATGGAAAGGAAAATATGGAAAACATTGTAGAACCAAACCAAAATATAAGGTTAATGTGACAATAATAGCCTAATATTAATCAATAATTAACAAGTACAAGTACCTTAGAAAAATGTAATTATATAACTAAAATCACCCTTGAACTAAAATTAGGAGTCTATACAAGCATATGCTCAATGTTAGGTGTGTAATAGATCATCAGATTAAGTTAAACACTTGCCCAATTTATATGTGATCTTTTCTTATTTTACACCTAAGAGATATAAAATAATGGAAACTATGCACTAATTAATATTATGGAAAATATGACAATAAATACAACAATCTAAATTTAAAAACACTAGTTGATATTATAATGAATTGATTTATAAATGATAAGATAAGAGATGTATTATGTTCTTAGCTAATTGTACCTTCTTGTTCCCAGATAAGATGTCATAGAATCTAGAAATGATTTATATGTGTTTTGTCAACTACTCAAATTAGAACCAACAATTGAAAACCTATTTATACATTATCACCAAAGTCAAACACTTGTGGTATCTAGAACTATAAGGGTTTACCATAAATGTCCTTATGCAAAATAGGATCCAAAATTTTTAAGATCCCTATGCGGACACATAAAATATGGTTGTATGTCTACACTTCTCTGATCCTTTACTGAAATATTTGTTTTCTACCTCTTTCACCTAAACAATACTTTTATTTTATTGACCACAATATGCCCTTAAAAAGGGGTCATTATTTTGGGTTAGACAACTCCAACCACTCCTCACTAAATGATTAAGTATTTATTACATTATAATACTCTAAAGAGGGTTCAGACCATGCATAGTTCTCCCACTTATATGTATATGTGCAACATCATGAATAATTTAGAATGAAACTATGTTATTTGATCTTTGATACTTATAACCATACAAATTTAACTTTTTTATTTAGACTTGGGTCCATGGATTTCTCTAGAACTTCTTAAATATTTGAGATGTGTATATTCCTTTTGAATAATTTCCTAAGAGAGAATTAGGTGATTTATCAATGTTTTGATGACTTATCAAGTGAGTAATAACCTTATGGGTGATTTGAATTCATAGGTGAATATTCATTGATTCCTTATTATGATCAACCCATTAAATGTGTCTAGGTCAACATAATGGAGACTTCTAAATTTTAAAAATAGTCATTGAGGGCTCTTTAAATTTTTTGGTAGAATAAAACACTTATGGTAACTGACACTATCTCAGTTCATTAGTATTGTCTTAGAAGTAAAAATAAGAATCTAAGATAAGGAGGATATTTGTCTAGGAGTTTAAAGGTGTTCCTATATAGACTAATTTATCCTACATAAATATGTATGGTGAATAGAGGTGGTTAAGATAGTATATGTATAGATGCATAGAGGGAAATTTTTCTCAAGAGTTAAATATGTGCACATAATCTAAGTGTGTCAAAGTTGTTGTTTCCAAAATTCTAAAGACCAAATTTAGGGCATCTAAAGATGCCCAATTTTAATATAGTATCACAAATGCTAAATTAAAAGGATAAAATAAATAAATTTAATACCTATGATAATTTCACTTAGTATTGATCGGTAAAAATGAAATGTATCCTTTTCTTCATGTAAAATATGTAAGAAATATAAATTATTTAAATATTTTGAAATGGAAAATATAAGTAATTAATACACTTAATGGTATGAAAACCAATTTCTTACTTGTTGACCTTAATTTAAAAAATATCATGCAGTGAACATGCCCCCAGGAGATGTAACTACAAAAACTATGATTTGAGGAATGTAAAGGTCCCAAAAACCTCTAGATAAGACATTGTTATAACTTGAGTGACACAATGACCTCAACCACATTTCCATAAGTATCACAATAACTTCTTTGTGGAACCCATAAATTAGATTTGTATGTACAAGGATCAACCACTATAAATAAATATATACCTAACGTGCTCATGTAGTACCATAATTCCCCACCAATATTCAATATAAAATTGATTTCATGAACAAATTCCATGCCCCATATGACCCATTTTTACCCAAAATGACGTACAGTGTCAAAACATGTCCCAAAATATGATAAAATGTATTAGGAATTATTAAAATTTCACATAGATAAACATTGAATAAATAATAAATAAAATAAATCAATTTTACCTTATAAGAGTTAACAATAAAACCAAAAGATTGAGTCAAGAGTTTTGAACTAGGGAATTATTAGCATGAAAATGTGTCGAGAGGACAAATAAAAAAAATCATCAATAGTCATGGGATATAATCCCTCTCCTATTAGAAGGCATAGCTACCTTTATTGAAAACCAAAAAGATTGTAGAAAATAAAACTATTCACAATAAAAATGGTTTTTATTGAGGTATTACTTTTAACCAAAGAGTATGAAAAGGTGGTAGAAAGAAGATATGAATGAAAAATTTTAGAGGAAATAAATATGTGTAAAAATATAAAGGAGCAATAAATCTAGTGGGCCAAACTCAAAGACTTACTGGAAAAGTCAGGAAAAATGGTGGATTCACTAAAAGGAAACCTTTCTCATTTAATGGGTAATAAAGACATTAAATATTCATAAAAATATGCAACATAAGCAAAAATAACTGATCATCATTGGTAATATAAATATGAAAATTATTTTGAATTTCCTCATAAAAATAAGAAAAAATGATAGTTTCCCCCACCAAGATTTCTCTGTTGTAAAATTATGATTGTAGGTTCAAGAAAGAAACTCTACAATGAATTTTCTACATTCTGACTACTTAATTACAATTTCAGCATCATTTCAAAACCATAGAATAAAATATACATAAATGTGAACATATACATTATCCATGAAGAAATATTGAACACAAAGTTTAAAAAAATCTAATAAATTTATCTTTGTTTAGTTGCAAAAATAATCTCCTCTTTCTTTAGTTTGTCTCAAAAGTTTATCTATCAAAAATCTCTACAAATGAGCCCCAAACTTATATTTATATGTTGAATTGGGTGTTTATAGTGCATAACCATCTAAGTTCCTACCTTTTAGGATCTTGAAAAAGTTTAATATCAAATTTTCACATCTTAAAAACTTGCAAAAACACATTAAGCAGTTTGCACAACTTGAAAAAATGTGTTGATGTTTTTGCATGACTTGAAAAATTATATTAGCAAATTTGTAGAACTTGCAAAAGTGTGTTGACAAATTTTTATGAACTGAAATTTCTAAATATAAACCTATTATATTTTCATGATATACAATGTGAAAATTAATATTACAAAATATGCAATTGATAATTATAAAAATGACTCAAAAAGTTCTAAATAGAAAACCAGTCAAAATTTACTAACACACTATTCATGTTCTTCTTCACTAAGGATGGTTTGAATTTTATCTTTTTGTGTTAATGACTTCTTCTCCTGGTATTCATCAAAATTTTATAGGATTTATAGTACTTTGTATTCATCTAGACCATCTAAATATGTGAAATTATTTTTGCATCACAATATAGGTCTATCATATTCTGAGTTATTCCTTGAAATCTCTTTAGCATTGCATTGAGATTATCTAAATTATTCTAATATTTGATCAATGTCTAAATTAACCCATAATTGAATGTAGATTTGGGAGTTAGAATCTCAATATTCTTTTTGAATTTATTGATGATGATCTTCTCAGAAACCACTTTTCCATTATCCTTAGTGAATGTACAGTTCAATTTTCCTACTCCTCCCATTATTTGAAGGAGATCATCACCTCCTAATGACTTAGAGTCATTGAATTTTTTAATACTTATTTGACAATAAAAATCCTAAACTTAGCAGCCCCTATAAATTTAGTGAGGTATATAATTTCTTATTTTTAAATAAACTTTTCTTAAATAACATCATTTAGACAAGTATAGGAGAAATCTTACAACTTGGGAAGTAATCCATTCCATTTTTGTACATCCTCAACATACTTGTCTTCAACTTCGATTGCTTGATCATATTATGAATAGATATCAGAACATATGGTCATTACCATATGAATGGTAGTGATACCTAATTATAGAATTTTCTTAGACCATTCTTTTATGGCCTTGCCCATATGGCCAATTTCCTCTTTTACATTAAGTGTTTAGGTGTTTTATATTTGATGAACAACTGAAGAGGAATGTTGAAATGGTTTTACTAGTTTCTAGACCACTGATGTAAATTTCTCAACCTTTTTATCTAAGTTTTTCTTCAATCACTTTATCTTGGTCCATTTTTTCAAACCTGCCAATTGTAGATTAAAAATTTTCCTTCACACCTTCCCTTTTAGATTTTCCAAAGTGTACCTTTGTGATTTGATAATTATAAGCATTGACATTATCTTTATCTTTATAAAAAAGAGGAAATCCTACCTCTACACATATATATATCCCCTTTTTTATCTATAAATAATTTGAAAATTGTTTTGGATTTATTGACTTCACAAGGAGGTATAGTTGTCAAAATGTTGAAATAAATCTCATGTGGTTGTATAATCTTATTTATTTTATTATGTATCTCTTTCAACTAATCAAGGACTAATGTACTAGGATATTGTTGCACAAAAATAGTGTTTGATTCATTTTGAGTCTAAGGGGTAAGGAGAGGGATTTACAATGCTTGAGACCTTTCTAGTATAATAACTTCACCTTCTTCTTGTTCTAATGTATTAGCTAGATATTTGGGAGAATATATAGGATTCAATTTAAAATTTTGAGAAAAAGGCAAAGATAATAAATTATCAATTTGAGAGGGAACAAAAGATAGAAATAGAAAGTATGTTTTTAAGCTAGAAACTATTGTGTAGTATTGGTTACCACGGTTTGGGACTGAAAAATACTATCAAGAGTAATTTATTCTAAAATGGAAATTCTAGGAGTATTGGAGAACTTTCACCTAGCCTTATTATTTTAAGGTTGAGTTAATTTTGTACTGGAATAACTTATGTGATGGCCTTGGATTTTATTTCTACTTCAATTTCCTCTAAGTCTTTGCTATTTCCTATTACTGAAGATGTTCCTATTTCTACTTGTTATTGTTTATGAATACTTACCAATTCAAATTTTTTCATGGGAGGAGGAAATCCTAATTTATCAACATTAATAACCTTTTTTTCAACCATCTGAGAGTCCCATTCAACACAACTTGAGTCTTGTCAATGAGTGAAGTAGATTCTTTTTTGTTCCAATCCACTTTGAAAGTAAGTTTTGATTCAATTCCTTATCATAAATGGGATCCAACACATATTCGCTATCTACTATATTATTTTTTATTTCTATTATGTCAAATACAATGATGTTTTCCAAAGTGAATCATGATTAATAATATATTCTCACATCTTTCTCATCATCACAATCCATCCAAAATTCTTAGAAGTGGTGCACATATTGATTTGAAGAACCAACAACATCTTAAATTAGGCCTCTAGCATCAAAATCAGATCTAGTTTCGAATGATCAAATGATAACTAAATTAATTTCTTCATCAATAATATTTATTTACCCAAGGAAGCACAAGTGTACCAACCAATTTTGAAATGGTAAAATTTATTCTAGACTTATCCTTACTAGACAAGAACTTATGTGTCTCATTCAATTGCCTTACTAGTTCCATTAAGTCCCATTTGTCATCTAGATGCTTTGAAAGCATGTATGGAGCAATCTCATAACCACATAATCTTAGATAAGTGAAAGTTAATAACTATATAAACTAGGGTCCCTATCTGTAAATCTTTGTAAAAGTTTGTATTGATATCCTCAAGTTGTATGGTTCTAATTCAAATGTATGAATCACATATTATAAAAATACGTCATTTACTCTACAAAAAGTATGTGAAATTTACTTCAATGTGAGTTGAGGATAGAAATCATATGTCTTTGTATTTTGTATGTCACCTACTATATACAATCCACTATAGAATATTCTCTTAAAAACAACATATTTGAGATAAGAGGAGGTCATGTAGAGTTTAGAATTAGTATTGACCTCGATTATCTATTTATGAATGGAATCATTGATCAATTATCCCTAATTAATGCAATACTTATTCTAATGAATGATCCATGTGTGTGTGTGTGTGTGTGTGTGTGTGTGTGTGTGTGTGTGTGTGTGTGTGTGTGTGTGTGTGTGTGTGTGTGTGTGTGTGTGTGTGTGTGTGTGTGTGTGTGTGTGTGTGTGTGTGTTTTTGAAAATTTATTACAACTGGGCTTCCTACTACTCTAGACAAGATTTTTATCATATCATTGACTTTATTTATAAATTCAAACCTATAAATATTATTAAGAATTCTTGTGGTTGTATGCTTAGGTTTCATCAACCATTGTTTGTTGACCCACTTAGAGTAGGAACTAGAATTTTAGTCCCAAAATATTTGAGTATATGTTAGGTTTAAATTAATAAATGCTTACCTATCAGGTAGCTAAATCAAGTGATTAATATACTCTAGTCTTAATCACAAGATATATTCTACTTTTAGATTCTTGACTTTTCTCTTCTCTACATCAGAATGCTTATCCATTATTAGGACTAGTTTTGGGTACTATAATAAAATTGGTAAGACATATAATTGAGCTAATACATTTTTTTGGATGATTTTACCATAATCTATCTTATATACCCCACTAATTCTATTTTATAAATCTTACATGTGGATACGACCTAGATCAGTAATTATTATCTTCTCAACATTTCAATCTAGGTATGAGGGTGGTACAACTTCTTGAAACTAATATTTCATGTGTCTTCTTTTTATTGGGGACCTTTTTTGGGAGGAATCTTCTTTGAGGTGATTTAACTTGAGGTCTCTTTGATTGGAGTCTTGAATATTTACATTTGATGAAGACTAAATCTATGTGTGAGGAAAACTATTGTCTAGGTTGATTTTGTGAAGGAATAAAATTAATCGTGTTTAAACAAGTGGTATATTTTGATGTTAGCCCTTGGAACAATGGAGGAATAATTTATGAAAATGTATTCAATATAAAAAACTTGTTTTATTTTTACATAGTAATATTTAAAAATCTTACAAAAAAAAGAATTTGTTACAAAACCAACCAATAGGCAAAACCAACCCATAACAAACAAAAATATAACATAAATGAATTAAAAGAGTAATTAGATCATAATATAATCCAATAAAATCCCCCTTGATCTAAAGGGTATATAAGATGAAATATTTAGATCAATGACTTTGAATTCATCAAATAAACTCTATTGTAACTGTAAGTGGTGTATTGTACCTCTGGCACTGACCAAAAACTATAACACTTTATAAATAAGCCCACCCCTACGAGCATGGAAAAAATGGTTGATAAACATGATCAAGGATTACTCATCCCTAGTGATAAATGTACCATACTACAATGCAACATAATCAAGCATGTCCAACTACATTGATCCACATATGTTCCCACATAGAAACCCATCCAAGTGACAAACACATATTATGTATGGTACATCTCCTGATGCCCAACAAATGCTAATGACCTTTGCTCAACAATGTTGGTACTAGTAACCCTTATCAACATGTACTCTCATCGATGATTGATTAAAGACCAGAGGTGAGAAGATATCTATCAAGAGAATCAAAATCAAACAAAATTACCTACTCCATGTCATGAAAAGCAAATGAGAGAAATCCAAAACTAGAAAAAATTAAAAGAATCAAAATAATACTACTAAAATTAATATTCAAGTATGATCCCAAACTTTGAGAGAATAGCTAAATAGAGAAGGTAATAATCATGTAGCCTCCATTTGATCCTCCAACCTTCAGTCACTAATCACTCAAAATATGTTATCAAGTCCATCAGAACCATAGACCTTAGCCATGAGGGACATCTCTTGATTAGATGAAGTGTCAAAATATCCTAAATAATAGAGTAACTAGAAGATCTACCACTATAATGACCCACATAATTTTATTCAGCTTCCTTTTTTCATGGAGAATAAGGTCATCAAGAAGGACATACATCTTCAAGATGTCCAATACCACCACATTTGAAACATTTGGGTTCTTTATTATGTTTATGAGATCCAGAAGAACCTAAATCACTATAATAACTATGATAAGATTATTTTTGGTGATGCCTACATTTGGAAGACCCTAGAGAGTGTCGATGTGAATGTTTTGGAGACCATCTAGAATGGTATGGAGAGTGCCTTAGTGAATGAATTGAAGGGTGTTTCAAGAGTGTTTTTGAAACTATCATTGTACATCATGATGATATTTATGATGGGACATGTTCTTTATATAATGAGCCTCTTCAATAGGTGTACTCTTCTTCCTTAAAATTTATCTCTCATGCTGAGAATAGCTCATAAATAGAGTCAAATGTGACATCGTTAAACTTATCACCAAGTTTTAACATTTCAACAAAATAGATGTATGCATAACTAAGTCCATTTAATGTAATGGAAATCAACATATTATCATCAATTTTACCTCTAGTTGTGCAGTATTATTGTTTTAATGTTTTCATGTGGGAGATATATTCAGATACATCTTCATCAATATTAAGCTTGTTATTAAGCAACTGCATTAAGAGATCAATCTTTTTATAGGTAGATTATTTTTCATATAGATCCTTTAATGCTATCCACACTTTCCATACACTAGTTTTTACTACTTATAAATTAATGATAATATGTTGAGTATAGGATGCTTTTAATAGTGCGAGTGCACGCTTATCTCATTTCTAGTACTTAACCAATTCTTTGGGTTTAATCAATGGTGTGGTCTCCTTCTCAGTGACTTCCCACAAATTATTAAATATGATGGTATTTTCCATGTTTCTATTCCATTATTTGTATTTTTTAGGTGATAATTTACCATTTTCAAATATTAAGCTTACAATTTTTTCCATGATGAAAAAAGTCAAAAGAAGGGAATGTTATTGGGGTTTTGCCTTTACCCTCAAAAAAGCTTCTAATAACAAATACTCTGAGACTTGTAAAAATTCCACTAATTATGCCTTATCTCTCCTAATATACCCTTATACCATCAAAATTTTCATTTTTTCACCACTTATAACTCCCTTTACAAAAAATAAGATCAAAAATAATTTTGATCAAAAAAACACCAATGAATTTTGAACCATGATCTCTTTCTTATAAAGTGAACTAAAAAAATTACAATGACCAACTTGCCCTTCAAAAAAGTTGAATATAAAGCATCAAAATATTACATAAGACCTTGATTTTATAGAAGAGAAAAATCAAAATATTACATTCACCATTATATTTTATCTTTCACTTGGACTTTTGTGGAGATAAAATATTATGAGATTGCATTGAATTGGAGTCCACCACACTTCTACAACTATCAAGAAATGACAATAATCCACCACACTTTTTTGATTTATTCCAACAAGTTTGGCCCTTTTAAGAAAATGATGTGTAACACTCATTCATCACCATTTATTTATTTCAAAGGGTCTCCCAACCACCACTTTAAACAATGGATCAAATCTCACCCTACTGTCATTGCCACTATTTGAAAATAAATCAAATGATAACACCATTAAAGTAAATAAAATTGAACCCAAAGTATATTTTCCTCTCTTCTAATTAATAAAGAAATGAATAAGAATTTAATTTGCACAACATTTAAGTAAAATAAATAAATATTCTTATTTTCTCCAATATTTGAGTTAAAAAATGGCTAATGAAATTTTGACTAAAATCACCCTAGTTCAGAAATCAACTGACTAGTTTTTGAATTATTATTCAAAAAAAATTATTTTTCTTAGCAATGGCATCATCTAAGGTTCCTTCTCAATGTTGTCAATGTATCTACCCATCATATAAATCCTAAAAAGCATTATATGTTATGGTGTACATCATGGCTTCCTTATTTTATTTTCATGGCTATGATACCACTATTGGCCCTTGGAAAAATGGAGAAATAATTCAAGAAAATGTATTCAATATAAAAAACTTGTTTTATTTTTATACATAGTAAGTTTTAAAAAGATTCTAAAAACAAGATTTGGTTATAAAATCAACCAAAGGATGAAACCAACCTGTAACAAACAAAAACATAACATAACATAACTAAAAGCATATTTGGATCATAATATAATCCAAAATTTTAAGTGTGCCTAAATAGAGGGAAAAATACATGCTATGTTTACATAAGACTTGTGATCTGATGGAATTCCCAATAGAGAATCATATTCCAATACATGCACAGATAATACTTGATAATTAATGATATGTTAAGAAAGGTATCAGAGTCTGATAGTGTGCTAAATAAATAGTCAAGTTCTGATAGTGCTTTAGATAAGATCAAAATATGATAGTGTTTCAAGTAGGGTCTGGATCTAATGAAGGCTTGAGAAACTAGAAAAGTCTAAGAAATGTTTGTATGGATAGTATAATTAAAATACATGCCTAATATAGGATTAAGCTATGATGATGAGAATAAATAATGAAAAATCTCAAAGAATATGTGAATGGATCTTGAATCCTACTATGCACTCTTTGAGAAAATCTTAATGCCACTATTGAGAACAAAAATCCCCTTGAAATGCCTTCTCTTCAATGAATCGGTACAAAAATTATGATGTGTCACTATAGAAACCCAAAACAAAGGGACTTGCAATACAAATGATCACAAGAAGGCAACTTTGAAAGTGAGAGCAAATCAGAATGAAATAAAAATGGAGAAAGCAATGAAATGTAAATCCAAGCTTGAAACCCTCATGCATGTGAATAAAGCTTATGGAATAATGGAAAAAACATTAGAGTGCATGAACTTATGTTATAATTTGAGAGACATGTTGGCAAGGGCATTGGAGTCTAAGAGAGTTTCAAATAGAATCAAGATCTAAGGCGGTGTTTTTAGAGATATCAAAATCTAACGTGTGTTTATACATATGTCAGTTTTTGAGGAGTTGATTTTCAAGGATGTGGATTGTGTCATGTTCCTAAGTAAATGTTAGGTTATAACGATCTACCAGGCAATAATTGAAATTTTTGGCTTTTTTTGGTAGGTGCACCACTTCTAACAAGGCTAAAGACTTAGTCATGTTTAACATTTCTTCCCAACTTTGACCAAATTGAATTTTAGAAACAAACATTTTTGGAATAGGATTTTTGACTTGGACAAAAATAACTTTAACCAATTTTAACTCGTTTTGACTTTTTTGACCATTTGTGGTCAAAAGACACAACATTTTAGATTTTTAACCTTTCTTCAAAAACTATTACAACAAAAACCAAACTAGCTAGAAGAAAACCCACATGAATATTAAGAAGCCTTGCTAACAATAATCCTCACAATACAAGATTATAAATAAGAAGAATAAATAATAAGAGATATCTTCAAGTGACAAGAAAAGTCAATAAGAGAGGAGGAGAGGGCACTTTAAATAGATCAAGAGGAAGGAAAATGGAGTTACTAATACTCCCATGATGACCTTACAAGGCATTCTAAGTGTGTTTCAAATGTTTTATTCTATAAAAGGTGAAGTTAAGTGTGTGACATATGGGGGGAGGAGTTACTTATGTAAATAACTCCAATAATCTTTAAAAAAATACAAAAGAGATGAGAGACACCTCATAAATCTGAGATAAAATGAATTTATTACAATAATAAATATACACCTAAAATATAGACTTGGGGTTAGCTAAAGGACTTAAGTGAACCGAAATAAGGTTAATCTCCAACATTCCCCCTTAATCTTAATTTGGGATTACAAAAGTGGAGAAAACTTTTTTAAAATAAGGGAGTTGACATTACATAATACTCCCCTTAAGGGAAACTTCCTTCAATTGTAACTATAATAAATTTAATAAAAGAAAGAAGAATATAAGGTGTCTCCAAAAGTCACAAGAATGAGATGTGATCATTAATAATATTTAATAAGCCTCCATGGACAAGATGATCAATCCATAATGGAACAAGGACCAAGAAAAAATATAAATGATCCACTAACACCTATAGAAATAAACAAGCTAACACTAATCTTAAAGTTAAGTAAACAATATGCCATAAAAATAATTTAATAAAAGTAAATGTACAAAAGGAAAATAGAACAAAATATAACTTCCATCAAAAAATGTGAAATTGATATGCACATAATATTTTTAACTTTATCAGTTACTGGTGCTTTCTATCTTGTATGAATGCATCAAGTTTCAATCTCTCTGAGTGCACACCCTAAGGAGTTCACTAGAAAAGGGGTGGGCAGACCATTGGTGCTTTGCAAGATTGTTGTCCCTTATTGAAACTTATTACCAATCCAACTAGCTCCTAAAAACATTCCTCTAAGCTAATATTCCTCTTTTGCACACTCCTCTAGTCTTTTACCACCTTTCATACCTCTTTTTCTAACCTAAAACCCATTTCAATAGTTTACAATACTAGGTTGACTGGGTTGACCTTGTACTCTTATTAGTGAAATTTATTTAGGGTCTAGGTCAGCTCTTGGCTAACCTAGCCCATGACCTAGTGAATTTTTGTCAATAAAAATACTAGGTTGACCCTATCGACCAAAAATTTCAAAAGGGTTTAGGGTTAAATCCAAATATATATAAGATCATTTCTCCATTATTAGAGAGACATCAAGAGTTATTATTTGCTTACACTCATTTAAAATCTGCTCTTTCACCATTCTACTTGAGGAGTCTTAGCTTAGGGTTTCTACTTGGAGAATTTATTCTTGTGGGGAAGTCTTAGATGTTTTAGCCTTTCTTAATGACCATTAAAAACCATAATAACCTCATGTGAATCCCCTTTGGCCAAGGGAGAGATTGAGTCTCAACAGGTTCATCTTTCAAGTAAATATTCTCTAATTTTGCTCCTCTCTTTAGTAGATAGAAGTAACATAAGTATTGGCTTTTGAATAATATTACTCTTCTTTTCCATGCATTAAGGTCTTACTCATACATAGCTTAATTGACATTCTCTTATGCATGTTTATTTCCATTTGTTTACTAACCCCGATATTGTGCCATAAGCTTTGGTGAGCACTAGATTAGATTTTTTTGTTTTACTTGTTGTTAGTATAGTAAATATGAAAACATAGGGCTTATTTAGGGTTATTTCTTGATTTTGTTTGACTAAAGGCTTTAAAACCCTCCCTAGTATTACTGTTATAATAATAGATCCCCTAAATGTGTCTAGTGGATCCACATATTGGTCATGTTCTTGATTATCTAATGCATCCCCAATCAGAAGTGTAAGTAGGATCTATCTTCTCTGAGTTAGGATTGATTTATAGAGTTGATGCATTTCTAATTGCATACATTCTAGTGAACCCAATGTGAATCTAACCCTTGTAGGTTTTCTTTCATGTTTTTTATTTTCTATCATTTCATTTATTATTTTCCTATATTTTTGATATTAGGTTGATAGGGCCAGTATAGTTTCTAACTTTTGTGCACATGTTTAACACATAGTCACATAAAAAATGACTCTATTCTATTTATGCAAGTCTTCATCAAATACAAGTTACTAGGTTAAATAGGTTGACATAGTACTCTCATAAATTTCCAAAACCCATACTAGGTTAACTAGGCTAGTATAGTATTTTAGATAGCTTCCAAAAAAGATACTACATCGACCAGACTAGTATAGTCATATTCAGAGGTTTCAACAAATAGGAAACTATAGAACTAGGTTGACTTGGTCGACATAGTTGGCATAATTTATAAGTAACATTCAAGACATTTAAACAACAATCTCACATTCCTCTATATCTTCCAACCCAAAAAGGTTCATTTCTCTCTTTCTCTTTCATTTCAGTTATTCCTTGTATTTTTGTTTGGCATAGTTTTCAATATTCAAAACTACCATCATACAACAAACTATGTTGACCTGGTCAACCTAGTTCTATATTCCATCTTCTATCTAAAATACTAGGTTGACCCTATTGAGATATTTTTTAAATACCCTTGATTTAGCAGTATAGTAGTGACACTGTCGACTATGTTCTATAATATTTTCATACACTATCTTTTGAACTAACACTATATTATGTTTAAAATTGGAAATTTACATCATATGCTAGTAATTACTTCACACTTTTACTTTCAATTATTTGACTGCTTAGATTAAATCACATAGTCTAATTAGGTGGTTTTTAAATATACTATTTGGTTACACTAATTTTTTTTCTTGCACACACTACCAAATCACATAAATTCAAAATTTATTTAAACATTTGTCTACCCAAGGCCTACCTACTTGGATTTTATCACCAAGGGGGAAGTTGACTTGGTTTTTTGGCCAAGTATAAATATGTGGTTAATGGTATATATTGGAAAAGCACCTGATACCCTTATCATTGTAAGATTATGAAGTGAGGAGGTAGGCCCCAATAGCAATCCAATAACATTTCCAACACATATCCCTTTTAACCTAAATATCCTATAACCATACATATATTGCTTTCTAGTTCCCAACTTTAATCCAACTTCCCTGTCACACTTAAAATAACACTTAATAATCTAAACAACATTTAGAATGACCACTTAGTTAGCATTTATTTTTTAGTTGACTACTTGCTCTTTCCTCATTGTGTGTTGTATTGTAAAAACTTACATTAGCCAGTATTAGTGTAAGGTTTTGTGTTGTGTGCCTTGATTGGATCATTCTCATTGACCCAATTGATTGTGTGTTTCCTTCTATTTCTTGCTTTAAATTAAATTGCAATATTTTTTTCCTTATTTTCAATATGCTATCATTTTGTTTGACATAGTCTCTTATAGAATATTTTTCTCCCTGTCTATAGTACTAGGTCAACATTGTATCTCTTTTACCAGTCAGATAATAGTACTAGGTTAACCCAGTCGACCATGTACCCTTATCAAGCTCTATTTTTCATAGTTTACAATACTAGATCAACCTAGTTGACTTTATATTCTTATTATTGTCTTGTCTATCTGACTTAGTTATTTGTCTCTCATTCTTCTTACTAAGAATCATCTTTCTTTCCTCAAGCATCATATCCCCTATCAGAATCTTCTTGAATAACTTGAATTCATTTAGACACCATATGGGGTTATCTTTGCTTCTTACCTTTTCCTATTTTTTCTTCCTTTTTATAGCTATTGGGGCATCTTTTGATGCTTATACACACATTTATCTAGCCTTTAGGGCATCTTGTGATTCCCAATCACATATCATTTCAGACTTTTGGGCATCTTGTGATGCCCATCCCTACATTTACTTACACATTGGGGAATCTTGTGATGCCCACTCTTTGATGCAGGAGCATCTACAATAGTTCAAATTCTAGTGTGAAAATTCAAATTTTGATTTTCCCTCCAAATTGTGAGATTTCAAAATTTCACCTTCAAGGTAAATGTAATTATCAAAAAGTGAAAGTAAAAAGGTGAAAAGTGATTGTTAGATTGTTGAGGAAATAAAGGGGAAATGGTTGAACCTATTTTCAACCTTAGTAAATTGTTAAAACTTTCAAACAGCATATTGTTTTGCCTTAAGCCCAAATTGGGCGTAGAAGTTAGGAGAGAGATTCTTGAAAAGACAAAAAAAAAGAGAGAATTCATTAAGGAGAGAGGATGAGAAGAGAAGGAGTAGTAAATAATGTATGAAGGAGAAATCAAGGCTTTTAAATCCATGGAAATTGATATTAAATTGTAATTTTCTTAATTTATCTAAGGAGAATGAATGTTTTGTTTCATGTTATGGTCTCTTTATGAAATTTTGGTAAATAGGCCTGTGTGTGTATATGTATGAGTGTGTGGATGATAGTTCACTTGATAAAATTTAGAAAAATACATGAATACTAGTTATTTGGAATGTTGGGAATGAGTTTAAACTGATATTCTGTGAACAAGAGATCTAAAAGAGCTTTGAATGTCATAAGAAGCCCAAACAGGCCTAAACTAGATATTCAGGAATTTAAAAATACAACTCATTGTCTAAGGTAAAATCCACATGAAAATGTTTGGATGGAGTTGAAAATGGTATGTAAATAGGTCCTTGAGGCAGGTGTGAACTTAATAAAGGAAGAAACAGGTGTTATAAACCCCATTAATGTCCAAAAACTCCACAGTTGGAATTCAGGCCTGTGTGGACAAAAAGTTAGGCCACGGTTGGAAAAATGGGTATATCTCAAGATTTACCCAATTAAAAGTTGTGAAATTTTGTGTGTAGATGAAAATTATAGTTAATAATCCAATTAAAGTGGTTTTAGATCTAATGGAGAAATTTGGAAAAAGTTATGGTCAAAATACAGACCTATAGTTCTGGAACAGTTCAGAAAAATGTGTTCCCAGTCACTAAAAAGGACATAACTCCTAAAATATTAATCCAAATGACTTGATTATTTTTTTAAAAGGTGTAGGGAATCAATAAATACCATATAAAACTGATTTTAACCCTTTAAATATGGTATAACACTCTCAGAAAAATTAATTAGGTCTCAGCCTGTGACTGTCCAAGGGAAAATCCTGATTTAGCTTCTAGTCCTCAAAATGAGTTTTAATGATTGAAACCTCTTGAAACTTTGGAATTTGAACCTTGATGATGTTATAAAAATTTTGGAAGTGGTTTCAAGGTGCTACATTATGTAAAATAACAATTTCCAAGTGGATCCTAGGTGTATGTGAAGGAAAGAGCATAGGCCAATATAGGAAAAGTGAATTTCTCCAAAGAAGT
Organism: Torreya grandis; assembly: GCA_037957365.1. Lineage (NCBI taxonomy): Eukaryota > Viridiplantae > Streptophyta > Pinopsida > Cupressales > Taxaceae > Torreya > Torreya grandis. Next base: position 1,264,357 of record JARHVA010001767.1, on the reverse strand, counting down.
GCACTAAAAAATGATTTATTCACCTATAAAAATATAATGGGTATCTATAATTATGCATGGTTTTCTTATAAAGTCTGTACATCACTCTAGACAAGGGGTTTTACACTAAAGGAGGGCTAATTAGAATAGGGCTTAAAGAAGAAAGTACAATTCCGTACAAAGTAACCTCAGGATATTTTTTAGTATGTTATATAAGGGATTAATGGGTATCCATAAATGGTTTTAATTTCATGATTGAGTTAACTAACAAAGATTTATGGCCAATAAATAGGGAAAATAGGGCTACAAAGAATGCTTGACTAATAGGCATGTAATTTGAAGTTAGCTCAAAATATGATGGTTTCAGAGCTGTGTAAGATCAGTTTTCATCACTCTTATTCTCCATTAGATGCTACCAATCTAATTCAACTTTAAGAAACCTTCTGAGACACAAATTTTTCTCTCACATGCTCATCCTTTATATAGATATTACTATAGGATCCTTCCTTTCTTATCATACTTTTTATATGTTATCTATCTAACACTTTTTATAGGATACTTACATGGGTCACACCCTCTACAGTAGTTCTCTCTTTTCACAAAACTTAGTCCTTCCTTTTGGTCTTTTGGTTTCCCTTTTTCTCATGAATTTCATTGTAAAACCATGGATAGGATCCAGTCTTCCTCATGATGTAATTTTATCCTCTTTATTTTCATACTATTTACCCATTTTTTGGCACCCCTTAGGTTTTTCTTTTATGAGTTACAATGTAAGACCATGGATAGAATCTATCCTTCCTCACAAATACCATCTTGTTCTTATCCCATTTATTTTTCTAATACTTTTTTGTGCCCTCATAGGTTTCTCTTTTATGATTTGTAGTCTAAGACCATGGATAGGACCTAACCTTCCTCAAAAAATCACCATCTTGTCATTCTTTTTTAAGAATGTGTTTTTCAATGGTTACAAGGTCTTGATCCTTATTCTCAACTTTAGATTTTTCTTCTTTTAATGGATTAAATTTTCACAAAAAACCATGTTAGAGTGTTTTCCTATATTTTCCTCATTATTATGATAATGAATCATACTTTACTATCATTGTATCATGTTTTCATCTTTTTTACATTTTTTGTGATTTGAAGTAATTCAAATTGTTTCATGTTTCATTCCTCTTTATTTCCTTTCCTTCCACTCCACATTAGATAAAACAACGTCAAATTCAAGATAGCACTTTTATTTCACCTAATTTTATGACTCTTAAACACCATGCTCTTTAATTTCTCTCTCTTAGCAACCAAGTCCCAAGTATTTAAATGAAAGTCATCTTTAGCATCCATGTTTTAGTTTTCAAATCCATATGGAGGAGGAATAGAAAATGCCATCAATAAAGTTAAAATTCAAATCATTTGAAACAAAAGAAAATTATATATAAAAGGCAACATATAAATTTCAAAATTCCAAATCACATCAAAAGCCATGATTACAAGCACATCTCCTATATCCACTTGAAGCTCAAACTCCACAATTAGCCTCATAATAAAATTGAGGTCCATTAGGATGGAGTAGGCTAGTAAATTGGAATAGGAGAATTTAACAAACTCTATGGTGATACCCACTTTCTCACGAAAGTACCTAATCTTCACAATAGACCAATGGTTTTTTAAGGGGTCTTAACGAATGGGGAACATGTTATGGGAAGGTAGGTCCATTTTAATTTTTCATGCATATAGCCTTCTCAAAATGATCTACATGTTTCATTTGTTAACCTAAGACTTATGTGGCTAAGATAAATTCTTTAGATTCCTCAAGGTCAAACGTCCTCTTGTTTTGACAAACTTAATCTAGTGTCTTGACTTTGATAAAGAGTTCCTCTACCTTGGTTTTTTCTTCATTCTCCCCTCCACCCATTTCATTTCACTACTTGATAGGCAACTTGTGATTCTAAGTCTATTTTCCCCTCTTTTATACTTCCTTCTTATTCACATCTTAAAAACATGTGAGCACTACTTTGTTTTAACTTTATCTATCCTTAGATCAAAATAATATGTTTGATTAACTATGGATTACTTTCTTTACACCATGGCTCTACATTTCTAGACATGTTTTGTTCTCTTTTTACCATTTATCATTGTTTTACCTCCCTTTTTTATGGGCACCTAAGTTCATTTACTCTTTCCATTATTGAGTGAGGTTGGCTTGTTAGTTCTCACTCACCAATGTTGTTTTCTATTTTATGCACCATTTTTCCATTGATGATTGAGTAAGGATTGTTACTTCTCACTCCTCAATGTTGTTTTACCATTTTTTTGATTTCCCATCTTTGTTTAAGTAGGGATTGTTACTGATTTCATATTGATCTTTAATTACCATCCTTTTTGACATGTATCCTTAGTTTTACTTGGTGAGTTTGCCTTTCTTACTTAAGATTTACTTGTTTGAGGTTTTCAGTCTTTAGTAGCCTTGGATTTTTTGTTTACCCAATTTACTCTAAATTTTGACTTGGTTATTTGGTCTAACATAATAATTGTCACCTAATCTTTCCAAATTTATAATTACATCTCATCCACATATTACTAGTTATCTTGGATTTCATGCATTTTTTTATTTTTACTCTTTAGTTTTGTATTCTTGGGTTTGTTGAAAGTAGTCTCTACGCTCTCCATAATCAAAAATATAAATATAGTAAATAACCATATAATAATAAAGGTAAGTCAAGGTATGTATTACATTTAATTTTTAGTTATTTCCCTTTACATAATTTACTTTTAGTTATTTTTATTTTAGTATACTATAACTTATTTTTAGCATCAACATTGTGTATTATTATGCTCTTTCTCGAATCACCATCCCCTATTTCACCTAAGTGACAAGTGATGAGCTTCTAGTGGGGAATATGTATACACATAATATTTTTATCTTTATTAATTACTAATGCTTTCTATCTTGTAGTAACCTATCGAGTCTAAATATATTTGAGTGCACACCCAAAGGGGTGCATCGAGAAAGGGGTGGGTAGACCATTTTTGCTTCACAAGATTATTTTTTCTTATTTCTAATTATTACCAATCCAACTAGCTCCTAAAAACATTCTCCTAAGCTATTACTCCTCTTTTTCACACTCTAATCTTTAACCACCTTTTGTACCTCTTTTCCCAACCTAAAATCTATTTTGACAGTTTATAGTACTAAGTCAACTAGGTCAACCTTGTACTCTAATTGGTAAAATTCATTTAGGGTCTAGGTTGGCTCTTGGCCAACCTAGCTCGTAACCTAGTGAATTTTTGTCAATAACAATACTAGTTAACTAGGTTAACCCTATCAGTTAAAACTTCTAAAAGGGTTTAGGGTTAAATCTACTTATATATACAAGATAATTTTTCCATTATTAAAGAGACATCAAGATTTATTATTCACTTGTGCATCTTTATAATCTTTTCTTCCACCATCCTGCTTGAGGAGTCTTAGTTTAGGGTTTCTACTTGGATAGTCTAGTCTTGTGGAGAAGTCTTAGATGCTTTGGCCTTTCTTAGTGATCCTTACAAACCACAACCTATTGTAAATCCCCTTTGGCCAAGGGAGAGATTGAGTCTCAATGGGTCCATCTTTCAAGTAAGTATTCTCTAACTTTGCCCCTCTCTTTAGTAGATATAAGTAGCATAAGTATTGGTTTTTGAATAATATTACTCTTTTTTTTCATGTATTAGGGTCTTACTCATACATAACTTAATTAAGATTCTCTTATGCATTTTTATTTCCATTTTTTTACTAACCTCCATATTGTGCTACAAAATTTGGTGATCACTAGATTAGATATATTTGATTTACTTGTTATTAGTATAGTGATTATGAAAACATAGGGATTAATTAGGGTTATTGATTGATTTTGCTTGACTGAAGGCTTTAGAACCCTCCCTATTATTATTTTTGTGATAATATATCCCGTAATTAGGTCTAGGATATCCACATATTGATCATGTTCTTGATTATCTAATGTATCCCCAATTAGAAGTGTTAGTAGGATCTATCTTCTTTGAGTTATGATTGATTTATAGACTTGATGCATTTATGATTGCATACAAAATATTACATGAAATGAAGTTTGTCAATAAATGAATTCCAATCAAATCATATTTTCCTTGTAACATAAAATCAAGGAATGCATAAAATTTTGAGTTTATTAAAAGGGAGACAAAGAATAGGTGTTACTTGAAAAACATATTTGATGTGAAGCAATTAAATAATTATCACATGAAGACACATTAAAGTTTCTAGAAGATAAATTATCATTATGTATCTAAATTGTTTTAACCTTAGAATTAGTTATTTTAGTATTTTAAAAAATATATAAAGTGTCATGAGTTAATTTACTACGATATTTACATGGAAGTAATTTCTAATATTTAGAGATAGGATGCTCGTGTTTCCTAAAATACTCATAAATTTTACCATTTTTACCAAAGAATAATCATTACAAGCATTATAATCAAAGTAAGTTGTATGATATTGAGGATTGTTATATTGCAATTTCCTTAAATGAGGGAGACAATAAGATTTCAAATTCACATTAGAAGAATTAAAACTAAACCATGCATGATTAATGTTAGAGATAATCAGAAGGGATCAATAATATTAGTTTCACATTTTCCAAAACCATTACTAGAATAACCCATATATTGTATTTTTTTAAACCAAGGTTAGAAATATTATGTTATGAAATAATAAATTCATCAGGAGATGAAAATCAACATTACATATGTGCACATTTTAAAAATATGCAAGTTTGGCAATGTAGTTATCTAAAATGTCATTTGAGTGCAATGAGTATTACTTGAGACCACCTTATCCTAGATTAGACCTAGACTATCATAGGGCTTATTTTTATCCTTTTATTACTTTCATATAGGTCTAGACCATTCCTAGATATACCAAAAGTATCACTAAGCAACCCCTTAGGCACCACTTATTCACCATCTCCTACCACCTAGACATTAGTATGGCCCTTTAGATATTAGTGCACTGCTATTGACCTAGGGACTTTGTTATTATATTTTTTCTCTTTGATCCCCAATAGATATATTTAAATTCTTCAAAGAATTCATAGGGTTGGCCTAGACCCATTTCACTTTTTGATAAGCACCAAAATGTTATATATAGACCACTTTCATTCACTTGTCTACTAAATAAAAATTGCATGCAAACACTCATAAACAAACTCAGAAATAGTGGTGCAAACCAAGGTCATCGATCCCTAATTTACCTTACTTCTACATAAACCTATCTACAGTAACCTATATCTCATATTATTTACATTTTTAGTCTTAAGTCACACTCAAATCAGCACTCATACTAGCATTCACTTACACTTTCTCTAGCACTTAGAATTGGGAGAAGTACATCATGTTTGATCCCATTTCAAGGTATTGGTATGTAGGCAACACTCAACACATGGGGTGTTGAGGTCACATCCAGCCTGCCCTGCTAATGCCACTCTTTTTTACTTGTTATCTTCAAATACCCTAAAAAACATAGAGGCCTAGGGTTTTACATTCAAATCAGTCAAAAAAATGTCACATCCCAATTTCTTTCTAAGATGAATAACCTATTTGATCTATGGATTATTATGATTGATTAGTTGATTAACTAATATTTGATTAAGTTTTATGACATATGTTGATTATAAGTTAGTTTATATTTCTTAATTTACATGATTAGTTTGTTATGAGTTAGCAGTACTTTTATATTATGTACATTGTAATCATGTTTATACAATATTATTTTATAGATATAATAATGTTTCGAGCTAACTACCTTACTTTTTATGAGGTATATGAAATATATAATCTTCCCTCAAAGTGTTATGAAGGGAGATCATTATTGAATAAGGTGGTTTAGATGGAGATGTTGGGGGATGATAGAACGTACATCTTGAAACCCTTGCACATACCACATAGTATTTCATGTTGTATGATTAATTGTTTGATAGATAGTTGTAGTATGATTTTTTTTTACATTTGAATGACTATTGTGATCTTTTATAATTTCACTAATCTAGGTTTTATTAATGATAATGTTGATTTATTTGAGTGATTCTACTAATTTAGTAATTGTACGTAGCTCATCTTGTTTGATGTAATTAATTAGATATGAATGGATTCGTTTATGTTTTACTTAACTTATTGCCTTATTAGGTATGGCTATATAGTATAAAAATATGATATTATGACAGATTCTATTGTCATTATTAGATATTTAAGATTCAAATAATAAAAATTAAAGATTATTATTACTATATATATATATATATATATATATATATATATATATATATATATATATATATATATATATATATATATATATATATATATATATATATATATATATATATACTAGCATTGTTTTAAAAAGTCATTTTGTTTGATTAAATATTGATCAAGGGCTAAATATCATTAATACATTAGATATTGATTATAATTACTAAATGGTTTAAGTAAATTATTATGGTTGCAAAGTGTGTTTTATGGATGGCATTGTAACTTTAAACTATAGTCATTGAATACATATAGTATTACCATACTATATAGTTTATATGTTAGTCAAGTGGTCGACCTTGTATGTAAAGTTAGTATCAATACATTTGATATTCATTGCATGGTATAACATGAAGATATAACTTGTGGTTTATTAGTTATTTGGTCAGTTTGTAAAGTTGATGAGGATATAATGTTAAATCCATGTCATACAAATATTTTAATAAGAATATGAAATGATTATTAAGGATTCTTATATAAGTATCAAGATGATTAGGGTTTCTAAAAATATATTGACTTTGATTTAACTATAATTTGGATAAAATCATGGAGTTTGTTCTGTATTGCATGGTGGTAGACTATGGAATTGGTTGAGATATTTTTGCATGCATTTTTTCAATTAGTTTAAGCGGTCTTTAATGGAGGAAAAGGTGGTGGCGAGTAGGTTAATGGAAAAGAATAAAAATAAAAGAGTGGAGGATGTGAATAAGAAGGCACACTACATTGAGAGGAGAGCATATAGAAAGAGAAGAAGGTGATAGTTTTAAGGATAGAAAAAGGATTATCTACAACTTTTTTGGCATTCACAGGTAGGTTTTGTAATTCAATTCTTATGTGTCAAAATATTGAATGGGTTTTGAATTGTTAAGGTTACTATTTTTTTAATTGCTTAAAATATTTGGAGTTTTTTTAAAGGATGTATGTAGGGCCTTGTGGAAGGCTCAACCTCCATACAACCCTCAATCTAACCCAGGGTAACCTAAGAAGGTTAGGTAGAGCCATAGAATTTTGCCATGGTTGTTGTAGGATTTTAAAAGATCTATCCTATTCAGTCTTAAAAGACTATTCTTGATGGAATATTTTATTTGGCTTGAACTAGTTTTTAGTCAAACTAGTTTGATATATATATCCATTAGGGTATTTGAAAAATACATATGAATGGAATTTTGGGTATGACTATGTATACACCTACTTGGATTTTAGGTTTTGATGAATGAATTATTTATACAAAATGGACTATGTTGATATATCTGTATGTATGTGTGTATATAATCAATCTAAACTGATAAAGTATATATACATATATATTTTTATTTATATACATATTTTGATAAATATACATATTATGATATATATTCTGGTATTATATATGTATAATTTTTTCAAGAGAAATTGTATCGATTAAATTAGTCTGACTGTAGGATGCCTGTAATGATAAATTCAATGTGTGAATTCGAATGAAATTTAGTTGATAGATTTCAAATGAATTTGCACATTTTTATATTAAAATCATAGTAATTATGAGTAACTCATAATAGAGGCTATAATATTTTACTTACTCTTATTTGGGTTTGGAAACTAAATGGTTAAAATCTTAAACCTGGGTATGGATAGGTGAGAGAATGAACTATTATTATGAACTCAACTCTATTTTTATAGGCATATGCAAAATATGTAAATGTTTTTGGATAAGAAAAGATGTCATTTTATTATTTGCATGTGAATTATACACTTGATTCTCTCTGATTGCATATACTATTAAATACTCATATTGGTTTATATTTATGTAATAGTTTTGCTCAGTCAATAGAAATAATGGGTATATGGTGTTATCAATAAAATTGTATAAGGAAGTTTAAATTGGACAATTTTGTGTTGTTATAATATAATTTCTCAAATTAGGTATAATTGATTGAGTGTATATATTTGATTATATGTTTTTAAATTAAGTGTCAATTTATTTGATGGAATTTGAAATTTGTTTAAAGTTTTTTGGTATGAACTACTAGATGTGTATGAAATTATGTATGTGTCATTTTAACAAGTGTATTGGATTTATCTAGTTTAATAAAAGGGCTATGGGTAGATTTTTCAGATAGATATATATACATTGTTCACATACAAAATACTCTTAGATATCAAATAGTGGATGTCTTCTTCAAGTATATTATATATAAAATGATATTTCTATGATATTGGAATGGTATTCAAGGATATATATATATATATATATAGTTGTGGACTGTGTCATAAATTTGAAGTGATTTACCACTTATTTATATATGTATATATATGCACAATAGTATAGTGTTTGAAAACATTATTACCTTATAGTGTGTAAATGGTTGTTTGTTATATATTTTAATGTTTGTATAAAGCATTAAGATAAAGTATTTAAGAGTTTAAATATAAAGCATTTATGATGTTTTGGACTAGATTTTGTTATATGTGGAATATGAATAATTTATTAATCTTGTGATATAATGTTGTTTCATGGAGAAATAACATTATAAGTTGTTTTGTGTTTTAAGTAACTAGCAGTCTAAATAATCATTACCTAGATGGTACGTTATATTGAAGACTATTTTTGGATTCTGTTTATTATTTGTAATAAATGAGATGTTATGAATTCATTGCATTTCATTTGATGGATTAAATGAATGTAAGTGATATTTTTATACTTGACATATTTTTTTATTAGCTAAAGGGAAATATTTTGAATGAATTTATTAGTTTTTATATTATTATATTTTTACCAAATCTTGCTCTCATTACCCTAAATAAGTAGTGGATGGATTCCACTAGCTTAATTAGCATTATCAATGCAATATGAAGAATAATCTGAATGAGTGGTGTGTATAAATTTGACTAATCCTAGAGATCAGTTATTATTGAAAATTTTGGATAAAGTAATATTTTGATAAACATTTTCATTTTATATGTTGATATAGTGTTCATATTTATGTGATATATTATTAGAATGAATTTATTTATGGTACACATTATGTATTAGATATATTCAACACATGGGTTCTGGTTTGTTATTTTAGATTCATGCACCATCATTATCTACCTATCCATGAAAGGAGGGTCATCCCCTTGTTTGGTAGATAGTGTGGGGGATCTTTTATTTGTAGTTGGTATGGAAAAGCATTCAGATGATGCTCTCTCTCTCAATTGGAGTACTATAATACGGACTACACTTGAGAATACAAATTGATACTTGAGTCATGGATACTCTTGATTCATGGAGACTCTTCTCCATGGAGCTTTGTATCATGTTTCATCATTTGATAAATTATTATGTATTACTAAAAAAATTAATAAATATGCATTATACTTCTAAAGTAGTGGTTGCAATGTTGTATTAGTCATGGCTAAATTTATACTATTTTATTTAGGCTTAGATGTAGTATTTGTTGATTACTTAGTATTCTTCATGATTACAATATCTGTTCATGGTGATCCTTAGCTAAGTGTATTAGCTATAAACTTATCGGTTAACTAAATTAATATAGTTGCTTAAAGATCACTAGATAGGTTTTTTGTGGTGAAATCTATATGTTTTTATATATGTAGTTAATTTTTTTAATCTATATTCTAGTAAAACCCAGTGGATTTGTTACAAATAAGGAGTAAATAGTGAACCAACATCTATCCACACATGCACATACTCCCTAAAACCAAGTAAAGGTACACCTAGAAGGTCATTGTCCTTACTCTCAAAAGGACACTACTATGCCCCAGATGAAACTAACATAGTGTGCTACTATATATGAGGGTTTTTTACCCTTATTTCCTATTCACAACACCTATCACAATTCCTACAATAGTTTTTAGCCTATCATTTATCCATCTCAATCAAATTCTAGCTAAGTACTTCTCTTGTAGTTTATTTTCTATTTATAGAATAATCATAAAAATTAAATATTATATAAATAAGAGGTTGTAATTATTATAAAATTTATTCAATAATTTACTATTCCAACACTTTATCAAACTAGGGTTTTACATTCCATAATCCCCTCAAAAGTTAAATTAGGCAATAAGAGAGTCAATTAAAATTTGCATGTCAATTGATTTTTCATTATACAATCTTTTTAAAATAAAAATAATTTGAGTTTGACATTCAAATTGATAGTTTCAATCAATAATTTTATCATCTTTTTTAAAAAATTGGTTCTTAAGATCATTAATTTTTGGATCATTGGACTCCTTTAGCCACATCATTTTGAAAAAAAATGAATGATGGGTGGAAGGGTAAAAAATATGTGTAATTTGAACAACTTCAAATTTAGTTTAAAACTTCAAATAAATTTAAAAATTGCATTATAAATTTTTAAAATTTACTATCTTTTTTATGGATTTGAATATGTTTAAAAAAATTAACTGAAATAATAATATAAATGTCGTTTGTCATAAACATTATGATGAACCTAAATAATATCAAGATAAGAAAACACCAATAGGTAAAGCTTATAAAATAGTAAGCTATATTGATTCATATTGAATGATTAAAATAATTACAAACTATGCATAAATAAGATTCAACTTAAAATTGGAGTTGACATGCAAAATTAAGAACTCTAAAAATAATAAAACTAGACCTATTATTTTTAGAAGTTGTTATTTTTAGAAAGTTTTGCATGCAAGCATGTGTAGCTCTAAAAATTTATAAAAATAAAATAAACACTAAAATTAACCTATAAAATTAATATCAACTAAATTTTAAGTTTGGTTACAAAAATATATAATTTTTAAAATTATAAAAATATCAAAAATAGTATTAACCTACTATTTTAGACCATCAGATGGTCACGTATGGCCTCTAAAAAATATCAAAATTTTCCATAACTAGATAGGTCAAGTTATGTTTGCATTGAACTTTTTGAATGGATTTTTTTGGTGTGAAGATGGACTCAAATAGATCTACAAATCAAAATTCATGGCCTCCAAAAGTTTGGCCTCTTTTTTTGGATCATTCTCCTCTAGTTGAAAATAACTCAGCTCCTATGAGTTGTTTTGATTGTACTACTACCATTTGTTCTTATCAATCTTCTTCAGCTCCCATTATGTAATCCAAGTGTTATATTTCTATTGTAAACCTTTTCATTGTACCAAATACCTACAATAACTTTCTTTCCTTGTGTTTACTATCTTCTTATGCAAAACCTACACTATCTTTTCTTTCTTCTTCTTTGGCACCTGTTATTGCCAATCAACTTCTTCATAATATTTACCTTTAGCATCTTCTCTACGGAAATCATATAAATCTAAAACATTAAATACTAGAGATATATCAAAATATTTGGTATACTCACCTCATAAACATTGTCATTAATTTTTTTCACAATTATGCATGGTCCAATTTTCTTGAATTTCAACTTGTTATATGTGTCTTTCGAAAATATCTCTTTCCTCAAGTAAAAATAGTATTAAACTACTATTTTAGACCATCATATGGTCATGTATAGCTTCTAAAAAATATCAAAAAAAATCATAACTAGATAGGTCAAGTTATATTTGCACTAAACTTTTTGAACCAATTTTTTTGGTGTGAAGATGGGCTCAAATAGAGCTATAGATCAAAAGTTATGGCCTCCAAAAATTTGGCCTCTTTTTTTGCATCATTCTCTTTTGGTTGAAAATAACTTGATTCCTACACGTTATTTTGATTATACTAGTACTATTTTTTCTTATCGATCTTCTTCAACTCCCATTCTATAATCCAAGTGTTGTCTTTTTATTATAAACCTTTTCACTATACCAAATACCTATAATAACTTTTTTGCCTTGTGTTTACTATCTTCTTATGTAGAACCTACACTATCTTTTCTTTTTTCTTCTTTGGTACATATTGTTTTCAATTGAATTCTTCATATTCTTCACCTTTACCATCTTGTCCATGGAAATCATATAAATTTGAAACATTAAATACTAGAGATATATCAAAATATCTGGTATACTAACCTCATAAACTCATCATTGATTTTTTTCGCAATTATGCATGGTCTAATTTTCTTTAATTTCAACTGTTTATATGTGCTTTTCAAAAATATCTCTTTTCTCAAGTAAAATAATATTAAAATTCTATTTTAAACCATCAAATGGTCACATATGGTCTCTAAAAAATATCAAAATTTTCCATAATTGGATAGGTCAAGTTATGTTTGTATTGAACTTTTTAAACTAATTTTTTTGGTGTGAATATTGGCTCAAATACAGATATAAATCAAAATTTATGACCTCCAAAATTTTGACCTCATTTTTGCATCACTCTCTTTTGGTTGAAAACAACTCAGCTCCTACAAGTTGTTTTGAATGTACTACTACTATTTGTTCTTATCAATATTCTTTAGCTCCCATTATATAATCCAATTTTTGTCTTTCTATTGTAAACCTTTCCATTGTACCAAATACCTATCATAACTTCCTTACCTTGTGTTTACTATCTTCTTATGTAGAACCTGTACTATCTTTTCTTTCTTCTTCTTTGGCACCTATTGTTTCCAATCGATGTCTTCATATTCTTCACATTCACCCTATTATCCATGGAAATCATATAAGTCTAAAACATTAAATACTAGAGGTATATCAAAATATATGGTATACTCACCTCATAAGCATTGTCATTGATTTTCTTCACAATTATGCATGTTCCAATTTTCTTGTACTTCAACTTGTTATATATGCCTTTCAAAAATATCTCTTTCCTCAAGTAAACCATCATTAAATATCCTTATTAAAATATTTTTGACCTTCTTCTGACATTTGTTGGTGCTTTATACTTCTCATTATTTTTTTGCAACTTTTTTCTTATTTCTTATAACTATTTTATATGTTTTGTAAACACATCTACATCATCACTAACTCATTCTGTAATTGGTAACTGTACCAAATATAAAATACTGATAAGATTTCTCTCATAAACAATCTAAAATTTTGATTTTATTATTGATATGTTAACTAAGCTATTATATGAAAACTCAACTTGTGGTAAATCCAAGTCTCATTTCTTGGGCTTCTCTCCAACTATACATCTCAATAGATTTCCCAAGCTCATATTCAGAACTTATGATTGTCCATTTGTTTGTGGGTGGTACATATTAATGAATTGTAGCTTGGTTTACATCTTCCTCCATAAATTCCTTCAAATATGACTTATAAATTTTATGTCAGTATCTGATTTAATGGTTTTTGGAATACCATGCAATCTCACAATATCCTTAAAAAATAGTTCTACAAATCTAGTGGCATCATTAGTTTTCTTACATGCAATAAAATGAATTATATTATAAAACTTTTCTACAATAAAAAAATTAAATCATTACCTCTTTGTATGTTTGGTAATTCCAACACAAAATTCATACTCAAATATTTCCATGGTTTTCTTGGAATTGGTAATAGTATATACAATCCTATATTTTATGTGTGTCCTTTAGCCACCTAACATATCCTATACCTTAAAACATATCTTTTCACATCTCTCATCTTTGGCCAAAAATAATTCTCCTCCACCAAAGCTATATTATTTTTCTTACCAAAATGTCCAACCAAACCACCCTAATGCAATTCTCTTCTAATATTGTCTCTTAAAGACCCAATTAAAATACATAATTTTTTCCCTTTGAAGAGATAATCATCCTTCATAAGATAATCATCAAAAACATTACTTGTATCACATGTTAATGAATTCTTGAATTGCTCAACTATCTTTCCAAAATTTGAATCAATATCATATACTTAATAAATTCAAATCCAACTACTTCACTCACCATATTAGTTATCAATGCCACTCTCCTACTCAAAACATCATCTACCTAATTTTGTTTTCCTAATTTGTGCTTCAACATAAAATTATAACCCCACAAGAAAGACACCCACTTTGCATACCTACTATTAAACTTCTTTTGAGTGTTCACATACTTCAAATCCTCATGATTAGTAAATAGGATAAACTCTTTAGGCACCAGGTAATACATCCAATGTCTTAATGCTTATATAATGGCATAAAACTCAAAAACATACATATAATACTTTGTTCTTACCTCATTCAATTTCTCACTAAAATATGTTATTGGCTTTCCTTCTTGACTCAACATATCAGCAATTCCTATAAATTAAGCATAATAATCAGACTCAAACACTTTCTTAAAATTTGGTAATGCTAAAATATCATTTTTGTAATATTTTTATTCAACAACTCAAAGCTCTTTATTGTTGCCCTTGTCCATGCAAATTATTTTCCTTTCATACAATTGGTTATTGCAACAAAAGTACTAAAATTACTAAAAGTACTAAAATTAATTCTTACCTTTGTGATGCTCTTTGGGATAGGCCACTCAAAAATTGCCTTTAATTTTTCTTCATCTATTCTTACACTAGCTGTTGAAACTACAAATCTTAAAATTACCAAACTATTTTACATAAACCTATACTTCTTTAAATTTGTATAGATCTTATCTTTTCTTAATAATTATAATACCATTCTCAAATGTTATAGTTTATGTACTTTATTCTTATTGAATATTAAATATCATCAAAATAAACCACCACAAACTTACCATTATAATCTCTTAGCACTATGTTCATTACCCTCATAAATGTGCTAAGTGCATTAGATAATCCAAACGGCATCACCATCCACTCATATAAACCATCTCTAGTCTTGAATTTTGTTTTGCATTCATCTCCTTCATGAATTTTTATTTTATAGTATCCACTCATTAGATCAATCTTGGTAAAATATTTTGCTTCTACTAGAACATCCATCATATCATCTAAATGAGGTATAGGGAACTTGTATTTGATTGTATTTTTATTGATTAATCTACTATTCACACACATCCTCCACCCTTCATATTTATTTTGAGTTAGCAACATTGGTTTTGCACAAGGTCTCATGCTCTCCCTTACTACACCCTTCCTCACTAATTTAGTAACTTGTTTATTCAATTCTACATATTTTGTTGGACTTATCTTATACTTTTTTGATTGGATAGAGTTGGTCCTAGAATCAAATCAATATGATATTTAATATATTTTTTGGAGGTAAACCATCTGGTAACTCATCAGGTATAACATTTTCATATTCTTTAAACACTATTGCTGCTTCTATTACTATTTACACCACCTTTTGTTTTATTTATTCGCTACTAATGCATAACAAGAACTTGTCATCTTCATGTCTTTGATAATTTATTTTGCAATCAGCATGCTTTCAGTCTACCTTTCTTATTTAATAGGTAACAAAATTACCTTCATACCACCTTTCCAAAAACTATGTGTATTTTTTGATGCATCATGAATTGTTTTTCTATCAAACTGCCATGGCCTTTCCAATAACACATAACATGCATCCATTGGTATAACATCACACCATATTTCATCCTTGTAATGTTTACCTATATAAAACTTGATTATTCACCTTTTATCAATTGTAACTTCATTCCCTTTATTAAACCATGAAATTTGATAAGGATTAGGATGTTTTTCACATCACAAACCTAGTTTTTTAATCATATCCTTAAAAACCATATTTTCATAACTACCACCATCTATAATTACTTTTCATATCTGACCTCTTGAAGTACACCTTGTTTAAGAAATATTCATTCGTATCCATACATCACCACCTAATTTATTTTTCACTTTTCCTTTCCTTAGAGAAATCATTATTCTTCTCATCATGATATTTTCTCCAATATTTGTTGCTGCAACTTTAGTATTTTGCTTTATTATTTCATGTTTAACTAAATTCACTCTTAGGTGATTTTATTGCCTCCTTTCTTGACCTTCGTAGTGTGGATACTCAAACACTTTATGGCCTTCTTCTCCACATATATAACAAACATAAGAACTTCATTGATTTTAAAACCATCCTCTATCACCACCATAGCTTTTTCCTCTTTGAAATCATCTTCATCTTTACTAGTATTGAAACCCTTCTCTATTATCTTATTATCTTTATACACCACGTAATGATTCTCCTCTAGTGGTATTAAACCCACTTATATTTGTATTAAATCCACTTCATCCCTATATTGGAGGGCCCAATATATGTTCTTTTAAAATTCTATCTATTTTGTTTTTTCTGCCTTCAAATCTAATTGATAAATTTCTTCCATGCAAAGTATTTTATACATACTTAATTCATCTTGAATAGATAACATCAAACCATTTACATACCTTGTGGCCATATATTATTTTTTTCATCATGATCCACTTGTATAGAAATCTTGTAAAACTCATCTATATACTCTTATATATTGTGATCCTTCTAACTCAAATTTTTGAATATTCTATATAGGGTTTATGCATAATCCACATGAATAAATTTTTCCCTCAACTTCTTCTCCATATTTTCCCATGAGTTTATCTTCTCTCTACCTTTTCTCTATCTTTATTTATTCTATTTATCCCACTAAATCCTTGCATGACCCTTCAATTTCATGCATGCAAACTTTACCTTCTTGTCTTCTCTCATAATTCTCCATTCGAAAAACTTCTCCATGTTGTTCGTCCAATCTATCAACTCTTATAGTTTTAAACTTCCTCCATAATATACAACATCAATTTTAATTATTTTCTTCCTTCCTTATAAATATTTAACCATCATCTCTTCCATTTATGATGGATGTTCCTATTGCTCCTCCTCTTTTACAGTTTCTTATTAATGATCTATGACATCCTCTACACCATCTTTTGCTCTCCTTTGTATTTGATTCACAATGATTTCAGTTCATTATTCTACTTTCCTCTATTTTTATTGCATTATCTATTTGATTTTAATGATTCCTCCTCATTCTCTCACCATCTTTTACACCTCCAAGATTTGAATTTATTTTGATACCAAATAATGAACTTGAATACTATCAAGATAAAAAAAATACAAATAAGCAAAGATTATAATAAAATAACCTATATTGATTCATATTGAATGATTTAAATAATTATAAATCATGCATAAATAGGCCTTAACTCATAATTTGAATTGACATTGAAAATTTAGAACTCTAAAAAATAAAAAAACTCGACATGTTATTTTTATCAGTTATTATTTTTAATAAGTTTTTTATGCAAGAACAATAGATCTAAATATCTCCAAAAATAAACTAAACATTAAAATTAACCTATCATATGAATATAAACTGAAGTTAAAGTTTGGTTACAAGAATATACAATTTATAAATTTAGAAAAATACCAAAAATAATATTAGACTATAATTTTATACCCTCATATGGTCAGGTATGGCCTCTAAAAAATATTAAAAACATCCATAACTAGATAGGTTGAGTTATGTCTGTATTAAACTTTTTGAGATGATCATTTTGGTTTGAATATGAGCTCAAATGGAGCTATGGATCAAAAAATTTGGCCTTTAAAATTTTGGCTTCCTGTTTGCATCACACTCACTTGTCAAAAAAGAAAAAAATATTATGTATTCTATGAATGTTAAATCATTCCATGTGGGGAATTTTTTTTAAATGACTTTTAGTTTTTTTAATTTAAAAACATGATTTTGAATTTGAATAAATCATAAGGAAAAACACCTTAAATATTTACCATTTCATGAAAAAAGCACACTAAGAAAAGCATGGCATGAGAGCAAAAAAAGGCTTAAAAAGGAAGATTGACTTCAAATATATATTTATCAACTAATTAACATACACTTTCAAAAGAGTAAAAAATGAAAGGATAGCTGATGATTCACTCTAATTTCACATTTCCAACTATTGCCAACATAATATGCCAAGTGTCATTTAAAAAATAATTTCCAAGCATAAATCAAAATAGAAAATGCCAAGAATCAAGAATAAAAAGTAAGATAGTTACCAAAATCAATTGAGACACATAGCAATAATGAGATAAAGAAAGACCTTTTACCACTATTCAAAATAAGTCATAAATGTAATGACTAAAAATGACTACAAGATCAAACTAACATGCAATTGGGAGAAGAAAATGTTAGCATAGGAATAGAAAGGATGATAAAATAAACTTGTAAAAATTTTAAATTAAATTTAAAATGAATGAGTTTATATATGTATAAAATTTTCACTCAAAAATGGAAAAAAATTTTAATCCTACATGAAAATAATTTAGTCAAAAAATAAACTCCAATCAAAGCATATTTCCTTTACAACATAAAAGCAAGGAATGCATAAAAATTTGAGTCTCTCTTTGTGACTTGATTAATTCTTGAGGCAATATTTCTTCTTATATGTAATATGTTTTCACTTTTTAAACATTATATAATTATGATCTTGGCATAAATGTTTCATAGTATTAGAGTGTTGGTCATTTTTAATGTTAATTTGTGAGATTGTTTAGGCACTTTGGAGGAAATTTTTGATTTTTTTTGTAGGGATTCTTCACCCTTGCTATTTTTTTGAATTTGTTTCCATATTTAACATAGCTTTGATACCATATTATGAATTATTCCAATACTACATGCATAAACTTTGAATAATTAAGAAAATAATGCATAATATAAAGCAATGTTACCTTACCAGAGTAAGCAAGAAAACCACAAGATTAAACCAAGAGTTATGAAGTGGAAAACTAAACAAGTCAAAAGAAAAACCATGTGAATACTAATAATCCTTACCAATGATAATCCTCATATTAAATTATTATAATCAAGATGAATAAAAAAGATGAGAGAACTTCAAGTAATAATACAAGTCAAGAAAATAGGTTATGGCTCTTTAAATAAAGCAATAAAAAGGAAGATGGAGTTATTAATACTACCATGATGACCTTACAAGACCTCAAAAATGTCCCATTCCCTAAAAGGTTAAGGTAAGTGTGTGACATGTTGGGGGAGAAGTTACTTGTGCAAGTAACTCCAAGAATCCTACAAAAGGACAAAATAGGTGTGAGACACCTCAAAAATATATGATAAAGAGAATTTTTTATAATAATAAATGCAAACCTAAAAGATAGATTTACGGTAATATAAAGTACTAAAGTGAACCCAAAAATAGGTCAATCACCAACAAAATTTCTAATTTTTTCCTAAAAATCATGTACAATGACAAAATTGGTCCTAAACAACATGTGAATATGTTCAATATGCTCATTTTGACAAATATGAATCATATAATTTGTCTAATAATTTAAAATTTTATATTTGACATGGCCCTAATCTCTTAAACAATCATATTGTATTGGTAATTTTTTAATGAGGGATGAATACTAAAAATCATTCATCTAAAAAGAAAGAGTTATACATATCATGTGTTAAATCAAAAAATTATAATCACGTAAATTACATATACAAACATGATAATATATACCATCATACAAAAAAAATGATCATTTCAATCACATTTGAAATATGTAATACAAGTCAAGGGTAGTTATTTTTTAGTTGAACACAATATATAGTCATTATAATTCATTTTAAAATAGGTGTAATATTTAGCTAGATATGTCAATGAAGCATGTAGTAATAAGAATCATAGTAAATGCATGATATAAATCATTGAAACACCCATAGAAATAGATTTAAAAAATATAAATGTGCATGTGTATCTACTAAAATATGATTTACATAACATCTTGGTCTTGTATACTTGACAACTACCTATCAAGTCTCTACCCTTTAGTTTTATACCTACCTATTGTTAAAAGGCTCGCATTTACCATCTCACTATGCCTAGTTATTTATCTTATGGTTTGACCCTATCACTTATGATGACTTAGATATATTACACTATATAAAAATCCTAAAACCTAATATATATATATATATATATATATATATATATATATATCATTCACTGTCATTTCATATCCTCAGCAACTTCCTAGCCTACTGTAAACATGTGTCCCATATAGGGACACATGCATCAATGCAAGTGTCCATATTCTTATCAAGTGTTTAGTCCTCAAAATTCATCTAATTTGAAAAGATTTATAATCCTATGTGTCAACCCATTTATTTTATTTAACTCTTCAATGATATATTTCCAAAATCTATGGTATAAATACAAATCAAATACTACTCATTATTCATCTAGTAAATATCAATCAAGCACCTATTCAAGCTCAATCAATTAAATGCACAAATGAATTTTAGTACCCTAGTCTTCCCTATTTTCATGTCAGTCATAAGATTAGTAATATTAAATCTATGAAGCACTCAAATAATATCCCATTAGCATTATTTGTCAAGTTATAAACTAGATTGTTGCATGTCCTTGTATATAGTATATTGCACCCTTGTACACATATAATCCAACACCTATGGGAGAACTACATATGTATGAGTCCCTCCTTAGCATATTGGCTATATAGTTAGAACTGATTAATAAAGATTTTTTTGAGGTTATCTCAACATCTTGATACCAATAACCCACTTTTTTAAGGTATAAATATCTAAGATGAAGAGCTAGGGTTTGATCTATAAACAATCATCGAAAGCCTATGCTCATGAATAAAATATATCAACAAAAAGGAGTAAAAAACCTATAAATTTCCATCTGGTCACTCTGTAATATAATGAATATTATGAATCATATATTTCCATCAAGATAAAGGAACTTACATCAATGTAAGTTTTCAAGGCTAACACAAGTGCCTGGGCCTCCAAAAATTATTTATAGAATCTGAAAACTAGATCATGATCTTGTCCTTGCTTATTTCCACTTTTTCACTTCTTATATATGCTTTTGCATGTGTATATAATCCAATTATTATCTCTATTTCATTTTTATGTTATCAAACTAGTATTTTAATTGTGATTTTTTATTTAGCATAACTCAACTTTTTAATTCAAAATATTCATCTAAGTTTTCAATTAATTGGATTACTTTATAATAGTTTTATTCATCCTTGTGTATAGGTTATTATACCCATTTAACCATAAACCAAAACACATATTAAAAAGGGTTAAACATTGGTCAACCCAAATTTTGTGTCTTCTTATGCAACTCCTAACTCATTATAGGGTTTTTAGTCCTCTAAGATTTATGATTTTAGTGCTTTGTAGATCTGGATTTTTCTTTTTCCTTTGGTAATTTTATTTAAATTTATCAAATATGGAAAATTTTAAGTAATATCATTTTTAAATGGAAGATAAATAATCTTTAGTCAATAATATAAATACAAATAAAGAATTAATTAATGCATTCTTACATGTTACACAAGAAGAAATTAATAAACATGCTAAGGCTAGTTCATTCACATCCAATAATGGTGAACCTTTACATGGTAAAACTCTTATTACATCCTCCATATGACCAAATAATACTTTAACTCAATTATAGGTTTCAATTCCTACATCAAAACAAGTGGTGTTTTCATCCCCTTTAGTGGCTTCTCAAATATCAAATCTAAATTCCAATGGATCTACTATATAATCTCTTCTCTAAGTTATAAATTTTTTGAAAGCTAAGGTTATCAATATTAAACAAAATTATTTGCAATCAAATCATGTGCTTGATTCACAATATGTATTACATAATAATTTAGCACCTGAGATATCTTTGTACCCTTTTTCCAACTAGTTTAATTTCACCTAATTTCATTTTTTATGATGATAAGGGTGATCCTGAATAACGTCTTTGATATTTATATCTGACATGTCTTGATTACACTTTAAATCATAAAATTTTGACCAAATTATTTCCAAATATCATAAATTAATATGATTTAATATGGTTCTACTACTTACCAATCCAATCAATGAAAACATTCAAATATCTAGTAGATCAGTTTCTAATATATTTCTCTATCAACATCACTAAAAAGATGTCATATGCACAAATTGATAAGATAAAACAAGAAACAAATCAAGGTAAATTTTAAGATCCCCTATCGTAAAAACCCTTAGAACTCATTGGTGAACCTATAGAAAACCATTTTTTAGGCATGGAGAATTTGATATGTATGGTGGTGAATCTACAGGGAGGAGACTAACGACTCAAGGGTTCATTTTTTAGTTTTTTCATACCACCATTCATTGGAATCATGAAAACACCACCAAATGACATTTTTGAATGGTAATACTTAATAATTATGTTGAATGGTGCCACCAAATAACATTGTCAAATGGTGCTACCAAACAGTACTATCAAATAGTGGTACTAAATAACACTATCAAATAAGGATACTAAATGGTGATATCATGTGGTACACCTAAATGATGTTATCAAATCATATTATTAGGCTAGATTTATCAATTGATGTGGCCAACCAATATATAATCTATTCATCTACATGTCACTTATTCAGTACAAATGGGTAACCCATGCTACCAGTATGCTAGCTGGTGGAGTCATTTGACTTAATAGCCTTAGTTTCCACCATTTACTTATAAATACCCCATTTCCCCTCATTTTAATGATTTTTAAAAATTATTTTCCTATCCCCCCTCATGTTTTATACAATGATTAACCTATCACAAGAATACCATCTACATAGTGATTCACCTACTCCCGTAGCTAGCCACATTCACCTTCTCCAATGCCATAGATTCCATAAGAAAATAGTTTCCAAGAGTTTTCTATGCTTATATATTTTGAAGCTGATAAAACATCTAGATGCATACAATAATTATATTTATAAATGTGGTTTTGATAGCCTATTGTACATGCCACAATATGAAATCAACACTAGTTTGTTGAAATCACTAATGTCTTGTTATGACACTAGTGAGATGAGGTTCAAAGTCAACATCGATAATAGATTAATATCCTTTGGTACCTTAGTTTTAGACATCCATAATTTGGCAGGGATTTCATTCCTAATGCCAACCCTATAACTCTAAAAGCAATGTTAATTGAGGAAGACAAGAAATATTTGGAGTCTACTTTCAACTTGCATCTCAGTTGATCCAGTATGTGTAGACACCCTATTTTTACCACTTTCATGTCTAAATGGTTATCAAAATGACTTCTTGAAAATAATTCAAATTAATCCTATAAACTATTAAAACACTTTGATTCATTTTCACACATCATGTGTAATTCCTTATTCATGTCAATATGTGCTTAAATAGGGCATTATCCTTTATGAAATTATCACCTTATTATAATTATTCTCCATTCAAGTTGAGACCTAAAAACTAGAATTTTGCAACCACTTAGATAAGACAACATTGTCCAAATTCTAGAAATGGCAATTAATGTGATTAGAGGTGCTTCATTATTTAAACCCATTTAAATGCTTAGTCAAAATGTCCATGGCTAATTAGTTATTTATATTTTTATAAATTCATAAAATTTGGATTGATGACATAATAAAAATATATAAAAGGATGACATCATACATGACATCACCCTAAAATTTGTCAAACACTCAAATTACAAATATCAAACAAATATCTAGATTTACAAGCCATGCTTATTAATTTCAACATTTAATGCATTGAGCCTCTAAAATTGAATGGATTTATGGCCACACATATTGATCTCAAAATGGATGGTCACAAATCGATTTCCTAATTTTTTAAAATCTATAAATAAAAGAGTCTTCACTCATTCCTTTAAACTTTAATTATGTAAGCTTATTATGTAGAAATACCTTCAAACAAGCTTCAGTTGTGTAGCCTTATTATGTAAATATTGTTATATAAAAGCTTCATTTATTTAACTAATTTGACTAATTTGAAAACACCTAAGCCATTGGTTACCTAGGAGATGATGGAGGATCATTCTACACCTCATTGACAAAGACTTGAAGCACCAAATTTATTTATAATCATGCTTCTTGACCAATTTTGAGGGAGAATAGCTATTTGGAAGGCATAGCATCATCTTGATTTCATAATTATCTTTTTTAATTCATTATCACTACCCCTTGAGGGAGTAATATTGATAATTTAGTTTTTTATGCTTATTTTGGAGATTTCTTGACTAATGCATGATCTAACATATCTCGTAATCCTATTATATGTATCTAAGAATGTACAATAGGATTACAAGATATGTTAAACCATTCATTAGTCAATAAAACCCTAAAATAATCATAAATAACTAAATTATCAAGCCTACTCCCTTAAGAGGTGGTGTTAATGAATTAAAATAGATAATTATGAAAGCAAAATGATGTTATACCTTCAAAATAGTTATTATCCCTCAAAAGTGGTCAAGAAGCATGTTTTCCCCTAGATTTGGTGCTTCAAGTATTTATCAATAATGTTTAGCAAGAGCCTCCATCAGCTCCTAGTTCACCAATGGCTTAGGTTTTTCAAATTGGTTTAATTGGGTGAATACATGAATGTTTTCTATAGTAATTTCTACATAATAAGTTTGCACAATTGAAGCTTATTTGAAGGTATTTCTACATAATAACTTTACACAATTCAAGCTTAAAATAATGAGTGAGGACTCTTGTATTTATAGATTTTCAAAAATGAGAGAATTGATTTGTGACTATTCATCTTGAGATTGAGATTTATGGCCACAAAACCATTCAATTTTGGAGGCTCAAGGCATTAAATTCTATAATTAATAAGTGTGGCTTATAAATTTAGATACTTATTTGATGTTTTCAATTTGATTGTTTGAGAAATTTTAGGGTGATGTCATACATGATGTCATCCCTTTATATATTTTCTATGATGTCATGATGATTTCATCAATCTATATTTTATGAATTTTTAAAATTGAAATCACTAATTCCATGGATATTTTGACTATGAATTTGGACAATGTTGTCTTATATAAGTGGTTTAAAAATGTTAGTTTCTAGGTAACAACTTGACTGGAGAATAATTAGAATAAGGTGATGATTGCATATAGGATAATGCCCTATTTAAGAACATATTGACATGAATTAGGAATTATACATGATATCTGTAGATGACTAAAAGTGTTTTAATGGTTTTTAGGCTTAATTTTCATTGTTTTTAAGAAGTCCTTTTGATAAACATTTAGACATGAAAGTGTTAAAAATGGGGTGTCTACATTTTTCCTTTATTTGAGAAGGTATTGCGAGACACTAGATGAAGCAACAACTTTTCAAAGAATGAAAAAGTTGTTAAGAAGAAGTTGGAAGGTAATGATTGAAAAATTAATTAGTGGCCCATGATGCCCCCTCAAGAGGGAATTTGGGAATAAAAGAGAGGGATGGACTCTCAAAAAAGAGAGAAAGAGTGAAATTAACACATGGATAAGATTAAATCCATATGAGTCAATGTTTGCATGCATTGATTCCTAATGATAAAAATATAATATAATGGGCCCCAAGGTAGGGGAAAGTGAGAAGAATGCATCCCAAAATAGAAGCAGCACACTATGACATACCTACAAGATGGAGAATTTTATAGACATAGGGAATGATAGATCTTGAAATAAGTTACATACCTTGAATTTCTAAAATGAGGGCAAAAGTTATAAAGATTAGAATTAGAAGAAAAATAAAATGAGATCATTTCTCCAGAGAAAGGAGGTTAATGAATTAATAATGTACCCTAACAGAGCATATTGGATTAGTTAATATATTGATTTTACCCCAAGAGGGTTGATTTGACCACTAATAATTGATTTTACCCCAATAGGGATGATTGGATTAGTGATTGGTCTAAATATTTTTCCCTAATAGTGTGAATTAGCAATCATAGCTCAAGGATATAACCTATTTCATAGATTAAATATGAGCGAGTGCAAACATAGATGTGATGGTCTAATGAATAAAGAATCCATAAAAAATAGGCATACAAGGAAGCACAAAGTGATGAAAGAGATGATTGGAATAATAATGGTGGCTAAGCTAACTCAAGATACATCGAGTATCCAAGCACTACCTACATAATCCTGATAGACCT
Organism: Torreya grandis; assembly: GCA_037957365.1. Classification (NCBI taxonomy): domain Eukaryota; kingdom Viridiplantae; phylum Streptophyta; class Pinopsida; order Cupressales; family Taxaceae; genus Torreya; species Torreya grandis. The sequence goes on along the minus strand of JARHVA010001767.1, from coordinate 1,238,288 downwards.
CAGGCCAATGTAGTTTTCCCAAAAATGGGAGAAAATGGAATGAGGAACGAAGAATAGAAAAAATATAGACCAATGTTCAATTGTGTTTATGATATCCTATTTAGGTGGTGGATATGTAAGATAGTGCTTTCAAAGATGTTATTTGGTGCCACATTGACATTTGGAATTAGAGCACTTGGTGTTTAATTTAGAAAAATGAAATTATGCATTGTAAGTATGAAAAACTTATAATAACATTATATTTCATTTATGATTGACTAGTTCAAATGTGAATACTTATAACTAAGGATAATGATAAAAATACCAAAACCAAAGTTATAACTATTTACATTTGAACAAAAAACAAAGTAAAGAAAAGGATAAAAATAAGGCAAAATACAAAAATGTAACTAACTCAAAATCATGATATGAATTATCCAGATCAAAGTAGGAACAAGAATGTAATTAAAAAACAAGCAAATAATAAAACAAAGCAATGGCAAATTTTAAATAACCTAGAATCAAGATATAAATGATCAAGACCCACACACTAACAAAGTGTACTTAAAAAATAAACAAATTATTAAAAAAAATATACAAATGTAAACAAGTCAAACCCAAGGTAAAGCCAAACTCAAAATGTTTACAAAATGTATCCAAACATGATAGTAAAATAACATAACAATAAATAAATAAATCACACACAAAATAGTAATACAAAGGACAAGTAGAAAGAAACAATAAAACACCAATAAAAATAAAGACAAAACATAACACTAATAAATAAACATAAATAAATAAAGTGAATAAAATAATTAAAAATAACATAAATAATTCAAATCAAATAAAAGTGCATTCATAAACTATTCCAAACAGACAAAGGAAAAAGAGCAATAATGGTTAATCACAATATTAGTAAAATAAAAAACAAATTATTCGTGTATGTGTAATATAAGTATTATGATTTATGATAGGGTAACCCTTAAGCTAAGTAAGAATGATACCAGTATAATACCATAAGAATAATGGGCACAAGGTTGCCCCTAGGCTATAGGGATATAACATCACCAAAAAAATGATTAAGATTGCCCCTAGTCTATAGGAGACAATGAAATAAACAAATAAGATGGGGTAAAAAGAATAAAAACAAGGGGTAGTTGAGCTGACTCCAGATGTATGAGGTAAGTGGACATTATATACATAGTTTTATGGATGCAATATCTAACATGAACTTTAGGCCAAATGTAATTCTCATAGGATATGGGATAAGATAAAATTAAAGATAAGGAAACATGATTTTCATGTAGAGGAATATAAAAATGGTCTCACAAAATAGTGAGTGCATAAGAAAATCCAAGGGTGCAATAACGTATTTACTTTAAATGAAAAATACACATAATGGTGAATCATAAAATTACAAGAGCGTAAAACTAAGGCCAATAAAGATGGTAAAACTAAAAGACAATCAGTTTCTATTTAAATAGCTAGGAGTCCCAAGATCCTTAAGGCAAGAAGTGGTCAAAAAAGAAAGGAAGGTGCAACCAAACTAGCTTGAGATATCCCATGTATTCAAATTTTGCCTATATATTCCGTGTAGACCTCAAGCCAATATAGTTCTTCCATAAATGAGAGGAAAAATACCAAGGTGGTCTATAAATAAACTAAACAAATAAGATGGCCCAATATAGAAAAATTTGACTAATTTATATCTTGTGAAGAGATTCTAAGCCAATTTCCATGATTTTGTGATTTTTAGGGTTTTCTAAAACATTTATAAATGTTTAGGGGTTTTCTAAGTGTCTCAACTCAATTGATAATTATAAGAGACTAAATGTTCCAACTAAAAAAATAGTGAGAGCATGGCTTCAGTCACTCACAAAATGACAAGAGCATGGCAAAAGGGTGACCAAGCTGACCTCAATATAAAATAAGAACTACCTACATAGTACCAAAGGACCTCAAGTCAATGTATTTAAAACTATACACAAGGTATGTTAAAATTTTATTTCTATTGTACCTATGAATGTGTAGATGCTCATCCTGATTAGCATATGATACAATTAGAATGGTCCAATGTTTAAATTTCTAGCCTAGACCCCTTATGAATAACTACTTTATCAAGAACCTACAACTGATTTGGATTCCAATAATGTTTTGGTGATCTTCATTGGTTATTGATTCTATTTCCTTTGACCTTCAAGACAAGATGTCTTTGTATCCTATGTAAAGGAAAGTGTGACCAATAAGGGTAAATAATGATAGGCATAAGATAAATGGTCTGAGTTGTTAATGGAATGTCAATTCATAATTGAATGTATAATGATTGGGTAACAAATGATGATCATAAATTTTAGTCATACACAATGTTGTTGCTTCTAGATTTGACATAATTTTGGTTATGTTAAGGCCAAAGACTTTTACACATGCTCTCAATAGGATCATTTTTTTTATTTTATTTTTTAGACTTGAGAGATGTTGCAATCTAATTATGTTGTATATTGTTAGTTTATAAAGAATAATTTTGATCAATGGTTGACATCTTGAAGAAGTTTTCACCAATAAATATGTCTTAATTTTCCCATAGTGCCTTTGATAAGTTTCACTAAGGAATGTTGACCTTTTTCTTTGATTGTCTTCTAGCACCTCAAATGAGGTTTCACTAGAAGATGTTGAGTGCAAAATTTAATTATCTCCTGGTGCCTCCTAAAATTTTTTACTAGGAGATTGTTCTTATTTTGTATGAATGTTGTCTTGGTTCCCCTAATATTATGCACCTGATATGTCACCATGGATCTAATTCAACAAAGTGTGATTTTTTTAAGTCCCAATCAACACTTGTGAGATGTGAAACATCAATATAATGGATATATTGGTTGGTGGTAATGGTATGTGGAACAATAATGGAATAATGAAAGGTATCACATTCCTCATAGAAGATACTAAGAGAACTTGTATTGATGTTGAATTAATCATCCTCAAAAAATTTACAAGGATCACAAATATAATCAAATTGATCTATAATTTAAGTGTAACCAATGTTTTAACAACCATGACTATATTCTAATTTTGAAGTTGATTCTAACTTAAAGGACTCTAAATCTAATGTTGAGACAAATGTTGATTCTATTTCTATTGTTGAATTTGATATCAATTCAAAAATAAAACCTATCTCTAATTCTAATTCTTCTTTGATTATGAATGTTGATACAATGATGTCTTATTGATTGTGTGGTATTGGACAAGTAATAGTTTGTGATGGCATAATGGGCTCTTTAAAATAGATTCGTCTAAGAAGGGTTCAACATAGACTGGCTTGTCTAGGTGAAGCCCCTCAAAAAGAGGAAATAACTTGAGGGGTGACTCTACAGAGACTAGATTTTCAAAGTGAGACTCCTTAATGAGGGTAAAAAGGTCTAGAGATAATTCCACAAAGACTAGTTTGTCAAATTAAGGTGTTTCAAAAAAAGGACAAGGGTTGACAAGGAACTCCACCAAGATTGGCTTATCAAAGTGAGGTTCTTCTATAATAGGGAAAGGATCAAAAGGTGATTCATCATAGGTTGACTCATCATGAATTAGTATTTAAACAATAACATCAAGAATTGATTTATTTTTTACTTGTTTACAAAATCTTGGATTTAAACACACTTGGGTCTTTAATAGATAATGGCTCTTGGATGAACAATGATCAATTTTGGGGCACAAAGACCTTTGGCTATGGTTTTTTAAAGTGGGGAATAGTTGGCACAGCATGAATAATGGATTATGGTTCAATACTAGGATTTTTATAAATTAGATTAATGAAGAAGGGATCAATAAATACTATCTCAACAAATTGAAGTTCCTTAATGATGGGTTCAAAAAATACTAGTAGTGAGCCCAAGATAGTAACTTTAACATGCCTAGTCATGATAGTGCATCTTTACTTAGGTAATGAGCTACCATAATTGGAAGGAATGGGATGAGGGTCTAAAATATAATCCTTGGAAGCTATATATCTTGGTTTCTAACACTTCCCAAAGGAGGAGGGCCTGATATGGTAACCTTTTAGCATTGCAAAGCTTGGTTGCTAATGTAGGCCAAAGGAGTAGAACCTAGAATGGTAACGTTTGAGTGTTGTGGAGCTTGTTCAATAGTGAAATCCAAGGGAGGAGAACCTAGAATGGTAACCTTTGATCACTATGGAGCTTGGTTTTTAATGCAAGCTAAATGAGGAGAACCTAGAATGGTAAACTTTGAGCATTGTGGAGGTTAGTTGCTAACACCAACCAAAAGAGGAAGATAGGGTTGGCATATGAAAATAAGCATAATTTATTTGGTAATTAAAAATTATCCCAAAGAATGTGATATTAGTCCATAAAAAATTCCCCCATAAAGAGTGGTATTGGTCTAGAAAAGATGCCCCCAAAAGGGTGGTATTGGTCCAATAAAATGGAATGTGGTACGTGGGTTCAAAAGGGAACCCTAATTAGAAATGGAATGGTATATCATGTGGTTCAAAATGAACCTAAACTACATTGAATTGGATTCTAACAAGTAGGTGGGTTTAAAAAAGGAACACTGATTTGGCATTATTTGGCTCATAAAAGGTATGTGGGTTTAAAAAAGGAACACTGATTTGGCATTATTTGGCTCATAAAAGGTATGTGGGTTCAAAAACAAATTATGACATAAAAAATTGATCCCAAAACATATTTTGGTCTAAATGGACCTGATTTGAATGGTTTTCAATTAGACAACACAATTATACTATGTGGACAACATAGTAGTATCATTAGTCAACATAACACTAACATGAAGTAAATATTGCCTAAAAATTAGGTAGAGTAATGCCTTATATTTGAAGTATGCAATGGATTATGTTTTTGAACTTGATTTTGTGGTTTTGACTTGGTTCAAATGAAAAAATGATTTTGGACTTGAGTATGAATAAGATGACATTTAAACACAAGAAAGCAATAAAATAGTCTAAATACAAAAGTAAATGATTTAATCCCAAGCGAAGACAAGACTCAATATGTTTACAAAATGTATTTAGACTCAATAAGAAAAATAAACAAGAAGCATCCAAATATGCATTCCTACACTGGAACTAACAAGGTTGCTTTATACTCTTAGAATTTGTCTATATACTCCTTGAGAGATAAATAAGTTGTTAATCTAATAAATTTTTATGCACATGAAAATTAGGTTTTTAGGCCCCCTCTTTTCTTAAGATATCATATGGTGACATGCAACTTTGGGCTACTTGCCTTACACCAATAGTACTCTACAATAAATGAGATTTATCTAAAAACTATAAGTATCACGTGATCTAAATGGTTACATATGTTTGATTAACACTAGGGTGTAACATATGATTTAGATATGTATTAGATGGCTTGTTGTGAAAATGTCTTATCCTTTTCACAACCACTACATCCATCATTTTTTTAGTGTAGTGTGATGTATGAGTTAAACCTACATTCTAAGGCAATCTCTTATTAACAGAGCTTATTTCACCATTTAAATAAGCATCTTAGTAAGTTGAACTCAATTTATATACCCCTACCATGGAGTGGGGTTAAAGAGATGTTGGGAGATGAATTCTTGGGTCAACACTTTCTTAGATAACCTGTGGGAAGGCTATGAACTCCCACCCATAAGCCAAGATGTAATAAATAAAAATTATAGGACTTTAGGGTCATTTTGGGATCACCCAAATCACTCAATTTTTGGGGAGGGCCTTAGTTAATTTCCTTCCACACTTAGACAAAGAGATAAAATTAATAAGTGAATAATTTTTGGATCACCCAAGTTCCCTAAATGGGATGGGGTGAGAGTATACATGCTACACTTGGTTTACAAAATAAACACTCAATGAACAACAATCAAAAATCAAAATCTCTTAAGATAAATTATCTAAAGTTTGAGTTCATTTTAGAACACCAAATGAGATGTGAAATGAAATTTGCCTTTGATTATTTTAAAATATAGACTAAATGTCTTAAAATCTATAAAACAAAGTATTAGAAGTCAAAACAGGGGTGTAGGATGTTTAAATAAATTTAAAACTTATTGTTTTAGCTTTATATTTTTTGACATAAGGTGATCCCATCATTCTAAAAAGTATTTTTGTCATTTAATATAACTATTTAATTGATCCTTAGAATGATTTTGTTGATACACAGATACATAAAAGACACTATTTTGTGATCCCACTGATTACAAGATGATACCATTAATTAGTAGGGTGATTTCACTAATAAATAGGGTGAACTCACCAAAATGACAAAAATGATAGAAATGAAAAACATAATAGTTACGTGTAGGTTTTGTCCCAAGATAATATCACTAATATGTTAGTAAACCCACCATTCCATAGGTTGAACTCACCAATTTTTAGGTTGATTTCATCATTTTTGTAAAAACACACATATAGAGATAGAAAATAGAAAAGTTAATTTCGCCATTCATGTGGATGATCTTCTTGTTAGTCAGGTCAATTCTACCATTCCACAAGGCATTCTCACTGACTTTCAGGTTGAATTCACCATTTTATAGGTTAATTCTGCTAATTGGTCGAGAAGTCATAAACATAAAAATTAGAGAATAAGAGGAGTAAAATAACCTCAAAAGAGGGTCTGAGTGATTGATTAGAAGGGATAAAAATGATGTGTGAGATGCATGGTCCCATCGGGCACATTATAATGTAGAATAGGATTATGAGATATGTTAGATCATGTGTTAGTCAATAAATCTCCAAAATAATAATAAAGAACTAACTTATCAAGCCTACTCCCTTAAGGGATAGTGGTAATGAATTATAAGAGCTAATTATGAAATCAAGATGATGTTATACCTTTTGAATATCTATTCTCCCTCAAAATCAGTCAAGAAGCATGCTTTATCTTAGATTTGGTACTCTAAGACTTTATTAGTGAGGTGTAGCATGAGCCTCCATCATCTCCTAGTTCACCAATGGCTTAGGTTTTTCAAATTGGTCTAATTATGTGAATACATGAATTTTTTCTATAACAATTTATGCATAATAAGTTTGTACAACTAAAGCTTGTTTGAAGCTATTTTTGCATAATAAGTTTACATAATTCAAGCTTAAAGGAATGAGTGAAGACTCTTGTATTTATATATTTTCAAAAATGAAAGAATCAATTTGTGACCATCTATCTTGAGATCAATATGTGTGGCCATAAATCTATTCAATTTTGGAGACTCAAGGTATTAAATGTTGCAATTAATAAATATGGCTTGCAAATCTAAATATTTATTTGATACTTGTAATTTGAGTGTTTGAGCACTTTTAGGGTGATTTCATGCATGATGTCATACTTTTAGATATTTTTTGTGATGTCATGATGATGTCATTAATCTAGATTTTATGAATATCTAAAAATAGAAATCACTAATTAGCCATGGAAATTTTGACTATGAATTTAAGTGGGTTTAGCCAACTAAGCACCTCTGATTAGGTTAATTGCCATTTCTAAAATTTGCATAAGGTTATCTTATACAAGTGGTCAAAAAATTTCAGTTGCTAGGTCGTAACTTGACTAGAGAAGAATTAGAAGAAGGTGATGATTTCATATAGGATAATGCCCTATTTAGGAACATATTGACATGAATTAGAAATTACACATGATGTGTGCAAATGAATCAAAGTGTTTCAATACTTTATAGGCTTAAGTTGCAATGTTTATAACAAGTTATTCTAACAACCATTTAGACATAAAAGTGGTATAAATGGGTGTCTATAATATGTATATCAATTTTTCATATTTGAAATTCAAGATTTTGTAACTTGTCATTGGTTTCTTCTTACTCTTTTGGGTTTGAGATATGACTGGTGTATATTTATTTCTACTAGGATTAGGTTACAATTGAATTATGCTTGTAGTAATCCTATTTCTACAAGTTCCTATTCTAATTATGTTCTAACCTTGTACTATGAGGCCTTATATGACCTTTAAAAAACATTGATTCCAACTATGTTGCATTAAAAAATGAACATAAATACTTTGTCTATTGATGAGTAAGAGGTTAGTTTACCATTCAAATGAATCACCTGAATGATTTAGTTTATAAACTATTACAAATTTAAAGCTTAATATTTCTTTTCTTATTATACGTAAGGTTTTGAGCCTTTATGACATGAAAATAAGCTACTTCAAAAGTGCATTGTGTCCCTAAAAGTTCTAAATATTCTAAATATAAAGAATCATTATTCCATTCCTTGTTTTATTTTGAAACATCTAATAGTTTCTTCCAAATCATCTCCACATACAAGTTTTCATATTTAAAAATTTCAATAATAAATGCATAATGAAATTTTAATTTTCAACTTTACATTATCTTATTTATTTGTTTTATTTTTGTAATTGATTCAAAATCAGCTGAGGTTGACCTTAAAAAACCTCAATAAACCCCAACATTTCATCTATCAATGTCTTCTTGATCATTTGTTCAAAGTTTTTTCCATTCCATGTTTTGGTTTTTTAGTTAAAGTTTCTTAGGTTATAGATTTTATCAATAGGATTATCATTTTTCAGTTCAAATAATCCCTATCACTCTAAATATGACATATAGATTTGAGTACATTCTCTAAATACAAGTACTAAATATTTAATTTTAGTTTAGCATTGAGTTTTGTCTTTTAAATTTACCATTTTTATAATATAATTTTTTTTATATGGCACCCTCAATCTCTAAGGAAAACTATGCCATCACCATTGCAACCAAACTCAATTCACACAATGGGTAAGAATATTTAATTTCTAGCACCTAGCAAATGAACATTATAATTTTTAGGTTATGACTTCTCTAATTTCTCTATTAGAAGTCTCTCTAGTGTGCAATAATTAATATGTTTGCATCAAACTGATCTTGATGATGAATATCTGAGGATTTAAAGTGTATAAATTAGTGGTAATACATTCAATCCCCATGAATTTATTCAAGGTCTATATATAACTACTCCGGAGGAACCTTGTACCTCTTTACCCCCCACCCCACCAGCTAATGTTGACTTTTCTGATGATGAAATGATTAATTTTCTATTAAATAAATTATTATCCAAAAGTATTATTTCAAATATTAGGGAGGGATTTACAGATGAGTTGAAAAATATATTAGTTTGATATTTTTAGGCAAAATCATTGATAATAAAAATAAATGCCCATCATCACAACCAATCTTAAAGAGAGAATTTGTTTTCATTAGTTTAACATGAGCCCACAAAGATTGATGCTTTGTTTAGTCAAGTTAAATATGGGTCTGTATCTATTTCTAATAATTACAATGATAATGTTTTGAGTATTATTTTAAATATGTTGGAGAATTTAAATATCAAAGCTCGAGCATATTTTAATAAATGGGTAAAAGACACCAACCTCATTGTTCTTGCAAATGTCGAGAAGAGAAAAAAATTGGTAATGTATCATCATTTTTATCAAATATGTCATAGTTATTGTAATATGTATCTAATTAGATTTCATTTTTTATTGCATGCAAAATATAAGAATCTAAACAGGGAAGTTGAGGTCCCCAATGTGCATTTAAAAATAAACAAAAAAAATGTATTTTGCCAATCAATTCAAATAGAAACTTGCTCCATTAAATAGATAGAATAACACACTCAGGAAAATAATTAATAATCAAGGATGGGACCTTGATGCTTTATTGAAGTATAAAATAGATGTCAATCCAAATCTACTTTCTACAAGAGATGTTGTGAAAGAATAAAAAGAAAATCTTGGTTGTATTAATTCTACTACGGATGAACTTGAAAGGGTAGGTATATTGATGGATGACACAGAGAAAGGGTAGGAAGGGATTTATAAATATGGTGGTAACAATCTATATGATGGGAATGACAAAGTGGCTGAGGTCTCTTTACAAAAAAATGACATTTTATGATATTGCAAACTCATTATTATATTTGAAAAGATAATCTTATGTTTCTAAAAAACAATTTTAAATGACAATGTTAAGTTTGAATTTGTAAAGAATAATTTATTAAGTTTAAATTACTCTTGTTTTACTATGTTATGGTTTATTTATCATCTTGCATGCATATTCTGAGTTGATGTGGTTCAAACAACATGGTGATGTGGACTGTAATTGTTTTTTCTACAGATTTGAATTGAGCATGATTTTGAATTTAGATTTTATTATTTTGCAAACTCATTATTATATTACAAAATATATTGTTATGTTTTGTTAAAAATAATTTTAAGTGATAATGTTAAGTTTGAATTTGTAAATATTAGTTTATTAAGTTTCAATTACTCTTGTTTTATTGAGTTATGGTTCATTTGTCATCTTACATGCATATTCTAAGTTGATGTAGTTTAAACAACATGGTGATGTGGACTGCAATTTTTTATTCTATGTATTTGGACTAAGCATGAATTTGGATTTGATGTGTTTTCATCTTGTTCAATTATTATCATTTTTTTAGATAATAGAAAAGTTGTAGTTATTATGGATGTAGAATCCAAGCAATAATTGTGGTTTGTTTTTGGTCAATGAAAATTTCATTGATCTATTTGACAACTAAGTAAAATGTTTATTTTTTTGCATGAGAATTTAATCCAATTCAATGATGAATATTTTTCTTAATTTTTTGTTCTGCACTTGATTCTTCATGATTTTAATTTTTTTTCTTTTCAATTTGGTCATTTTTTTATTAGGCTTGTCATCTTCTATTGCCTTGGTATTTGACTTCAAGATTCATATTTTTAAGCTAAAATTAAGGTTAAAAATATTAATATGGTGCTACAATATCATATTTATATTTTTTCAAAAGTAATAAAAATATGTATTTAACAATGCAATCTTAAAAAAATACAAATATATTATGACCCATTTGAAATTTTGAAGAACCAATTAAATAAAAAGGAAAGTTGCATGATGAATGGAATAAATATTTAAAATGACAATGCTATCAACAATTTTAATGAATTAAATATTTGAAATGTTTTACAATATCAAAAATGAAATTAATTTGGATTTCAAAATATGATAATTGAAATAAATATCCAACTAAAACTTGGGTAATTGAAATAATGTACACAAACCTACTCATCACAAGTGACATTTGCATATAACATGTCAATGGCATATTCAATGTTATTATTTGCATCCCCTCTATTGGTTGTTTTATTACTGACACATTTTATTTTAGTTAGAGAACTCCATGTTTCTAGAGCTCTTTCATAAGGAAACATGTCCATAGCATAATGTGAAACATACAATATCAACATGTTTCTAAATTTTTATCCAATTTGTTTCAAATTTTTGACTTAATGAAAGATAATTCACTGAATACTCTTTCATCTTCCACTAATCCCAAAATATTTGTTTGACAAAGTTCATATAATCATAAATATTCACTAATACTTTCATGCAGGATGCTACTAAGATAAAGTTTTTTTCATAGCTATGTAATTACCTCATTTTTTGTTGGTTCACTTAGAAGGAAATATTGTTCAAACATTATAATTCTAAAATGTGAGAATTGAGATGTTAGTAAATCCTTTCCCAAAATATATTTAATTTCAACTCCATTAACCTCTATAGATTTATTGAAATTCTTAATGAGAGAACCCATGTATTTGTGAAATAAATTATTAATCAACTTTTGACCATTATCACTATTTCAAAATATAGGATTCAAAACTACCATGGCCTCCAAAAAATCATCCCTTTAAAAATGATATCTTCATCAGATATTTTTTGTGAAATTATACTCAATTTCATGTGTATTTTAGATATAATAGTATCATATAGAATACGTGTTACAAGCAATTCTTCAACTTCAAGTCTTCTATAGATAGTGTGCATTAGTATCTTCTTGCAATTAATGATGACACAAAGATGATCATTTATATTCAATTTCAAATAGCTTTTAGGATTATTAAAATCTATCAAAATCTACCAACTGCTAAAAATAGGTCCCTGAAACTTTTCATCTGAAGTGTGTAATACATCTAGAAATTGACTTACTCATTTTCTTAACCATATAAAGTCAACAATATAAATGGATCTTTACTAAGCATGTTTCATTAAACAATTCATTTCCATCAACATTGGGATAATTCACATAATGCCAGCAATGTTTCTAAATCTATTAAATGGCACAACAAATATTTTGCCTTGTCAACTTCTCTATGGTATTTTTACATATAACTTGCTAATGATGGATATTCTTTAAAAATTATGCATGTAGTTTCATACATAGAAATTCATCTTGTATCAACATATTTCAATATTTTTTTACCGTCAGTCACTCCTCTTGCAAATTTTTTGAGCTCCAAAAATCTTTTCAAACTACTTGACAATAATCATTTAAGTCATGAATGAGCTCTTCTACTTTTGAGACATTAGCAAATTTTATATCTATTTTGTATGTAAGATTTATCATATGATCCATGAAATGAAGTAGAGTCAAATATAGGGAAACTATTATTTGTATTCAAACACATATACCATTTATAATTGATACACCATTAGCCCCAACACACACCAGCATTGTATCTATTGCAAAATCATCCATCCTAGCTTTATCTTTCAAATTATATATAACTAATTTGTGATGTTTTTCAGCATTACAATTTTCTACCATTTTATGAACTTCTAATAGATGAGATTACCTTGAATAGTTCTCAAAATTATAAACATGCATGCAAACCCATGATGTGTTGTCAATTATTGTAATCTCATCAATGGATAGTGAGATGAACAATGAATTTTGAACTTTTTGTTTCAAATCCTCATTCTTAACCATTGTTATACATTTTTCCATTTACAAATCATTTTTTTTTAACCAATGTGATTGTGAAATATCAAGAAATCCACTATGCTGAAATAAAATATTATAGTCTAAAACATTAGAAATAAGTCTTTCCTTTTTTAAAATGTAGTATATAGTAAATAACTATATATATTTGGCCTTTGCATGGGACTGCATAACTTGTACAAATCGAGCTTCGATTTTTCCCCCTTTTTTAACAATATGTTTTTAACATTTCTTATCATTTTTATACTCGCATGTATATTTTATATGCATACATTATTCTAAATTTTTCCACATGTGTTCTTATTGTTTATCCATCTATGTACTTCACTGTCACATATTTTTCCATAATGTTTCTCAATCATGTCTAACTTAAGTTGCATTTTATGTTCCTTTCCTAGTTTTTAGCTACATATTTTACATCTATATTTTTTTGAAATATCATTACTATTTTTAGGCTATATAGGTTCAATGAAGGTACATTTTGTTGCCTAATCCACCTTAAAGGACCTTTTAATTTTCCATCTATTTCTCTTCCTTTTTAAATATTTTTTAGTGGAGTTTTTAGTTGAACTTGGTTTTTGATGAGAACCAACAATCTCTTTTGTAGTTGAGTTTCATGATCATTGTCATCAAAAACTAGAGGGGTGTCTTTGAGTGGTGGCATGTCATCATCAATATAATATTCAGGGGGTGACATGTTATTCTAATTAATTATTTATTTTGAGATACATCATAATCAATGGGAATTTCTACATGTAAAATTATTTTGATATTACTCAACAGTTAAAATCAAATTCAATACAAACTAAAAAATTAATAAGTACTTATATTTTGAGTACATTGTGGTTGTGTGATATTTTTTATTAGCTCTTTAAAATTATATAATATTTTTGATTTTATTGATAATTGGCCTCTTTTTTTACCATTTCCATTGATAATCAAGGATGCTAAGTTTTGTTTCAGCTATAGCCTAGAATGCCACTGTCTAGTTTCACACCATTTGATTGCAACCAAGATGTTACCATCTAACTAGTGTTTAGTGCAAATGCTACCATTCAGATCAATCATCTAGTTGTATCATGGAAGCTATCATTTAGTTGTACCATGGATTCTACCATTCAATTTATTCAAATGGTTATAGCTTAAATGCTACCTTTTGACTCCAAGTATTCGATTGTGGTTTAGATTCTATCATTTAGTTTTAGATTGTTACGTATTGGGTGCTTGTTTGATATCATGGTATGGTTGTTGAAAGTATATTTTTATGGTTAGCCATGGCATCATATGCACTATATATATATATATATATATATATATATATATATATATATATATATATATAATGGTTCACTAATAAATGATTGTAAATGGTTGGCAAGCTAACCCATAAAATAATTTATATTTTGAATATTTAGGAAATTTGGACCTATGTAGTGACCCTAACCAAACATAAATTTAAAAAATTGGAATATTCATGAATTAATGAATATTTATCACTAAAATTTACCTTGGAACCAACGACCCTATTATTGAATATGTTTTGAGGTATAAAACTATGTTGACCAAAATGACAAATCCAATGGTAGTTAAAGAGCTTCAAGACATCTTTAACTAAATTTTACTTGCCCCATTACATGAGTCCATTATTTTCAATAAGTTTAAATATTTTTATTAGTTATGTCATATTGTCTGAGATCATGAATGAAACTTAATTTCTTGAACAATCTTAAATATGTATCAAACACATTGACTACATCTATTATCAAGTTTCCTATCAAACCATGTTATAATATAAAACATGCATGACCTAAAATGGAAGCAACAGCAATGGTTAATGTAATATCATAGGAATCTAATCAGCTCATCTTATCTAATGCACCTAAGAGATAATTTATAAATTACCTGAGTCTCCAACTTTGTTACTTAATAAGCTTATGGATGTCATATCATATCTCTCCCTCCTCTTATAAAGGTTGATATGAGTTGACCTCTACCAAAATTATATGATGCTAATGCATATTATGACTATCACCAAGGCCCTGGTCATTATATAAACAAATGTTATAATTTGAAACATAAGATCCAAAACCTTATTTATAACCAAAAAATTACCTTTGATGGTCCTCCAAAGGATTCAGGTTCGCAACTTGGTGACCATCAGAACCAAAAGATAGTTAAAAATTTATTATAAGATCATTTTAAGAAAGATCCAAAAGTGAAAATGGCATATAATTCACATCCCTCTCCATCACATTATGGGCACCCATTTTATGGCATTATTGGCACTTATACATGCACCACACCTCCTATGATTCAAAAACCTTCTATTACATTTGATGACAATGAAATTATGAATGATGACTCAGATATTCAATCATTATTTATTCAAACATACCTTTATCATAATCCTATATGTAGTGTTATGATTGATAGTAGTGCTAGTGAAAATCTAGGTACCATGATGTTACTTATACATTTTTGATATATACATAATGATTTATGCCCTTTAATTAAAATAGTTAGAGCATTTGATGGGACATCATAACATATTATTGGTAAGATTGATTTACCTTTACAGGATGGTCAGCACATGTGGTTACTACCTTTTTAGTTATACCATACATGAGATTTTTTTATATTTTATTAGGATGACCTTGGATACATAAGCTCTGCACATTAACTTCCATAGTACATGGGTCTATTAAATGCATTCATACCAATAGGGTAGTCTAGCTCTTAGAATATCATATGAACATCCACTTGAACAAGATAAGTTTATTCTAAAACAACTAACTCTACAACCTAATAAGGTTAATCATCCATGAAAGGGTAAGCAATAGGTAATCCCATTTCCTAGGTGGCCAATACTTGAGATACCATTACACCATAGATACATAGTGGATTCCACATAATCTTCATATAAAACTACATGACTCACCTAGTTGCTAAGGCACATAAACATGTTCTAATTATAGTTTCACTAAAGAAACCATAGAACACTAAAAAATAGGCTCCATGAACCCCTACTTCTATTAATTATTCATAACCATATATTCGTATGAGACATACATAGAGTACCACAAATTTTATAGTTCCAAATATGACACCTATACATGATCCTTGGTAATATTTCCAATTTGATGTACCATATTACGATTTTGGAGCTACCTATGACTATCCCTTACATGTGATCATAGGTTAGACCTTTTTCATTTTATAAAAATTTAAAAACATTCAAATAAATTCAAAATAATAAAAATATTCAACATACACATGTTTACTAGCTCCTTAGCATCTATGTTGTTTAATTTATGTTAGCATATAAAATATCATTTCTATACACATATTTTTCATTTATACTTGAGTTTGAAACATGCATATATCATACCCATGATACTTACACAAACATATGTTGAACCATTCCTCTTCCCACATGACACATTATGTTAGATGCATTTGCTTCCTTTATCATGATTGAAAGAAGTTATAATATTCTATGATCACATTTAAAATATAATGATGATATTATATAATAACACTTAAACATGCATATACTCATGATTACACCTTTCAAAATGTACTTGATATGCTATGTGACATTTTTTACTAACACATATATGTGAAGACTAGTATAGTCTACTTATTTTGGTTACTTATACTTCATTTATTTACATTGTCACTTATTTAGGTGTATTTTTATTGATTTATATTATCTTGCTTGTGGAACACTTGAATATGTTCCTTGTTAGTTAGCACATGTTCCATTATATGCCATTTTCTTTTTCTATATGTACATTTGAATATGTCATTCCTATGTGTGTGTGATATTTGAATATGCCCCTTATTTATGGATCTTTAGACCCCACTTGTGTGATTTTGAATTATTTTATGTGTGTGATTTATTGTTTTCTAAGTGTGTATTATTACCTTCTAGACATTGTCATGATCCATATCATTCATCTTAGGGCTTATTATGATCACATACTATGAGCTTCATTGATATATCTATTTATACATGTTACTCTTATATGTTACATGATTCATACATACATTATATAGTTATCTTATTATTTTAAGATAATGAAGCTATAGAAACTTTGTTTTCATCAATTTTGTGTCAAAATTATAATAAGAACAATTTCTTATACAATGCAAGAATTAGGTTTGAAATCACTAAAACATTTGGATTCATCTGTACATCTTATGTATATATTTTGATACACATTTATGCATCCTTAATTAGGGTAATGCATTCTATCTAATCATCAACTTTGTCTAGTTCATCTTAAGTCAAATTTTAACTTTACAATTGACATTCTAGGTCAATTAGGTTGAGCTATTATTCAACTTTCGAGCATCACACCACTTTGCATTAAGTTAATTAACCTTTGTTAATTATCTTAATCTTCCTTTAAAGGGAAACTCCATAACTTTTTCAATTTATTATTTTATAAATTCATTAAATTATATTTATTTATTAGATGGTAAGTGGCCTAGTGGTTGATCAAATATCTCCATCATGACATCATCAACAAATATCTCTGTCATGACATCATCATGACATTATCAATAAATATTTTCATCATGAAATCATTTGTCAAGTGGATTAAAATGGATCCAAAAGTCAATATTTGCAAAATATCAACATAAATGCAACCCATGTTTGATTAATGAAAACTCTATTACAAATATTAATCACATTTGACATCTAATTTGGACTACACCTTAACCACACAATTAGATTAACATATAACAATTGGAATTATTTTAAGAAAGCTATAAATAGATGGATCTCATTATACTCTTATAAATTTTTTTGTACAAACTTACTCTATCAAAATACAAGGAAAATATTCAAATATTTTTTCTTCTAATTCTTCAACAAATCACAATAACACAAGGGGAAATAATGACAAACTAGCTCTGTGATGTTAACAAATATCTCAAGCTCTATATCTAGGATAAACATGTATGTATGCAGCTAGAAATAAATATCTATTGAAAAAGGTAATTGCTTTTATGTGTCTTTTATTTTGTGTATTATTTCTAGATCTTTCACAATCTGAGGATATATGTCTAGAATGTTAGCTTTATATCATTTTATGTTTTTTTTCATTCTAAAAAGAAACTAACCTTATTTGAAATCATATGATCATGGTAACTACCAAATGTTATTCCCCTCATCTCAAAGGGAGTCATGTCATAGATACCTAACCTCCACACTTTTACAATCCTCCAAATTTCCATAATTTCAATATAGATTACATGATTTAGATATACACCTAGGTCAAAATCTTATACATATTGTGCCAATTTTTATAAATTTGGGACATAGTTTTTCATTTTTTTGATAGATATTATAAATATTTACATATTAGATGTTAATTTTTGATATATACTTTATCTTAATACAAATTAGAGGTGTATATGCCATGAAAGTGCACCAAAAATTACAAATACATATTCAAACTTATTCACCAAGGAACACTATTTTGAGCCTTTTGTGTCTATAGTAGTTGATTCATTTTAATAGTGTGGTTGAGATTCAATGCCCTCAATGGCCTAAAACTACTTCCATTATATATTTTGAGTTATTTATACCACTTAGTTTGGCTTTTATTATATTGTTACTTGAGTTGTGCGATTGAGATTTAACGATCTTAACTCACCCTTACATTGAATTGGGGTCATAATTACCTTAAAATTTCCCTCTTAAAATTTATAAGGCTTAGTTTTAAACCTATTTTAGATCTAATTCTTCAAAAATAAGCATCTTTCCCAAGTCAAAGTTCCAAGGGCAAACATGGTTGTATTGACACACAGGTGTACTCCTTCCTTGCTCTCTTTTTTTTAAGCATTTAAATTATCAAAAAATTTAGATTATATGCAATTATTTATATAGTAAAATTCACTTTTTTATAGGTCATATACCATGAAAACACTGAAAGTGGGCTCAATAAAATGCAAGGTGTGTTATACATACCCAAGTACCATTTATTTCCTTTAAACTAGTAATTTCATCCTTGTGCATTAATATATTAAAGGGGGAAATGTAGATATTGAAATATTATTTATATAATGTTTCAATCTTGTATACTTGAAAAAAACCTATCAAGGCTCTACCCTTCAATTCTAGACCTACCTATTGTCAAAAGGCTCACATTCACCATCTCACTATGACTAAGTGTTTATCTTATGGTCCAACCCTATCATTTTTGATGAACTAGATCTCTCGCACTGTATAGAAATATTAAAAGCTAATATATATCATTAATTATCAATTTTAGATCAACAATAGCTTCCCATCCTATTAGACACTTGCATCCTATATAGGGACATTTGTATCAACATAGGTGTCTAGATTCTTATCAAGTATCCAGTCCTCAAAATTAATCTAACTTAAAAATGTTTTGAATCCTATGGGCTAGCCCATTTTTTTATTTAACCCTTACATGAAATATTTTTAAAATGTGTACTATAAATAAAAATCAAATCCTACTCGTTATTCATCTATAAGATACCAAGCAAGCACTTATTCAAGCTCAATCAATCAATTTCACAACTAAGTTCTACTACCCTTTTCTTCCCTATTTTCATACTATTCATAGGAGTAGTCATATTACAGGTCTAAAGGACTTAAATATATCCCATGATCATTATTTGTTAAGTTAAAATCTATATCGTTACATGTCCTTGCATATAGTATATTGCACCCTTGTGCACACATAAGCCAAAACCTAGAGGAGAACTATATATGCCTGAGGCCCTACTTGCAGTATTGGTTATGCAGGTAGATCTCATTAAAAGAGGGGTCCTTGAGGTCATCTCAACATCATGAGCCCACAACCTATTTTTGACATGGTATAAAGACTTAAGGTGAAGATCTAGGGTTTGATATATAAACAATCATCGACAAACTTTATGTGTGAATAAAACATATTAGTAGAAAGGAAATAGAAAACCACCCAAAATCTTCTATGTGGTTTCTTTACAATAAAATGAATATTTTGTACCAAATAATTCTATAGGGAGCAAGACACTTGTATTGACACAAGTTTCCCATAGCTCATGTAAGTGTTTAATCTGCTAAAAATAATAGTTATATAATTTGATAGTTGGATCCTAATCTTTCCCCTCCCTATTTCCATCTCTACACTACTCAAATCTACTTTCACATTTGTATATAAGATATGTATTATTTCTCTTTCATGTTTATGCAATCAAAATATTGTTTTGAGTGTCTTTTATACATAGCATAATTCATAATATTTATTTATCTAAGTTCTCAATTAATTGGCCTACTTTAGAATAGTATTATTCCTTTTGTATAGGTTATTATATCCATTTAACCCTAAACCAAATTACATATTAAAAAGGGTTAAAAAACATGATAGAAATCACAACATCAAGCAAAAAGTAACAGTCGAATAGCTCCATATAAATATATGTAAACACAAACATGCACATAATATCATAGTAAATAATCCATAATCACACAAATCATGATTAATAGACACAAACATACAAGACATGACACAACTCTGATCTAACATAAACATGACATGGACTAGAGGGTCCTTTAACACAACTCACACATGAAATTATAATAGATGATCAATTTACCCACATAATATATAATAATTATTATAAAACATAATGATGATATATAAATTTTACAGTCATTAACATAAAATAAGCATGGAGCAAGCAATGTTAGTCAACATAATCAATCAATGTCAACAACATAATATATTAAAACACAATATTCATAGGAAATAGCAATGTAAAATTTATGAACAAGATCAAGTCATGTATAAAAAGTCTAAGTAGCTCAATATGATCAATGGGCTAGCATAAAAAGATATAATCTTAAAAATGTGTGAAGATGCCCCTACCATGGCCATTTTCCTAAATGTAGAAAAGGTTTCTCATGGGTGTGATCATTATCATGCATATATATGTCCATGTCTCATATGTAAATTGTAAGCATGCATATCATGAAAATCATGTGTGTAGAAAATGGATATGTAATTCACCATGTATATAAAAAATTATATTAATCAACTTTGGTATAGTCAAATCAAGTCGTGCAAAAGTCCTAGTTTTGTATTTTTGAATGTTTTTTTATTAATTTTTTTTATCTTTTTTAAATATTAATATAAAAATGAATCAGTAAATGATACAAGACAAATGGGAAAAGGATATGAAAATAAAAGAATATGATGGATTCAAGTATTCAATGGTATAAGTCAATGCATAGTGTGTACCAAGTTTAGTAGCAAAGTAATCTGAATAAGGTAAGTGATGTATCTTTATTATATGGTAAACTCATGTCTCAAAGGATTATATAATATAACTCATAATATGTGCATTCCCCTAGTGGAAAAGAATCAGTGGGTAAATGTCATAAGATATGTAGAAATATAATATATGTGATCATATAAGTTTAATGTGTGCCATGACAAAAGTAAGAATAGATAGTTAATATGGAGAAGTGGGCAAGTAGTATGTTGCATCGAAGTGTAGCATGTCTCAAAAAATGTAAACTAAGAACAGAGTTTTTTAAAGGGTGTAAATGCACATGTCATCATAGGATAACTAGCTTTAATGTTTAGATTAGGATAAGTAATCAAAAGGCAAGGGCTAATAAAATATAATAATGAAACCAAATCTAAGGGCTAGAATAAATATCAAAGCAAAATCATATGTATACATTCTCATCAAAATAAAATAATAGAAGAAATAAATGATTCAAATCAGAAGAGGGTGATCAATTAAGAAAAGAATAAGAAACTATGTCAAAGTTAACAAGTATAATGTCATCAAGTGGGTGATGTGACAGTCTTGGATCACGCAACCCAGCACTTATTTATAGATATATAATTATATATAGTGCCCACATGTCATCATCACTTGAGTCAACATATATGGGTATCTTATTAACCTTTTCATGTGCATCTTCCAAGTGTTTAGGCTCAAACATTATTTTTTTTCAATATTATGCATAAGTTTTAATATTATCTACTTATGTGTTGTAAAATACATTATTATTGGATGTTTTAATTTGTTTCATTCATCACTTCTACGTTGTGGAATTTTTACCATGTTTTTTTTAATTTTAATGTAATGCATTTGTTCAAATCATTAATGATGGCTTGCATTTTCTCAATCCGTTGTTATCCAAGTGTAGTTTGAAATTATCTTATAGTGGGTATTACAAATATTAATGTGTCAATGTATGGCCTATAGGTATTTAGTAAATTAATATGACTAACTGACCTTTTACAATACATAGTATGTTGTAGCTAAATTTTTGTGTGGCCTAATTTCTCTAGAAAATATGTATTGCATGTATTATCTCCCTCTATTTTATCAATTCTAACTTTTTGTCTATAATTGTCTTCTATGAATACTCAAATAGTCTTTGGGTCCATTCATGGATGATTATTTACCATATGTAACCTCTTCTCTTGTGGAATTTTCTTGACATTGCAAGTGATGTGTTCATCCTAGATACCCTTGTCTCTAATTGTTTTATTTTAATAATGCCTTAATTATTAAGTTACTCAATATTTTATTGTAATTCCTCATAATTATTTATTTCATGTCCATTAATTTTATGATAATAACAATATAATTTACCTTTTTGATGTGATAAAATAGTAATGGATTGATTTTTAATGGATGGTAAATTGATTGGGTTCTTGTCAAGATATATTTTTAGTATATTACTTAGCTGGTTTTATGAATTAGGTACTTTTAATGTCACATTGTTGATCATGGAAGGCTATCTACATATGGATGTTATTGATATGCGGAATTTATTGGCATTGTGTGGTAAATTACTTGTGTTAGCATCTTAATGTAAAAATTTTCAATTTATCAAGACTATTTGGATGAAACCTAGTAATTTTATTAAGTACCATGTTGGTTGGAGTATCTAAAGACATGTCTTATTGTGTTTGCATATGTTGTATACCATGGATATTATTTTTAATAGTAGAAGGATTGTTTTTGGTAGCTATAATACAAACATGGAATTTTATAGTCCATTATATTCATTAAAATATATATTTTCATTATTCTAAGCAATATTTTCATTTTCAACCTACTCTTGTATAATATTTCCATTATCATAGTGAGAAGGGACAACAGGACAAGAAGGGTCTGCTAATTATATATCTAACACATGAATATTTTCATAGGGTTTGGAGATTTTATAATGAGCACAAGAGAATATAGATCTCAACGTTATGGGAATAAAAGATGTGACTAATTTGTTTACACCTCTAAATAAAGGGATCATCGAAAAAAGGTAGAAATTCCAAACCATAAAAGCTATAAATGCATAAAATAAGACTAAGATGAATGACATAAAATTATTGTATTTTTCCATGAAACAAGGGGAAATTATAAATTAGATGTGAAAATCAAACCCTAAGATTTTTTTTGAAACCCTAATATGATATGAAACCAAGGGTTTTCAATTTCAAAGCAATTAATGGGTTCACAAAAATGTTTTACTTGTTTTACACCTAAAATACATAAAATAATGGGAACTATATATTTTACCCTAATTTGGATTAATAAACCCTAATAGGATAAAAATTAATTTGTGAATTAAGATTACTAAATTTGACATTTAATCTTGAATATGAATGTAAAGGCTTGAAATAGATTACAATGATTTGAAAAGTAGCATATGTTAAATATAATAAGTATAAAAAATGGGTAAGTACTATAATAAAGTAGGCATATAATCTATCTAAATATATATTTATGTTCTTTACTATGTAGGGATGGTTTTATTAGCTTTGGATCAATATATGTTGTAGTTATAGACATATAGTGGTCAATAGTGACTTGTGTAGAAATGAGGGCTTATGACCATATGGTCACCTTCACTTGACTCTTAAATCTTTGTATGTGTGATGTCAAACCCTAATGGTGCATGTAACTCTATAAATTAGCCTCCTTCACCTTAAAAACCTAGGTGTGATTGTTAGGGATAGAAACCTACAAAAATTATGAAATTATAATGGGATGAGTTGACCCCAATCACCCACATTAGTTATCAACTACTACCTCATATTTGATACTCCAAGGAGGGAAATTAATCCACGTGTATATCTCCTACCTAGTGTAATTTTTGAGTTATGCTCCTTTGCTATATGAATGCAACTAATGATTTAAATTTTATACTTGATAATGATTAATTTGGATTAGCTTTAGTATGCTTCAAACTTGGATGTAGGATGACCCTAGTGATTGATTTAAAAATTAGGAGGATAAGGTAGTCATATTCAATGTAAAGAAGTGTGTATATGTGTAGTAGATGGGTGCCTAGTTGCCTATCAAGTGAGGTCTTGAATTAAATATATGAGTCAAATTGGGTGATTTTTTATGACAAAAACATTCTTGGTAGATGGTCCAACCCATAAAAATGTCTCATATTTAAAAAATAGTCATTTATAAGAGAGGGTCGCTATATCTAACTTCATGTCAATATCAATTTATAATATTAACTGATTTTGATAGTGTGACCTGGGCACATGAATGATGACTTAAAATTTTATGGATGTTTGTATGAGATAATAAGATGATTTGGTAGACTTTAAAGTTATTATAGGTGTTTAAAAAAAAATGGAGAGGATCAAACTCATAAGGTATCATATAAGTAGGAGATAATGATAGGTTAGGACCATACTTATGCACATAATTTATGTGTGGTAAATTTATGTCGAGCTTATTATTATAAAGTACTTAATATCATGTTTTAGTAGATAAGTTATGCACTAATTTATATTATATAAAATATGGTAATGAACATAATAATATGAATTAAAATGGATTAAATGATATTTCAATTACTTGATCTATAAGTGATAATACAAGAGGGATGATGTATTTAGTTAACTATACCTACTTATTTCTCACAAAAGATGAAAAAGAATTTAGAAATGAACTATATGTACTTTTTCAAGTTCTCATATCATAAACATGGATAAAAACATTTCTAAATGCTATTAAAAAATTCAAATGCTTTGGTAACTGGCACTATCAATGTTACTAGAAGTGTTTATGTGTACAATGGAGGTTTGAAAATTCACAAAGACTTGCACTTATGCCTTAATTCTAATATTATATGTGCACACTTATCTAATCCTTTAAAAAAATAACCTTTTTATATATTTTTGTATAAACTCTAATTGTGCTTGATTAACCATAATATTCCCTTTAAAATAGGCTATTATTTTGGATTGGATAGCCCCAACCACTCTTTAATAGGTGGTTTAGTTTTGTCTACATTTTAGGTACAAATGTGAGGTATAGGTGGCCAAATGAATGGTTACCTACTCCCCAGTAGTTATATCTCATTCTCTAACTCATAACAACACAAGACAAAAAAATATATACATATACCTTATTGAATTTGAGACAACATTACATTCACAATTCAGAAATAGAGATCATAAGGTCTCATGTCACACTTACATGATTAAATCTTTATGTACTTCCCTAAGATATATTTTATTACTATTTATTTTTTTTACTGCTCACCTTTTAAATCCAAATCCTCTCTTTAAATATACTCCTCATGATCCTCCCTATGAAAAAAACCCTTAACTCCTTGGCTAAGTTCCCTTTATTCCTTTCTCACTCACTATCCATATCGAGTTCTCTTCTTTCACTACCTATGACTCCTGAAAATCTTGACAAAATAGTGAATACATGGGTGAGATAAATACCCCATGACCAAAACAAATTGGGTGATTTATTTAATATCTTTCTAATGAAACCCTAAACACCTTTGTGTGTTCCTCCATTTGAAAATTATGGCCATTTAAATATTTATGTTGCTTCCCCAATATGATTAATTTTAAAACTATGACTGTGTGTATCATGAGATTTTTTCACATGGCATGATCTTGGATTATCTATATATTGGGCTCTAAATTATATTTATGATCTTGACACTTACCCATGCACTTATGAGAACTATTAAAAATAACTTATAATTTTCACACATCTACAAATTTATCCCCCTCTTTAGCTTATACCATGACCTTCATGTAAGCACATGGATATGCCACTTGTTTCCATTCCATAGATTCATAGACTCCATGATTTCCTTTTTACCACTTAATACCCTATGGGAGAATAAATATGTTATTTACCTCATAATTATATGGCCATGACACTTGTCCCCATTTCATGGACTATGTAAATTTAGAGCATGAGACCGCGTGACCCCATAGAGTTTGTGTGCTTTGAGACTTCATGGAGGTGGACCCATTATACTATGCAATTCAATAAATCCCTTGAAAATTATAATGTTCAAACACTTCATAATTTTTTGGTTATTGATAACTTATATAAATAAATACAAATATGACCTGAGGAGAATGGATTATGAGCACCACTACATTTTGAGACTAAGTAAAATAACTGTGTAGTCATATAAAATGTTATTTTAATGCAATGAGTGTCACTTGAGACCACCTTATCTTTAGATTAGAACTAGACCTATCTTATGGCCTCTTTTTATCCTTTTCCATCTTTTATTTTCATCTATCCTACGCCCATATATACCAAGAGCCACATTGATCCATAACCTAGGCATCCTTGATCCTTTTTCACATGTGTCAACCACCTAGACAATAGTGCGGCCCCATTAGTCTATATCACAATGCACTATTGGAAAATTGGGTAGTGTTATTGACCCATAGCTTCCCTTACATCTAATAAATATCTAAAGCATCTTAGGGTCAGCTTAGACTCATTTCATATCTTGATGAGCATTAAACAATATATATAAAGACTACTCTCATTCATTTATCCCCTAGATGGAAATTCTCATGAACAAGATTAGAAATAGTTGTGCAAATTAAGGTTATTGATCCATATTTACCCCTATTTCTACATACATCCATCCACAATAACTTAAATCTTAGTTTTACTTAGGTTTTTAGTCAATTCATGCCCAAATCATTTAAATTAGCATTCATACTCAGACATACTAGCATCAATCTCACTTACACCAGCACTTAGATTGGTATAATTACATCGACATTAATCCCCTTTTGAGGTATTATTATGTAGGTAGTGCTTAGCACATGGGGTGTTGAGTTCAAGCCCAACATACCCTACTAATGCCACTCTCCTTCCACTTATGTTCACCAAAACCTTAGCAAGTATCAAGGCTTAGGGTTTCATATTGAAATTAGTCAAAGCATAGAATAGGTGAAAAATTAGGTCTCGATCATATAGATATAGGCTTCCCAAGATAGATCAAACATCCTCCCATAATTTCACTATTCCTCCTATACATGGTCATTAACACTACACAAAAGGTCAATAAGATAGTGCACTATTGGTAAAAAGGTCTATGATATTTTCTAAATAGGGTTACGATACCTTTTCTCTATTGATGATGTTTTTCCCTACTCCTACATCACTTCCCAGTCTATCATTTATCCATCTCGGTCATATTTTCCATATAAGTACACCTTTTCTAATTTACTATCATTTATATAATATTTAAAAAAATCAATTATTATGCAAATCAGTGGTTATTGATACTTTAGTATTTTATTCCCTAATTTATTAATTAATTCCTTATCAACCTAGGGTTACATTCCATGATCCTCAAAAAAGATAAATCATTTGGTGAACCCAATTTAGTTTGAATAGTTCCCAAACCCTAGCCATAGATGTTCTTAGGGTTTGTATCCTTCTATTTAATATGCTCATCAATTAATTTCAAAATCTTAGATCTGATTTATTATTTTATTTCTATAATCTTTCATAAATTTAATTTCTTCAAAGGTTCAAAATATATAGCTTTTTCTTTTCCTACTTTCCAACCTATAATGGTAAAATCTGATAATCAATTTTATGAGACCAATAATAGACAATTGAAAATTTTCATTTCTAAGAATTTAGATATACAAGATAACCTTATTTTTATTCTTCAATAATATCTTCTAAATTCCACTATGGTTCAATCCTCTAACCCCATAGATGCTAATATTATTTCACCTACTATGTGTGTAACTCAAATTCTACAACAACCTATTATAACTAGGAAACTCTCACCAATGAAAACACCTCCTATGGCTAGTACACATTCTTCCTCTCTATATGTACTATCCTTTTTACATGAGATCCATTTTGTATATACCAAGGTGTTACATCTTGAGCAAGTGCCACTAGACCATCTCATGCATTAGATTCTCATGTTCTCCTACATACACAATTGGCAAAACATATAGTGGAAACTCCTTTACCATCCAGATTTGTGGCACCAAAGCTTACTTTGTATGATGGTAAGGGTGGCCCAAAGAACCATATACATGTTTTCCACATATCATGTTTGGACTATGTGTCCAATGATTTGTTCCTAACTAAGGTGTTCCCTCATAGTTTGAAGGACTATACATTATAATGGTTCTATGATATCCCTAATCAATCCATTACAACATTTAATCTAATCATAGATATCTTTTTAGCACATCTTTTTATCAACATTAGTGACAAATTTTCCTATGCTCAAGTTGTTTAACTAAATAAAAAATCTAATGAGCCAATAGCTAAATATGTCTTGTGATGTAAAACCATATTAGCAAATATGACTATCCCCATGGAAGATAGAGAAATCTAGGACATATTCAATCACATTTTATTACTATCATTACATGAATCTATATTATTCAAAAAAATTCCAACATTTATAGATTTATGCCATACAATGAAGGAATAGGAAGTCAAACTTATCTCCATGTGAAGTTAAAATACATAACTAGATTGGATTCCACTAATAAGATTTCAAATAAGCCCCCATATAACGTGAGGCCCAATGAAAACAAGAATGATCAAAAGGTAATAGTTAACATATCCTCAGAGCCAAGTCTTCATGAGATTTTATCAGTTGCTCTAAGGATACCTTTTATGAATCTTCATAAATCACCAGTTCACACTCTCTAGAAACTTTTGGAATGCAATGTCATATCTCTCCCTCCCATCAAAGAGGTTGATACAACTAGGCCTCTTCCAAATAATAATATTTCTAATGAATTTTATTATTATTGCAGGGCCCTCAGCCATAATAAAAATAGGTGCATTATCTTATGACATAAGATCTAATATTTGATAGATGTTAATATCATTGATGTGAAAAACCTTAAATAAACACCCAAATAACAACCAATTAAATCAAAATTAATGAAAATATATTCTAATCCTTTTCTAAAACATATGGCTAATGAGACTATAGACACTTCAAGTGTTCATTATACTTATTAGGCACATCTGCCACCAAAATCTTATCATAATCATACAATGGATACACACACTCTACCTAATATATTTGGTGTGTATCATATTATAGTGTTATTTTTGCCTCTTATCATTTTATCAAAATAAGAGATCATTGATGATGACTTACATTTATATGCAATCTTCATATGAGATTACATTGATCATAATCCTATTTATAATGTCATGGTTGATAATGGGTGAAGCATCGATATGTGTACTATTACACTTTTATATCACTTGGGCTATTTAGATCAGGATATTTCTATGATAGATATAGTTATTCATGGCTTTAGTGACCATGTCCAGAGATCCATTAGGGATATCATACTTCCATTATAGGTTGGGCCCACACATGTGGCCACTAGATTCATAGTTGTACCTAGTGCCATAACATTTGATATGTTATTGTGTAGGCCTTGGATATAGTAGATTCAATTCATTCCTTCCATTATACATAGATGTCTTAAGTATATACACATTAATTAGGTTGTTACAATTAAGGGTCTTCCATATCAAGATCCTATACCTACTCCATATCCAATTACACAGTAATCACCATTAACAACTCCAAACACATATTACATTAGCACATTTTAGATATTAGTTGATCCACCAATGTCGATGAGGTCTACTTATATAGAATTACCATGTATATATACTTCCCCATGGAGACCCTTATTAGAGAGACCCCTACATCAAATACATGTTGTGGATTGTAAAGAGCCTCTCTAGCCCATTCCTACCCAATTCAGTATTATTGAGTCTCTAAAACACTCCACATAGATCAACCATGCCAATTATACCTTATTCTACCATATGGGTCCCCAAGACCCTATAATTCATAGGCCAGTACATTCAGCTCCATAGATTCATAGCCATACTTCATAGTCAATTTTAGCTACAAATTATTCAATACATCCATTTCACATATCTCAGATACCCCCTCACACATCATGTGTGGTCACTCTTCCTTTACTTGTTATAGGTCACCTTGATAGTTAGTCTTTTGTAAGACTCGCCAAATAGTATGTTCCCTTGTTACTTGTATATAGTTTCATTATTTTAATTTACTTGTGCATAATTTCCTTTATCTTGATCCTTGTACATAGTTTGATTTTCATGTTGCTTGTACATAGCTTATACTTAGAAAACACAAAAAAAAAAAAAAAAAAAAAAAAAAATACAAAAACATTCAAATATTACTCAAAAAATATATTTTTTAATTTGTATGCATTTCCATGTTTACATTCCTTCTATTTACCAAGTAATATATATGTTATCTATGTTAGTATAGTTGATTTTATCATACATACATGATTCAATTTTTCCATTTGAGTGTTTGTAAATTACTACAACACTTCACTCCTCTACACATATCCATATTTGCTACTATCTACCCATATGGGGCACATACACATATACATCAATTTTTTAGTTATCCCATTTGGGACATCATATACACAACTTTCAATTTACCACTTTATATCTTTATATACTCCATATCATAGATTTAGCATTGATTATATCTTGATATTCATCATCCTATACTACACTAATTTTTTTTTCGACTAATATTACTATAGGCTCATTTATGTACATATTTGATCTTATATGGATTTGTACCACATGATTATGCATGCTTTCATTTCTAGCATTACTAATCTAGATTTTATTGTGTCTCTTTGATTTTACATATACTCTAAGGAATTTGAATATGACATTTTCCTTTTAGTGATTTTATGCTTTGGACATGTTCCCATGTCTTTGTGTATGCTTCTTGATTATGTATGTGAACATTTGAATATGTCCTTCCATGTGGATCTAAGCCAAATTTATGTGTTATTTTATGTATGTGTACATTTGAACATGTCCTTATATGTGTTCCTTTTCTCAAACTTATTGACATGTGACCATGTATATTGTATTGTGGCCCTTAGCCTAATTTACGTGCCTCATGTGTTTGTATGTATGATTTCATATATACTTCATGGCTATGACCCACATCTCTTGCTTGTTATGTTCACATCTATTTTGTGATGCAATGAGGGACCTCATGCATCTCCCCTTCTTTCTTGGGTGCCTTGATGGACATCATGCCCCATCACCCCAAGTATATTACTTAGATTATATTTAGATTTATTATTCATAGACTCAATCTCTTTTACATTACCAACTTATACTCAATATCTTTTACATTATACTCTCATGTATAGACATTCTATTGGTTTATCACATAAATATCATATATTTTTATTCTAACACACATAATTCATACCTTTTCTTTTGAGGATAGTTATTATAGAGTTTCAATAGCTCCCATTAAAAGAGGGGGCATTCACAAGGGTTTATCACAAAGATTAGGCCATCCTAGTGAGCACTCAAAACATATTTTTTAGCATAGAGACATGAATTATAGAGCTCAAACTTAGGAAAATATAGTGAAATATAATCATACATAGATCAATCTCAATTCTTCTTAAAAACAACACTTTCAGTCAATAGTGTAGTACATTGTCAAGAGTGCAGTATGTTATAGTCCACCCATTGCACTATTATCTAGTAAACTCAAAAATAGAAATTTTTAGAATTTTCAAAAAGGTACATAAGGTACACTTTATATTTGTACATTATTAATCATATATTCTCAATATTTATTTGTTTTTTACATAAAATTACATAGGTTTGCTAATATTAGGGTCATCATACATGACATGATCACTCTCATTTTAGTTTCGGTAATACACAAACATAAATTACTAAAACTTAGTCTAAAATTCATATGCATAGATATTAGAATTAGGGGCATGTGTGTAGCACATTATTTCCATATGCTTAGTTTTTCAACATTTATCTCAAATGGAATCACAACTCCATGACATTCTCCATGTTGTATACTTCAGACACCATATGCATCAAGATTACACTAGATCAATGCATCATTCCATCTAAAGGGATTGGCATTCATGATTTTTTGAGTTCCCAAGTAGCCCTTGAGTCATTTTACATTTCAAATTACTCGAGTGGTCCCTAAGCCATTTTATATTTTTAAGTTCTAGAGTGGCCCAAATCTATATTTTATACCTTCAAGACACCACATAGTTTAAGTTTCAGCTTCTTTTGCTACACATGGGTAGGCAATGATGGATTCATGACCTGATAAATTTCTTATTCATAGTTTATGATCCATTGAACATGGCTGGGTAATGATGGAGTCAAGGCCAATTTGAGTTATTGAGCCACCTACACATGGGGATTGGGAAAGTCATTAGCTTAGTATAAGATATTATTTGTTTGATCACCATCTACACACACACATAGGATTTCACTAGGACACATAGTGGAGCATAATTCATATAATCAAACCCACATTCACAGGCTTCACCTCATAGATAATTTCAAGTATGTTTCTCTTTCCTTTATCCTAGTCATTTCACTTTGTTGCATTTCAAGAATAAATGGGTAGAATGTAGTCATATATAATGTCATTCTATTGTAATGAATATCACTTGAGACCACCCTATCCTTAGCTTATCCCTAGACCTATCTTAGGGCCTCCTTTGATTATTTTCCAAATTTTATGCATGTCTAGCCTATGTCTAGATATACCAAGAGTGTATACACATAATAGTTTCAAACTTTATCAATCACTGATGCTTTCTATCTTACACGAACCCATCGAGTCTCAATCTCTCTTAGTGTATGCCTTAAGGGGTACACTAGGAAAGGGGTGGGAAAACCATTGGTGTTTCATATGATTGTTATCCCTTACCACCACTTGTTATCTACACACCCATCTCTTAAAAACATTCCCTTAAGATTTTCCTCCTATTTTGTACCCTCCTCTAGTCATTTTCCACCTTCATTAGCCCTCCCCTAGCCTAAAATCTTTTTTGATAATCTATGTTACATTGTTAGTCACATTGACCTTGTACTCTAATTAATAAAACATATTTAGGGTTTAGGTCATCCCTTGGCCAACCTAGACTGATAGCTAATTTTTCTATCAATAATAATACAAGGTCAATTGGGTTGACCTTATCAGCCTAAATTTTTGGAAAGGACTAGGGTTAGATCTACCTATATAAACACATCTATTTTGTCATTTATAAGAAAAGAGAATAAGAATAGATATATATTATGCATCTTTTATCCACCAGTCTACTTGAGAAGCAAGGTTAGGTTTTCATACTTTTTTTAGAGAAATGGATCTTGTCTTATGGATGCATTAATAGGTTGTGTAATCTAGAGCAAAATTATCCTTGTCATCCTTACATACCACAACAACCTCTTATGAAGCACCTTGTCTAAGGGAGAGATTGAGGATTGGTGGGTTTGTCTTTAAATTTGACTATTCCTAACTTTGTTCCTTCTTTGTAAGAGTAGATAAATATGCATTTGTACTTATCTCCCATGCATTAGGATTCAATATAAATTGATGTGAGTATATGTCTTATATGCATGTTTACTTTTCATTTTTATTTACCCCACTTTGTACCACAAGCTTTGTTGAGCACTATATTATATTTTGATTTACTTGTTATTAGTTTAGTTAATGTGAAAACATAAGACCTAGTTATGGTTATTGCATAGTTTTTCTTGACTAGAGGCTTTGAAACCCTCCCTAGTGAATTTATTGTGGTAAGAGATCCCTTGGCTAGGTCTAGCAGATCCATCTTGGTCATGAACCCAAATATCTAATGTATCCACAATCGAAAGTGTAAGTAGGATTTATCTTCTCTGAGCTAGGATTGGTTTATAAATCTATGCACAGGTTTTACACATAGTTTATTTAAAATGACTCTATTATATTTTTGTAGGTCTTCATTAGTGATAGGTTACTGGATCGAATAGCTCAACACAATATCTTTATTTAGTTCTATATTATCATATACTATCAAATAGGTTAACTTTATCTTCTAATTCTTTCTACCAATATATAGGTCAATAAACACTGTCAAATAGGTTAACCCTATTCGTTGTTCTTCTTCAGCATACAAGGTTTTATAGAACTTAGTCGAACTAGTTGACCTAGTTTGTAGAATTTGAAAGCATCAATTAAGGTATTTTAATCTTAACCATCTTCAATTCCACCAAGGTTCCTCTTTATCCCCTCTTTTTAATTTTAGTACTTTCTTCAATTCTTTTGTCACAAGTTAGCAGTCTTCAAAACTACAACCCTACAACTAACTAGGTCAACCTGATTGACTTAGTTCTATAGACTACCTTTTATCTAAGAGACATTTTGACCCATTCGACTTTAATCTTAAATACCTTGATTTTATAGAATAGTAGTCACCCAGTCAACTCTATTTTATACTATTTACATATAGTGTTGCTTGAACTGACTCTAAACTATTCTTAATTAAGGAATTAACAACTATTTTCTAATAATTAATTCACATTTAATTGTCAATTATTGCATGCTTAGAGTAACTCATGTAGCCTAAATAGGTAGTTTTTCAAATTTCCATTCTAATTACGTTATTTTACTCTTTTTCACACACTACCAAATCACATAATATTCAGAATGCATTTAAACACTTGTCTTCCCAAGGCCTACCTACTTGGATTCAATCATCAAGGGGGAAGTCAACTTGGTTTTTTGGCCAAGTATAAATATGTGGTTAATGGTATATATTTTAAAATCACCTGACACCTTTATCACTTTGGGATGGGGTAGGACCCAATACTAATCTAGTACCATTGCCAACATAGATCCCTTCTAGCCCAAAAATCTTGAAACCATCCATAGATTGCCTTTCTATTTCCCTATTTCATCCAACTCTCCTATCACATTTAAATCAACACTATTTAATAATATAATAACACTTAGAATGACCATTTTTTTAGCATTTCATTTTTAGTTGATTTCTTTCTCTCTAATCATTACATGTTGTATTACAAAAAACTTACATTAGCTAGCATTGGTGCAAGGCTTTGTATTGTGTTCCCCAACTAGATCACTCACATTGATCCAATTATTTGTGTGCTTTATTTCATACTTGCTTCACTTATCTTGAAAAAAAATTCCCTATTTTAGAATACTATCATCTTGGTTGATACAATTTCTTACAAACTATATTTTTCCTCCTATAAATAGCAAATAGTTAACCTATATGACTATGTCTTCTTATTTCTCCCTTTTAAATTTTTTTTCCAATGGTACACAGTTAGCCTATATGATTGTGTATCCTTATCATCATTTCTTATCCCCTTATCTATAATATAGATTCAACTTGCATGACTCTCTATTCTTCTCTACCTACTAGGTTATAGCACATAATTGACCTGCATGACTTTGTATCCTTTTTGCTCACTTTGTCTTTGCATCATCTTTTTCCTTATTAACCTTTCTCTCTCATCATGAACCTTTTTTTTTAGGATAACATCTAGTTTAACTCCATAGATATGATGAGATTTACCAACCCCAATATGTTTTCCCATAAATAGCTTTTGGATCCTACTCTAGACAAAAGTAATGTGCATGTGGCCACTCACACTATAGACTATGGGACCCCTCCTCATACATATGTAGTTTTCAACCCTCTATTCTCCTTAGAATATTAGCATAAATTAGAGTATATTCTAGAAATGATTTTCTTCATTAATGAATTTCCTCAACAATGGGGAAAAGACCCTTATATCACTTATCACCTTATGATAAGTGGTCAAATATAATAACCCCATTCACCTTCCCCCACATTCTCACATGGATTTGGGGGCAATAAATTCATTTCCTCTCAACATCTTCCTTCTTTTTTTACCCCTTATCATACTATGACCTCTTATTCTTTGATTTCTTCAACCTCCATGCCAAG
The DNA here is from genome assembly GCA_037957365.1 of Torreya grandis. NCBI lineage: Eukaryota > Viridiplantae > Streptophyta > Pinopsida > Cupressales > Taxaceae > Torreya > Torreya grandis. The sequence goes on along the minus strand of JARHVA010001767.1, from coordinate 1,202,375 downwards.
TATCTCTACTAACATGGCAGGTTCCACATCTAGTGGGTCATTTCCATGACCCATTCTTCTCAATTCTTCCACTAGTGCATCATTGACTACCCACAGTAATCTTGCCACTAGTGCATCTTTCATAACACAAGAAAATCATGATACTACTGCCTCATTTACTAAAAATTCTTCTCAATATACTAATAGCATGCATGTCACTACTCATAGTGGTACCCAAGCCACTAATACCAATGCTAACTTCACATGTTGAAAATAACACCACCCAAACCCATTAACGTTTTCTAAAAAATCTTAACCAAATTAATGTTTTAAAAGATAATAATGTCAACCAAATTATGCAAATGCAAAATCATCTTATTTATCTCTAAAATCACCCTCAATAGGTTCTATGGGGAGCACACAACCAAAATGCCCCCACCCCCCAGGGATTCCCATGACAATCTTATCCCTCAACCTCCTCTTATTAAGAAAATAATCAAACACCTTCAAAATGGATCTATTATGTCTCAAATTAATAACATAGATATAGGACATATCACCCCTACTATTAGCTATAATGGGTCAATGGATCCCACCCTACGCTTAAAAACATTTAGAAATATATACAAAGATTGGGTCAAGTTAAACACTTTTTCCATTAACAAGCTCTTCGCAAAAACCCTCTTAAAATAATCTTTAGATTGGTATAACCAACTCAAATCTCATTCCATCACTAGTTTAGAATATCTAGTTAATGCTCTAGTATAGGAGTTTCAAACTAGTGACCTCCCTAAAAATCCATTTGCTCATTTTATTAGTTGAAATTAACTTGAGATAGAAATAAAACAAGATTTTATCAAATGATTGAAGACCTTGTCTAAGCAAGTGTGAACATAAGATGAAATATGATAACCTCTTTCATATATTTACTAATGCTCTCTATCCTAAGCATAATATCAAGTTTGGACTCCACGAACTTTGGAATAAGCCATAGACCAAGCCAAGTGGCAATATTTTATCATGTGTTATTTTGAGTCATCCCAACCTCTTATGGGCACTTTTATGCTCATAAAAAATAAAAATCATAATGATAATAATGATGGTGTCATTGATTCCAATGATACCATTCATAATATTCAAGTTATTTCTCTTGACCATGCTCTAGAACAAGCTTCCCCTCTAAACCACATCCCTAATCCTCACTTTTCTCCAATAAGTAACATCAATGTTCATAATCCATTATCCTTTGTAGAATTAAAAAAACATCAACCAAGGGTTCTTCTATGAGAGCTTGATCCCACTCATCCTATGAAATCATGGTACGATCCAAATAAATTATGTTGGTTTCATACTTTTGGGTTATTCTCATGAGACTTGTAATCAATTGTGTAACTTAGCTATGGATTTCCTCCTTGTTCCCAATTTTGACCATGATTCTCTCATTTGTATACATCAACAAGCCTATGAAGTTACCTTCAAATCTCATGAAACACAAATTACAACTCAATCTTTGAACCAAGCTAATGCTTATCTTGTCATCTATAAAGACCCTCTTCCAAATCACCAAGATAATAATGATAACCCTACCCCTTCCACCAATAACATTGATAGTATTATATACCTAACTCTTGAAGAGAATGTGGTCAACATGAATAATATGCAAAGGGTAATTGCCTTCATTGATTTTCATCCCACCCACACTCACCAATTATCTCACACATTACATGTTATCCAAGATTCTTCCCCCACCCACCTAATAGAGTTGGGAAAATAATACCTTGTCTTTTTTGATGAACTACTTACAATACCTCAATTAGATAACACCTCTCATACCATTTCTATAATTTATCTTACCTCTTTACCCATTGCCAATGATACTCAACCTTATAATATCATTTCTTCAAATCTATTACAATATAAACCTAAATCAACTATCTCATCTTTCCATGATAATCAACCAACTTATTCCCCAATTAAACTTCCCACATCCTATCAACATAAATTTACATGAACTTTTACTCCTTCTAAGGAAATCCTCCAACAATATGGACCTCTATCCAATAGTCCCCTCATGAGTTATGATGAATGGGATTCTATCATGGAACTTAATAATCTCCCATCTTAAATTCCATTTCCCAAACTCATGTGGACCCTTTCACGTCATCATAACCACCTTATACAACTCATATTTGAAATGAACATCCCTCATCCTCCCCTAGTAGGACATAAATCTACCTTATCTAGATCAGAAGATAGTGTTTTACAATAGTGCAAATAAATGTCTATATATGTTGATGAAACAATGGACACTTCTCTCTCTCAAGTTCCCCATTACTTCTATGATTCTAGATGAGATTCTACTTCATGTAGATGATCCTCCCCTCTTTATAAGCACCAAATCAGTTACATCCAAGTCAAGTGTGCCTTGATTGATGAGGGTTTAGGTACTTGTGTTTCTTCTCTTGACTTTATTAAAACCTTTGGATACTTTGCATGTAGTCTTAAGTCCACATAACATGTGTCAAGCCTATGACCAAAGTTAAATTCCTCCCTTAGGTGATATGTGGCTCCCTATCACCATCTGAGTGAAGGTTATGATCTTCAATTTTCCTCTCTTATAACATCTTAATTGGTAGGCCATGGACCCATCACATGAGAGCTATTACTTCTTCTGCTTGTCAATTTGTCAAGCTCCCTCATAATGGTGCAATCTATAAGATTCAAAGTGACACTAACCCTTATAATTTTGAACAATTCTAAGACTATTTTGTATTCAAAATTCCAACCCTTGAACCCCTATTGAGTTTTCTATTCCAAGAATATCAATAGTTTAATTTCCCTATCAACTCTATGTGATGTTAACATGGTCACCTTGAACTCATTGCTTAGATTTTGATGATGATGACCCTGATGAGATCAACCTCAAGATAAAATATTCCAATCTCTCTCCTCATCTCATTTCCCATTTTTTGTAAATCTATGTTCTTATCAATCATATAATGATGATATACCCATAGTCTTAACTAAGACTTGACACTTTATTCATAACACCACCTCTGATGAGAAGGTCATCCTTACTTGAGTAATTGATCTTCATACACTTAACTATGATGATGGTTATACCTTAGACGACCCATTTTTAGGAGGTCTTATTTAATCTCAAGATGTAGAGATCATTCATTATCATTATTATTTATTTCAATATTTCCATTTAATTATCACATTCCATCTTATATAGTTCCTAATTTTAGAATTTTTCCTCTTATTTATATGGTAGAGATGGTGTGCACACCTCTAGTTTCTAAATAACCTCTTAGGAGCATGCTTACACATCATGTTATGATTGGTCCATATCGCTTTGTTAGATGTTAGGACCCCTATAGCCAAATTGCCCTTGAGATGCTTGTTACCATTCTTCAACCCTCTATCCATCCCACCCTTAGCTCAATTAAGCCTAGTCTAGATCTTATTCCCATTCTTTTTCTAGATGAATCTCTTCTTACCTCCAATCCTGTTTTTCCTTCAATCAAGCCTCATCTAGTCTCTCCAACAACCCCACCTCCCCTTGGTGATGGTTTACTCCCTTTATCATAGCTTGATCCTTTGCCTACCCAATGGGTTGATCAGTCATAATATGATATTCAAAGAGTTTTTAGTCATTAGACAAGAGATTGTAAATTATACTATCCATCCTTGGCTTTTGCTTCCACTCCATTTATTGTTATACCCATAAAGTCTACTAAGAAGCATATTTATTGCTTACATGACATCGATAATCATTCCTCCACTCATTGTCATAAGCTTTGAAAATATATAGAAACTTTGCAACCTACTCTTCCTTAGCCTATAGACAAGACTATACCTCCCCAAAAAATATTACATGAGTATAATCCCAAATATGGAGAGTTGTATTGTTTATGGCACCAAAGCAGTACCCATCACACTAATCATTATTGCATCCTTTAATATCATCTCTAGGATCACCTTTTGACCATTCATACACCTATGATATCTCATCCCATAGGTTTTCCATGCAATGAGGATCCCCCTTCTTCCCCCAAGTTTGCCCCACCTGTGGTTCTTCCACCCATGGATCCTCCACCTATGGTCCCTTCTCTACCAATGATTCCTTCATGTCCCATATATTCCACTCCTATTCCTTATTTTGAGTATCCAATACATGATGGCCCTCATGAGTATGATCTTTTAGGCATGCCTACATTTTTTTCAAGGAGATTTTATGAGAGGTATATCCCTTGCTTTCTCTAAAGATCAAAAGACCCTCGCTATAGTTAGAGTCTAGCTTCATAGAAATTTATCAAATGTTATGGACAAATCTACTAATATTTATGAACACAACATGGTTTTCTTTCATTTATTTATTCCTTTTAGATTGGACATGTGCTCCAAATTTACATTTATCTATTTTATACAATTTGACATTGTGTCAAAGTCTTATCTATCTTACATGGTTATTTATATTTTGCATTACATGTTGTCTATGATGTTATTTCCTTCCTTATGTTCTCTTATGGATTATTTTCATGATTACATGATTTTTATATATACGTCCATTTATTTTTTATGGATGTTTTGTCTCCTCATGATATTTTGTTACCTTATCTCTATAACATGGATAATCATTATTGTGACTTGGTTATGCAAACCTTGCTCACTTAGTCCTCCTTATTTACCATGTGATAAATTAGCAAACAAGTCATCTTATTATAATATCATTTCACTAATCCATCTTGGATCTCCCTATATTCCCCTTATTTTTTTTACAAACTAAGCATACACATGGTTAAAACTTGAGATAACATGTTGGTTCATAGGTAAGCCTAAGTGTTTTAACCAATCATGTCTTTGGATGCTTAGCTTCCTTTAGCCAAAGTCTAAAGCTTATTTATGTGTATCACTTTGTCTCTCATGATTGGTCATTCTAAGTCCATATGGAGGAAGAATCTCAAAATCCATAAAAGTTTAAAATCTAAATCATTTTAATAAAAGGAAATGATACGAAAGGCAACATTAAAAATTATAAAAGTCAAATCACACTAAAAGAGGTGATTCAAAGAACATCTCATTTTTCTAATCAAAGCTCAAACACCATAGTTGGCCTTATGATAGAGTCAAGGTCCATTGGGGTGTGGTAGGCCAGTAGATTGGGAAAAGATATTAAAAAATTCTTCTAGTGCTACCTACTTTCTCACATAAGTACCCAATCTTCATATTAGATCGATGACTCTATAAGAGGTCCGAGGGAATGGGGAACACATTGTAGGAAGGTAGGTCCATTTTAATTTCATTTTTTAAATAACCAACATGAGTTACTCTTATTAATTCATGTATCTACATATACAACTTTGTTCTTACTATGAACAAGTGTCCTTTCTATATTGGTGGTCACTAATCAGTTAGTGTATTTCTATGTCCTTAGTATGCCTCATGTTTCCTAAAGTCTTCCCATAGATGCCTACGTTGTGATTTTTTCATTATCTCTTTCATTTCTTGTAATCCTAATATTTCCCCTTGAGAAATATTGATTTGTTCACTAATCACTCCTTCTAGGGATTCCATTTGTGAGTTGCAATGTAAGACCTTGGATAGACCATGCCTTCCTCACAAATTACTAAATTACCATTCCAAACATCCCCTTTAACATATATTTATTATTATTTTCCACCTCATTGGTGTTTCCTTTGTGAGTTATAGTGTAAGACCATGGATAGGACCTATCCGTCCTCACAAAATTTTCTAATACCCAAGTCATAATGGAATTACATGTGTCAAATTTAAGATAAGTTGTGATTGATGATGAGTTACACATCATGGACATGTTTACCATCTTGATATAGTATGTTTTATGACTACTCTATTGATTTTTCACTTTTGTCTTCTTATTTTCCAATTGCATGTAAGAATACGATCCTTTTTCTTAAGTTTTTTATACTTCCTAGCTTGAAATAGTGTGATCAATTTAAGTTCATTTCTCCAATTTTGTTTCTCTTTTATACTTCCCAAGATGATTTAGTATGATTGACTGACTTAATTTTTTTAATACCATTTGATCTTTTATGTGCCTTCTATTTTATTTCATTATCTTCATACTTCCCAACATGATATAGTGTGATTTTACTTGTTTTAATTTAGTGAAAATATTTTTCATGGTTCAAAAACATTTTGTTATCCTTTTTACCATATTTGGTTTATTATATTTAGTCATCTTTTGTTATTACACATTTCCCATCCTGATATAGTGTGTAGTACATGTGTTTGTGATTAATTATAATTTTCCAAGTCATTTTTGCCTTTTTATTTTTAATCGTGCATGTGTATCACATAATGCTAGAAAAGAAAACACTTCACATATGTTTTACATAGCATACACAACAAAATCAAAATACATGTGATAGAAATAAATATATCCATACATCAATAACCACAACCAAATACAACTCATGAGATCAAATCCAACTCTCAAAATCAATATCTATATATATCATGTGCTTTGAAAACACATATAATGGTATAAAATACAAAATACATGGCTCCAAATCTATGGTTTGGCTTCATCATGCCTATCATGTGGCCTAACCACATTGCCCATAGATGCCTAGGACTATCTGGTGCAACTGTCTTGAAATTGCAAATAGGGATTAGAATATTCAGAACTTTGTGGTACCTAGCATCCTTAGTTTAAATCCTTAGTTTATAGATGCTTTAATTTTTAGGCTCAGATTTTATTATACATACATGCTATCAACACATGCTACCTAGCTCGGCTTGGCTCAAGTTTTCTCATTTCGCAGTTACATTATGCATCTTTGGCTTTTGAAAATAGACATCGACATATATATATATATATATATATATATATATATATATATATATATATATATATATATATATATACTCAGGCTTGGCTTTGCCTACAATTTTAGTATGCATTTTTCTCAATGTCTAAAGAATCTTGCTAGTTAGGTGTAGAAGCCTCCATAGAATAGAAAGAATCAAGTTTCTCCATTTAGGACTGTGTCTTGCTTATCAACTTAGTGAGCTTTCATTCTGGTTCCTCAGGTGCATCCTTCTTCGCCTGAAAACAAGGATTTTATTGAATCAACCATGACATCCCATTGAGACTAGGTAAATACAAAATTTAATCACCCATGTCCATCCTATGTCTCAGAATAGATGATCTCCCCTTTACCTATTTGGGATTGTCTCTTATTGTTCATCTTGATCTGGGAGAACCTGCAATGTGATGGCATTTTTCTTGGACTATATAAGTCAATAACTATCCATTATGTTTGAGCCTTACCCTTTGAATGGCATCTCCTCTACTCTCTAATCCTTCGACACCAATAATTCTACTTAGTAGACAAGAACGTCCCTATTCGAGACTGTGTGAACCCATCATGACTCGACTACATGCCAATATCCTTTATTCACCGAGACTCAAATTTACATGAAATAGAGAAACACATCCATCTTCTAGATTGGGATAAAAATAATGTCGTTCTAGTTTCCCACGACTCAGCCTTTGTAAATAATCCTATCGTAGTTTTTACATGGGCTCAGTCTCTACAAACAAGAAAGAAAAAAATAGACTTACCTCTGACATTTAGGATAGATGGTGGATATCTTCCATGTCATTATAAATTCTAGGATAACATTTACATGTTGATTTACCTTGGACAGTGGGTTGTAGGTATGCATGCCTGAGTACCCTGTTCATACCATATTTAGGATTCTTACAACATTCAAAGTTCTTTAAGATCTCTTAGTCACATAATACTAGTTTCAACTTGTTCCCAACATACATCCAAGGGTTCCTCGTGCAACAAGATAACCAATCTTTGTCAATGTTCTATAGAGAACCATCATACACATACACAGGCCTGTTACTATTAAAACCAAAATTCTATAAAGGAAACCATAACATTATCATGGAAATCAAAACTCTGTTGTTTCCTCTTCAAGTAGAAATACTTACAAATAATGTTCATTGATCAAAGGCTTATGAAACCTTCATAGACACATCCATGCCTATTATTGGACTCCACCTGTAACTTATCTTTCTCCTTCATCTTACATCCTTTGAGATCCTCTCCTCTTCTTACATCTCTTCCCTTGAATGAGAGGTCCTTTCCTCTCTATCTTTCCTCTTCTCTACATTCCTCTCTTTTATGAAATCCAACATAATACATATATTACACTTTTTGAAAGAGTCTCTTCTCTCCTACACCCAACTTGGGCACTAAGACCAACAAGAAAGATTTACAATCCAACCAATATACTAATTTGGAGAAGATTTACCTCAACTAATATCTTACGATTGAATGATTTCAACCACTCCCCTCATTTACTCTTTAAGCCAATATTGGCTTCCAACATGGGGATTCTCTCTTACCTAATTTTACCTTTTCACTTTTCACTTTTGACAATTACATTTACTCTCAAGGTAAAAGTTTGAAATCTAAACACAATTTGGAGGGAAAATAAGAATTTGAAGTTGAATTCAACTTCATGCTAGAAAATCATTTGAATTTGCATGTTTTATGACCTCAACTAGTCCTCCATGAAGCTATTGTAGATGTTCCTACATCATACTCTCCCTGTAGAAAAGATTTGAACCTTAGTTCAAATGCAATGCTTCCTCCATGCATTAGTCTTCACTATATTCCTGGATCCTAAGGTCTTGTTACCAATACCAATGCTTGTCTTTGTTTGAAATAGTCTTTATCTTTCATTTTACTTTTCTTCCTCTTTAGATATGTCCTTCTTCTCATTTCTTTCTCAGCTGCCATCTCTCACTTCCATGCTTCTTCATCTTCATACATGTCTTCAAGATCTTCTTTTTGTTCTTCTTGTTTCATGAGCTTCTCCAATGACTCATGTCTGTCATCCACTTTAGCAACCTTCATACCTACATACAAAACATTCAAAGCCACCTTAGAATAAAAATCTTTAGGCCATGAAGCCTCTTGGCTATCTTCACATTCTTGCTCCTTGATCAAAATTGTCTTGACATCTTTGCTTTGTTATTGTCTTGTTTCACTCTTCCCAATGGTGTCTTTTCCATGGCTTGTACCTTCATTTATCTCTCTTGAATGACCAAACAGCTCCTCCAACATCTTCAACTCTTCCTTTAGTGAGATCTCATCTATCTCACCATCTTCATCAAACTTGGGCTCATCACTCACAACGATTACTTGTCCTTCACTAGCCTTACTCTTCATCTCATCCTTTCTTGAGCTATCTTTATGCAAACCAACTTATTCAATATACTCATCAAATACAATTGAAGCACCCTTACCTTGTGTCTCCTTACTCTCTTCAACTTCTCTTTGAAGCCATCTTGTTTGTTCTTTGTTTTCAATGAGGCATTGATTTGCTGCATACTCTCCTCTTTCCTCATCATCCATCCATTTGGAACTCTCTCCTTGCTAAATATTAGTCCTCATAGACAATTTCCATACCTCATTTCTCATGAAAGGATCATTAAATGATTCAAACACATCATCATAAATAATTTGTTTACCTTTTACCTCTTTGGTATACCTCTCAAGTGTCCTGTCTTCACGGAATGCCTCTTCCATACTCACCATCTCACCTTCATTCTCTTGGTTGCTTGAATCACCTTCAATCCTCTTCCATTGACTTCTTGGTGTTGTTGCCTCAACACTCACATCTTCTTCACTTTTTTCCTTTTGAGGAACCCACATTTGATTCTTTCTCTTATCAATTGCCTCCACAAGCCATTTAGGCATCTTGTAACCATGCTCTTGTGACAATACTGAAAAACCAACTTTGTTTGTCCTTTTATTTTCTTGCACACCTACATTCATATTAGGAATATGAGAAAATCCAATCTTACAAGGTAAACTTTCCTGCTTGCTTACTTGTTGCTTGCTTGTGTGCTTCACCATCCACTTAGGCACTATGTATCCATGATTGACTGCTTTGTGTGAGGACTTCATCTTCCTCTTGCCTATTCTAACCTATGTATTAACATCTTCATGCTCACAATAACAATCAAAATCAGGTCTTAACACTTCATTTACCTCTTTGATAGCTTGATCCATGGAGCAATCTTTCTCTTCCTTTGTGCTTGACTGTTCTCTTTCCTCTTCTTGGATTTCAATGGCATCATGAAAGTCATCCTCATCTTCTATGTCTTCTCTTGCTTGTATGGGTTCTTCAACACCTCCCTCATGCATTAACCAATGCATCTCTTCTTCTTTATCAACAACAGCAAATTTTTTCTTTTCTCTTACACATTCACTTGTGCACTTGGTGTCTTCTCTTGCACCAATCTTTTCATTCTTCAAGGCCTTTCTCTGGACCTTCACAAGGCTGCTCATACCTGCAATTACCCATGCAAAGACAACATTAGATATAAAAACAAGAGACCACAAGGTCCCTATGAGTGTTCTCTTCACCAACACTCTTATCTTTTCAAGTGCTCTTCCTAGCACTTTATCTTTTCTTTCTTCTCTTCTCTTGTTCTCCTCAATGAGAAAATTTTTCACAATCTCTTCCTCTTTTTGTTGCTCACTTGGCAACCTACTCATCTTCTTGCCTCTATGGCCTTCTCTCTTCTTGGCAATCTCATTTTGCCTTCTTCTCCTCTTCATTAGGAGATCTATTGGCCACTTCAACCTCTTCCTCATTGGCTATACCCATGTTTTTTTGTCCATCTACATCCAAGACTCATATCTATCTACAAACTTAGCTAAATCTCTTTTCAAACTATCAATCTCTTTATCAATTTCAATACTAGTCATACCTTTCTTCTTTTGGATGCTTGCTTTCTTCTCGGTGCCCTCATGTATCTTGTTGCTCTGCTCTTTTCTCAACAATATTTCCATTTATGAGATCTTCACCCAAGTCTTTTCCACCTTGGTCTCTTGATCCCTTTAGGTCCACTTGTCTCACCCAAGCCTTTCTCCTTGACTGGTCTTTTGACAATCTCCTTGATCTCACCTAGGCCTTTTGCATCCTAGTCTTTTGATCCCACTTAATGGCTTTATTGAGCTTCACACTAAGTCAATGGCCTGCAACAACTCTTTATACAACACTTCAACAAACACAAATCACAAATATAAGTTTACTTTACCTTGGGTCACCATTTATTGAGCCTCCATGAGCTCTTCTCTCTCATTTCCAAGCTTTAATTAGCTTCAAGACTTCATGTTCTTTTCTTCAGTAGGGTCTTCTAGTGCTCAAATTTATTGAAACTTCTTTCAAAAATCCTACAACAACTCATTAGGAATCTTGATTCAACATAACCATCAACAAATTACCAAATTCCCAAGAGCTTCAAGCTCTGATACCAAAAATGGTGCAACTATCTTGAAACTGCAAATAAGGATTAGAATATTCAAAACTTTGTGGTACCTGGCATCCTTAGTTTAAATCCTTAGTTTATAGATGCTTTAATTTTTAGGCTCAGATTTTATTATACATACATGCTGTCAACACATGCTACCTAGCTCAGCTTGGCTCAGTTTTTCTCATTTTGTAGTTACATTATGCATCCTTGGCTTTTGAAAATAGACATCGACATATATATACTCAAGCTTGGCTCTGCCTACAATTTTAGTATGCATTTTTGTCAATGTTCAAAGAATCTTGCTAGTTAGGTGTAGAAGCCTCCATAGAATAGAAAGAATCAAGTTTCTCCATTTAGGACTGTATATGTCTTACTTATTGACTTGGTGAGCTTTCATTCTAGTTCCCCAGGTGCATCCTTCTTCGCCTAAAAACAAGGATTTTATTGAATCAACGATGACATCCCATTGAGACTAGGTAAATACAAAATTTAATCACCCATGTCCATCCTACGTCTCAGAATAGATGATCTCCCCTTTACCTATTTGGGATTGTCTCTTATTGTTCGTCTTGATCTGGGAAAACCTGTAATGTGATGGCATTTTTCCTAGACTATATAAGTCAATAACTATCCATTATGTTTGAGCCTTACCCTTTGAATGGCATCTCCTCTACTCTCTAATCCTTCGACACCAATAATTCTACTTAGTAGACAAGAACGTCCCTATTCGAGACTGTGTGAACCCATCATGACTCAACTGCATTCCAATATCCTTTATTCATCGAGACTCAAATTTACATGAAATAGAGAAACACATCCATCTTCTAGATTGGGATAAAAATAATGTCATTCTAGTTTCCCATGGCTCAACCTTTGTAAATAATCCTGTCGTAGTTTTTACATGGGTTTGGTCTCTACAAACAAGAAAGAATAAAATAGACTTACCTCTAACATTTAGGATAGATGGTGGATATTTGCCATGTCATTATAAACTCTAGGCAAACATTTACACGTTGATTTACCTTGGATAGTGGGTTATAGGTATGCATGCCTGAGTACCTTGTTCATACCCTGTTTAGGATTCTTACAACATTCAAAGTTCTTTAAGATCTCTTGATCACATAATACTAGTTTCAACTTGTTCCCAACATACATCCAAGGGTTCCTCGTGCAACAAGATAACCAATCTTTGTCAATGTTCTATAGAGAACCATCATACACATACACAAGCCTGTTACTATTGAAACTAGAATTCTATAAAGGAAACCATAACATTATCATGGAAATCAAAACTCTGTTCTTTCCTCTTCAAGTAGAAATACTTACAAATAATGTTCATTGATCAAAGGCTTATGAAACCTTCATAGACACATCCATGCCTATTCTTGGACTCCACCTGCAACTTCTCTTTCTCCTTCATCTTACATCCTTTGAGATCCTCTCCTCTTCTTACATCTCTTCTCTTGAATGAGAGGTCCTTTCCTCTCTATCTTTCCTCTTCTCTACATCCCTCTCTTTTATGAAATCTAACATAATACATATATTACACTTTTTGAAAGTCTCTTCTCTCCTACACCCAACTTGGGCACTAAGACCAACAAGAAAGATTTACAATCCAACCAATATACTAATTTGGAGAAGATTTACCTCAACTAATATCTTACAGTTGAAATATTTCAACCACTCCCCTCATTTACTCTTTAAGCCAATATTAGCTTCCAACATGGGGATTCTCTCTTACCTAATTTTACCTTTTCACTTTTCACTTTTGATAATTACATTTACTCTCAAGGTAAAAGTTTGAAATCTAAACACAATTTGGAGGGAAAACAAGAATTTGAAGTTGAATTCAACTTCATGCTAGAACATCATTTGAATTTGCATGTTTGATGACCTCAACTAGTCCTCCATGAAGCTATTGTAGATGATCCTACATCACTATCCCCTATACATGGTATATTATGTTGAGGCAGTATGTGATCTTAATCATGCTACCTATCTCTATCTATACCTATCCAAGCTAGACCATGGTAGCCATGTGTGCTACTCTCTCCTAAGCCAAGGACTACTAGGCCTTTACCTCTTCTACTCCCAGCATGTCTACAATTACCTTGTGTCCTCCCCCATAAGTTTAAACTAGCCTCCCTAAGCTAGGGAAGATGGTGCCATAAGATCACTCAATGTGGTGGGGTTGTATGTTGTCATCACCCCATCCAAAATGTCATGTTACACAACCATGATTAGGGATCCCCATCTAACCTCCTTTATCATAAGATCTTTAAAATCAAAACTAGATAGCTATTATATCACATATATATCAAAATATATCTATATATTACAATCACATGCAACAAGTATGCTATGTCAAACCTTATAATTACAACATTTCTCATCGGTCTCAATGTCACCAACCACTGTCTCCCCATCTTCTGACTAAGCACAATCTCTCCATCTGCTCATCCCCCAAGAACCTCCTCTAGTGGTCACCTCCCCACTAATATGAAGCTAGGAGTCACCACTCAAGTGCATCATGAGCCTTTCCTAAGAGGTGCCTCTATCGACCAACTCTATCATAGACTAGCTAATCCTACTCTCACCTAATCCTACTCTCACCAATGGTGCTTCTATCTATGATGTGAATATAGTAGTCATTTTTTCTCTTATTTTAGTGCCTACTATGGTATATGATACACCCCTACATCCACATCCATGTCCTCTCCTCCTCCATTGATTTAGAGGTCAATTTAGAAAAGGTCCTAAATTAGACCAAAACCTATACCATCATGTAGTGCCCATTTAGACCTTTCCAATGGTATGTAGAATGTGGAAAATGGAGCTCATATGCTCCTTGTGTAGCTGGTTAAAGATTCAAATAACAGATCAAAATAGGTCAAATTTGGTCAAACTACATAAAATGACCAATATAAAACAATTCAAAAATAGTTCCACTATGAAGAGCTCATTGTGAGCTTTCTAGCATAATTTATGGTTCATAAAATAGAGTCTATATGTGTAAGTTATGGCTAGTCAAACTTAGTCAATAGGATGACATGGAAAAAATGTGGACCAATGAGAACATGACACATGATAGTCAGTTCTTGAAAAAATAGTTGGTTTCATGACTTCATCTTTAATAGGCTTATTCAACAAAAAAAAAGGTCTATTTCTCAATGTCAACTTGAGCCCAAGTTGAGGAGTAGAGTTGGGACATTGATCCAAGTTGGGATGCTGAGGTGAGTTGGGATGGAAGACCAAGTTGGGATGGCAACCTAGATGGATCGAGCCAATCTAAACATCTACTTGGGTTTTGAGATACATGCCATAATTTCTAATGAAGACTATTGAATGACATACCATGGTTTTTCCATGTATTTTCCAAGTTACCATCAAGTCACCATGAGACCCAATATATTTTCCACAGGTCAAACAAACACCCCATATGAATGTACTTGCCATAGATCACCAATCATTAATTATTTCATAGTGAAGGACATGGCCTAAGCCATAAGATTAACATTGAGGGAAAGGATTATTAAATCCTTAGATAAATCAACACCCATAAAATGTGGAATAAATGTCTATCAAAATTTTTTAATACTCATTTAAAGACTATTAAAAGGCTTCACAACTTTGAGACCCCACGAATGTCGGATAAAAAGATTGCTATAAGCCCAAAAGCCTAAAAATGTGGGATTTTAACCTTGCCCACTATGGTAAAAGGGTTAAGGCCCAACCACTTGGGTTATGCACATGAATGGATATATAAATCCATAAACTTGTATTTTTAGCATGGTATTCTATGAAGATAAGGCAAGCATAACGCGTGGCTTGCATGTTTCTTTAGTTTTGAGGTATCAGGAGGCATTTACAGACTTCACTATAAAATAGATATATGTTTTAGAATTTGAACCAGTTCTAACCATAGGTTGACTGTCTAGATATAATTTTTTTTATTCCATTTTTAATGCCACAAAGTGAATCCTTGGCAGATTGTGTATAATCCATAACAAACTAGTTTGTAGAGATCTCTAGTGTTGAGAGACTTGGAGAGGTTTTCACATCTCAGTGTAAACTAGGGATTTGTCCTAGACTCTAAGATGATTTAGTATTTAAATCCTTATGAAGATTTTTTAAGACAATTTTATAAGCCTGTATTTGATACTTTTGGTATAAATCCATAGGATTACAAGATTGCAGTGTCGACAGTAAGGTAGAATGTCTATTCATGAATACTAGGACTTTTTAAAGCTTTACTATGTGCAATCTTAGAGTGTCCATTTGAAAATTATAAGGTATTTTCTATACTCACTTTTCATGGAAATGGATCAGTTTGTACTATAAGTGAACTCAGAGACGTAGGCATTACCGAACTCTTTTATCAACTCTTGTGTAGTGTGAACATGTGCTTGTCATGAGTTGGTTTTTGTTTGTGCATTCTTTACCAAATTTTGATTAATTTTGTTGATTAATAATTATTGAATGTATAATTAAATTTAACAAGAAATTAAAATTTTAAATAAATAATTTATCTATAAGGATCTAAGGTAAACTTTTTGCATAGAAATAAGTGCTAGTTTACAAATCAATTTGGTATCAGAGTGGTTTTTACCTTTTATGGATATTGGGACCAACTTAGCCATGGATTTGTGTTTATGGATGAATGTTACCATGATAATAATGATATCAGGCTCAATGATATAAATAATTGTGTCACATCGATGGGAATAGGCATAATAGATAGCAGAAATGAACACCATGTTGAACATGAGTTCCCATCAGTGCACTCAAGATCAATGGATCATTGAACTCTAAAAAAAATTGATTCTCTTTTTGATTAGTTAGAAGAAGAATTAGTATGGAAGAAACATCATCTATATGATCCTAATAATTCAGCCAGTCCAATATGCATTCATTTCTCAAGACATGGACATGTGGTAGAATATTACTAGTTGTGACATCCTGAATGTGCATTGTAGTGGTTCCAGTAGAGGAACATGGGTAGAGGAAAGACTATTGATATTTTTAAGTACCAGTCAGCATTAAAAATCCCTATTTTGGTAGAGGACACCATCTAGACCTCCAGATATTATCTTATGATCTATGAGAGCCTCCAAATAAAATATTATAATTTTTATAGAGGGATGTGTTGTTAGACTTGTTTTTGACAGTGACATTACAATAGGTTATGTGACCACTGACATAGTATGTTGATTAGGCTTACCAACATTACCACTACTGCATGCTAAAATAGTTATCATGAGGAATGATATTATCGAAGGTATTGTAATATGTTGTTGCACCTTGTGATTTGTAGTTGGGATCCAATTCTTAGATATGGTGACTCTTGATATTATACCATTGGATATGAAAGATATAGTTCTTGGAAACTTATATCTCTTCTCTCAACAAGCATCTTTTAGAGATGATAAAATCAAGCTTTGCTTGGATCACACTTAGATTATGCAGTTTAAGATAGGATAGGTCACTAGACTTAGTCACGATGAATCCAGCGAGAGATCGGACTCGTATGTACTAGGATACCATTAGGAACTTTAAGATGAGCCATATGATGATCCATATAGCAACTATAAAAGGATTCAGACCCACACTAAGATCTTATAGCTAGTAAGGAATCTTTGGTGTATTTTGGGTTATCTATTTGTATATACTTATAAAAATAGCATAAATAATGTGTTGATTTAGATGTATGAATAAGACCCATATAGGAAATATTGTGACATACATTGTGCATAGTTGTAAAAAGACCCATAGGGTACTATTTGTAGCTATATATATACATGCATTATATATTTGTAGTTTGTTATGTTATGGAAGTCACCTATAGAGAAGTATTGAGTGACAGGTTTATCATACTCAAGTTGTCTTCTCACATTTTTAGGTAGACATTTCCATTAAAAATAGCATATGCAGATTAGGGTATGATTGTTTTTTTAAGTGTTATTCTATAGAGAATAGTGAAGAAAACCTAAGAAGCACTTGATCCACACATAATTCTTTTAAGTCCATGCAGTAGAAGAAGATATTAATGGACATGTTAAAAGATCACTAGGCTTATTTGTGAAGAGGTTCTTATGAAACCATGCAGAAAAAGAAGTCATCATATCCTAGTAGAGGCTATTAATGGCCATGTAATATCAGAGGTTTATCGAAGAAGTGATCAATCAGCTGATGTAGTTGGGGAACTTGATAGACCAATAAAGAACCATCAAAATTTGTTAAAATTGACTAGCATTTTAGAGGATTAGTATAGCTTCCAGTTGTGGAGTAGTAGTTTTGGAGACCATAGAGTCCACTGTAGAGATCTTCATGAGATAATATGAAGTACTAGATCTAGTACCAATTTTTGGTAGACCAAAAGCCTTCTTAGTAGGGAGGATTGATCTAAAGGTCAATTTGTAAAATATCTTAGATTAGACCAAAACCTACACCATCTTATAGGGCCCATTGATACCTTTCCAATGGTATGTAGAATGTGGAAAATGGAGCTAATATGCTCCTTGTGTAGCTGGTCAAAATTTTAGTCAAGTTGGTCAAAATAAGTCAAATTTGGTCAAACTACATACAATGACCATTATGTAACAATTCAAAAATAGTTTTATTACTAATAGTTCATTGTGAGCTTTTTAGCACAATTTATGGTTCATGAAATGGAGTCTGTACGTGCAAGTTATGGCTGGTCAAAGTTATGGTCAAACTTGGTCAATAAGATGATGTGGCAAAAATGTGGACCAATGAAAATGTGACATGTGGTAGTTAGTTCATGAAAAAATAGTTAGTTTCATGACTTTGTCTTTGATAAGCATACATGGAAAAAAAAAGGTGTTTATTGCTCAATGTCAACTTGAGCCTAAGTTGAGAAGAAGCAGAGTTGGGATGCTGAGGTGAGTTGGGATAGCAACTCAAGTTGGGTTGGAAGACTTAGTTGGGATGGCAACCTGGATAGATCGAGCCAATCCCACTTGGGTTCTAAGATACATGCCATAGTTTCCAATGAAGACTCCCGAATGATGTGCCATAGTTTTGCCATGTAGTTTCCAAGTTGCCACGAAGTCACCACAAGACCCAACGTATTTACCATGGGTCAAACAAACACCCCCATGTGAACGTATTTTCCATGGATCACCAACCATCAAAGGTTCCATGGAGAAGGACGTGGCTTAAGCCATGATATTAATGTGAAAGGAAAGGCTTTTTGAAGCCTTAGATAAATCGACACCCACCAAATATGGGATAAATGTCTATCAACATGTTTGAATAGTCAATTAAATACCATTAAAAGGATTCACAACTTCAAGACCTCATGAACGTGGGATAAAAATATTGTTATAAGCCCAAAAGCCTATGGATATGGGATTCAAACCTTGCCCACTATGGTAAAAGGGATAAGTCCCATTAGCTTGGGTTATGCATGTGAATGGCTATATAAAGCCATAAACTTATATTTGTAGCATGGTATTTTGTGAAGACAAGGCAAGCATAAAGAGTGGCTTGAATGTTTCTTTAGTTTTGAGGTACCAAGAAGAATTTCTAGACTTCAGTGTAAACTGGAGATATGTTCTAGACTCTAAACTAGTTCTAACCCTAGGTTGCCTATCTAGAAATGAGGCTATTTGATGCCATTTTTAATGCCTCAAAGTGAAGCCTTGGAAAACTATATATATTCCATAATAGACCAATTTGTAGAGATCTCCAATTTTGAGAGACTTGAAGAGGTTTTCACATCTCAGTGTAAACTACGGATTTGTCCTAGACTACAAGATTATTTCAACATTGTGTTCAAATCCCTATGACAATTTTTATAAGACCATGTTATAAGCCCATATTAAAGACTTTTGGAAAAAATCCATAGGATTATAAGATTACAGTGTCGAAAGTTAGGTAGAAGGTCTATTCATGAGTACCAAGACTTTTTGAAGCTCTATTGTGTGAAATCTTAGAGTCTTCATTTGACAATTGTGAGGTATTAGATATACTCACTTTTCACAAAAATAGATCATTTTGTATTATAAGTGAACTCAGAGATGTAAGCATTGTTAAACTCCATAATTAACTCTTGCGTAATGTGGAGATGTGTTTGTTGTGAGTTGATTTCTATTTGAGCATTCTTTTCCACATTTTGATTAATTTTGTTGATTAATCATTATTTAATTCTTATTTAAATTTATCAATAAATTAAGATTTGAAATAAATAATTTGTCTATAAGGATACAAGGTAAACTTTTTGCATGAAAATAAGTGCCAATTTACGGATCATCCAACCACCTATTATGTTTGACAAATCCATGGTCTCACACACTACATCTTAATCACTGACATCTCAACTGGTGATCCTCATCCTCTTCTCCCCTTTAGCTCTCTATCATTTCATACCCAAAAACTAGGCACTACTAGAGGAGTTACTAGGTTCAGGATTCCAAATTACCTTGACAAGCATGCCACCAACTATGGATCTACCCACCAAGTATAATGGCCCATGATCTACACCTGAGTCAATGTTGTCACCATGGTCTCTAAACTAGGATAAATAGTATTAATGTGTATATATGACTACCACATGATCTCCCCTTATGTGATCATCTATAAAGCTAGCACATAGGGCATGACCTGTGCTACTTGGTCTTGCCTCCATCTAGTCACTTGAGGTAACCTATCATTGACCGCATGAGTAAACCCAGCTAGTCAATACATAAGGAACCTCTCATATATCCAAACACATATAAACACCACTAATCCCATGGTATTTTTCCCTCTAGATAGCATCCCATACATATCATGCATGAGTTGGACCTAGATGATAAACCTAAAATCATATAACACCCCCTAATCCAAAATGGACTAGCACAAGGATATCATATATAGTGGTACCTTGCCATCTGACTCATGACATAAGACTCATGTTATCACAAGTCTGATCATAGCCTTTTATATGTCTAGAATATGTATGATATACACATTAAAAATATTGACCTACAAACCTAGGTATATCTTATTTAAGTGCATTTCCCACTTGGCTAGTGCTCATCTCTCCTTAAGATAATTTGGTGTCCCTATGATCACTAGTGTCCCTCTAATCATTAGTATAATCAATGTATGGATGTGCTTTAGTGTGATACCAACCTCTATGGTATCCCCATCCACAACCCATCAAAAAAATTTGTTCAACCATTCCCATACTCCAAGGAACATGAAAATGTGATCAAAACTCAGTGGGATGTGCCTCATCTTCATAATACCTCCCAAGCGTAGTCCAACAAGTTATGCTTTATTCACATATACAAACCACTCCAATAGATTTGGTAGCCATGATGCATTGATTAGTCACTAATACCTCTGGCATCTCTAAAAAATGTCAAACAACAAATGATGTATCAAATCTCTATTTCATTAATAATTTAAATACATTCTTTAAATTTCACAAAACTTAGTTGGTTTGATTTAGTTTTTCCATTTTCTAAAGAATCAACCTATTCAATACTAAATCAGCCTATCCAATACTAGATTGGACACCTTTTTTCCTTATATTACTATATCATCCAAATTTCTTGCATCAACCATTTTGAAACAACTAATTCAACCTACTACTATGTAGTTATACCCCTCTTATAAAACTAAAATGGTCCACTACTATATAATCAACTTTTTTGTTCTCTTTAACCTTATAGACTAAGTCGACCAAGTCAACTCTATTTGTCTATATTGGTGACTTTTTTACCATTTACCATAAAATCCTTAGGCATTTATTGATCTGAATCTTTCCTACCCAATACCCCATTTTACCCCTATTATACCTAAAATTTTGTAGGTTTAATTCCAGTGCCTATATTTTTTCCTACTAGTCGAATTTCTATAATTAAATCAATTTCAAATCAAAATATTCAAAAAAAATTAATTTTTAGTTTCTTACCTGTGCTTCACTCCCTAAGGTCACTATGCATCCTCCCAATCTCAATTATCATCTCCTCACCATGATGGCTCTTTGGTATCCAACTAGGTCTCTTAGAGCTCTATTTTATCATAATATTAAAAATGACAAATGAAGTATTTTCACCTTATTTATATTTACTATTAAAAATTATTTACCTTTCAAATATTTACCATTGTATTCCTTATTTTGATCATATCTTTATCTCTACTAGCTCTTTCTCCAGACCATAAAATGTTTTAGAATCCTGACATCATAGAGAATCTTTTCACCTATTATATATCTATTTTGTGAAAAAATTAATTTTTTGCTCTTTTTCACTAACCTCTATAAGTTTGCCTAATGTTCCTTAAATTGGACACCTTCAAATTTTCTTGCATCTCCTTCTTTATCTACAGCACTATGGTAAATAAAGGTATGCGTTTTTCAATTTTGTCCTTTCATTTATCTTGTTTGCTCTTTATTGAATTTTATTTAGCTTTAATGTTGTGTGTTTCTATGTTCTTTTCCTAAAGCACCATCTTATGTTATACCTATGTGACACATGATGAAGTTTGAGTGGAGAATACGTATATACATAATATTTTCAAACTTTATCAATTATTGATGGTGTCTATCTTGTAGAAACATATTGAGTCTTAATCTCTCTAAGTGCATGTCTTAAGGGGTACATCGAGAAAGGGGTGGGTAGACCATTGGTGCTTTGTAGGATTGTTGTCCCGTACTACCACCTATTATCTACACACCCATATCCTAAAAACATTTGCCTAAGATTTATTTCTTATTTTGCACCCTCCTCTAGTCATTTTCCACCTTCATTATCCCTTCCTTAGCCTAAAATCCTTTTTGTCATTTTATGTTACACTATCAGCCCTATCGACCTTGTATTCTAAGTGATAAAAATTATTTAGGGTCTAGGTTGACCCCTAGTTGACCTATACTAATACCTTATTTATTTTTATCAATAATGATACAAGGTTGATTGGTTTGACCTTGTTCGCCTAAACTTTTGAAAAGGACTAGGGTTATATCCACCTATATAAACACATCCATTTCATCATTTCTAAGAGAAGAGAAGAAGATATATATACTAAGCATCCACTTATCCACCATTCTACTTGAGGATCATAGCTTAAGGTTTCATACTTTCTTTAGAGATATAGATCTTGTTTTTTGGAGAAGTCTTTTGGATGCATTGATAGGTTATGTATCCTAGAGTTGATTTATCATTGTCATCCTTACATACCACAATAACCTCTCATGAAGCACCCTGGCCAAGGCAGAGATTGAGGCTCGGTGGGTTCATCTTCAATAGTAAGTATTCCTAAATTTATTCCTTCTTTGTAAGAGTAGATATATATATGCATTTATACTTCTCTTCCATGCATTATAATTCCATATACATTGATGTAAGTATATGTCTTCTATGCATGTTAACTTTTCAGGTTTATTACCCCTAATTTGTGCCATAAGCTTTGGTGAGCACTAGAAAATTTTTTGCTTTACTTGTTATTAGTTTAGTGAATATGAAAACATAGGACCTAATTAGGGTTATTATAGAGTTTTTCTTGATTGGAGGCTTTTGAACCTTCTTGAGTGAATTTATTGTGTTAAGAGATCCTTTGGATTGGTTTAGAAGATCCATCTTGGTCATGACCCTAAATTTATAATGTATCTATAATCGAAAGTGTAAGTGAGATTTATCTTCTTCGAACTAGGATTGATTTATAGATCTATTGCATTTCCCATTGCATACAAAGAGCCACATTGAGCCATCACATAGGCATCCTTGATCCTTTTTCATATGTGTCACCTACCTGGACAATAATACATCCCTATTAGTCTATAGCACAGTGCACTATTAGCAAAGGGGGAAACACTATTGACCCTTAGCTTTCATTGGTCATAACGGATATATTTCCACTTCCCAAAGCATTTTAAGGTTGGTTTAGACTCATTTCATGTCTCAACAAGCATTAGAACACTATATAAAGACCAATATCATTTATTTATCCCTTAGATGGCAATTATCAAGAACAAACTCAGACATAGTTGTGCAAATTAAGGTTATTGATCCTTATTTACCCCTATTTTTGCATATATCCATCCAAAACAACCTATATCTCAATTTTATTCAGGTTTATGTTCTTAATTCATGCTCAAATATTTTAAATTGGCATTCTTACTCAGGCATAGTAGCATCACTCTCACTTTCACTATAACTTAGATTGAGAGAACTAAATTAGGCTTGATCCCCTTTTGAGGTATTGGTGTATAGGCAACGCTCAACACATGGGGTGTTGAGGTCATGCCCAGCCTAACCTACTAATGCAACTCTCTTTATACTTATATTCATCAATACCCTAGTAAGCATGGATGCCTAGGGTTTCATGGTGAAATAATTCAAAGTAAAAAATAGGGTATTATATAGGTCTTGATCACATATATATAGGCTTTCAAAGATAGATCAAACATCCTCCTAGAATTTCATTCTTCCTCCTATACAAGGTTATTACATTGCAAAGAAGGTCAATATTGTAGTGTGTTATTGGTAAAGAGGGCCATGTTATTTTCTAACAGTGTTATGACACATGTTCTCCATTGATTATGCTCTACCCTACTCCTACATCACTTTATATCCCGCCACTTCTCCATCTCAGTCATATTTTCTAGCTAAGTACACCTTTTATAATTCATTTTTATTTATAGAATATTCAAATAAATAAATTATTGTGAAAATCAATGGTTATTGATACTATAATATTTTATTATTTGATTTATTAATCATCTCTTTATCAACCTAGGGTTACATTCCATAATCCTTTAAAATATAAATCAATATGTTGGGCATCTGTGACATTATAACTCATATTTACAAATTTAAAATGTGATTGCATGACCACAAATGTGACCAATGTGATCTTTATGACCTTTAATAATATATAATGTGAACCATGGCCCATTATTAAAAATTACATTCATAAAATTCTTACCATACTTAAGGTGATTCAATATCACATGTTCACCATGGATGCTCCTACATCACACACTCAGGGTAATTGAGATTGTCCATGAGCTCCTACTCATGAACCTGTAAGTTATTCAACTGATATTCCATTATTGGAAACGTTAGATGCATTCATCCAAGTTGAATCTTTAGTTGATCAAATTTTACACTTCACTAATTACTCATAGTACTCATTACCTCCCATAGTCTTTCCAATCCATGTGTCCAAAATGGCCTCTATTTCTCCCTTTTTATTAGTTGGTATTTACCTTTTCCAACCAATATTTTAAGAAAGCATGACTAAATTTGTATAGTGTGTGTTTTTCCACTTATGGATACAATATAATAAATTAATAATTAGATATATATCCACTCCATTTGGAAACTCAATTTCATATGCATTTTCTAATAACTCGTTAATAATTTTACAAGGCCCAATTTTCTTCCATTTGAGCTTGTTATACTCATAGTTTGGAAATATCTATTTACACAAATGGGCCAAAACCAATTCCCCAACTTTGTAAATTTTTTTTCCTTATTCTCTTATCAACATCCTCCTTATATTTTCTTTCACTTTCTTCTAATATCCTTTTAACCTCTATATACACAGCGAGTATCATTTGTGTGTATTCTTCACCTTAAGCACTTATTAAACTCAAATAAGTCATATTCCTTAGTTCACATACACCTATAAGTTTTCTACCATATATAATTTGAAATTAATCATCCATGTGCATAGACCAATACCAAATCAAGCTATTTAGGATTGTCTCCAACTAAGCATCTTCGTAAATTCTCAAGACTATGATTCATAAATTTTGTTTTCCCATTCACTTGGGGTTAATATGTTGATATGAAATATAATCATGTACCTAATTTTTTCTAAAATTTCATCCAAAAATTCACAACAAATTTAGTTTTTCTATCTAACATAATACTCCTTGGCAACTCATGCAATCTCACAACCTCATTGCAAAATAAGCTAACAATATTTTTGTCATCACTGGTTCTCTTTCATGTTATGAAGTGTGTCATTTTGATTAAATATATTTGTTAGTGTAGGTTTTTATTTTTCCCTATTATTTAATTAGGGAATATTATATATTTGTGCATACATGGATTTTTCCTACATTCGTGGGATATGTAGACACCAAAATCGTGTCTACTCTTTGGTCGACTTCCCCCCTTGGTCCCCTTGGTCCACTTCTACACATTCCTAACCCACACACTTATTAATTTAAAATAATTATCTATTTTAGATTAATAAACACCCCCCTTGACACATCACCCATGACACCTCACCTCTCCTTGGATGCCTTCATCACCCCATGCCAAGTCTTAAATGCCTAGACCCCATTTCCTTTATCCCACTCATCCCCCACGCCTATTAAACCCACCTTCGACCATTTTAAACCATGACCCGTTGACCTTGGCAGATGGGAAAATGGACAAAAGGCTATTTTTAGCCTTTTTACCCATCTTCTAGCCGCTGACGTTGATCAACTGTCGACCGATGTCAGTGATATTTTTGACATCAGTTGCCTTCAAAACTGCATTCTACATCCAAAATGCAGATCTTGATCTGCCAATCTTTTTTTGATCTTTTTCCAATCCTTCCAATCAGCCAACCTTCCAATCTTTTAACCTTTCTCTCTCTCTCTCCCAGACACACATCAAGCATCACAGGGCATAGGGACTCTGCATCTATTACTCTACCTCTTTGTAGGGAGTCTTTTACATCAGCAACAGGGCTTCTACACTTCTGGTCCTCTGCTAAGGAGTTAAGTATTCTTCTTTTATGTCATTTTAGTAGCTTAGAATGTATTTGTAATTAGTTTTCTATTTATTGCTTCTAAGCCATATTATCACCTAGACCCAGCTATCAACTAGACCAGACCTGACCAAACTTTTACTTGAGAGGCTAAAAACCCTATCTTCTATCCTACCCCTTTTCTAACAACATATCCCCTGCATTTGTCCCTCCTAAAGACCCCGTCTACTATCTAAACACACTACACAGACCTAGACTCCTACCATAGACCATTCCATCAACCAGAGACCCATCCAGAACCCATCCAAGGCCATTGCCCTGACCAACGTCGACCTCTAGGCCCATTTCCCCTACCGACATCGATAGGACTAACCGACGTCGACAACCTTAATCAATTGATGCCAGCAGACTAACCGACATCGACGACTGTGGTAGACTGACAGCAGACAATAGGTACGCATTATTTGTATTTCTTTAGCTTAGTCTATCATTATTATCTTTATTTGACATTTCTTTTTTATCAATAGTGGATTGTCATCCCTCAAAGAAAACTTTGCACTTTTGGGACTGAGCTTTTGCTTGGCAGTCCACCTTACATCTATCTAACAATCTCTTTGTTTGAGTCTTTTTCTTCTACAGGTGTCATCCTCCACAGCTAAAGAGTAGTCCCTATAATGTCTGGATAATGGTGCGTAAACTTCATTCAGGTACGTACAAACCCTAAACCATTTATCATAGTTTCTTTCATCTCTTTTGAATGTGGAAAAGTGAAAAACTTGTTAGAAACATTCTGGCACGCCTAGTGGGACCCTAGGAGTTTTCCTTGGGTTCATTTCTTTTTCTTCTAAAAACAAACCATTCATATAGGTGCATTAGGTCTCTCCTTACATCTCTTTCTTCTATCTCTTCCAAAAGACACCATCAGCAAAGGTTAAAAAGAATCCTTCTCTTTCTTTTTTTCTTGCATCTTAGACTAGTCATACTCATACTCTTCAACCTTTTCTCTACTTGTCTGCATCCAAACACACATTTCAATTTGAGCTTAAAATCTATTGCATCTCATTTATGTCTGAATGCATACTTAGCTCTCACATATAGTATTTAAAAACACATCATGAATAAAGCATAGGCCACTTATGTTACACATCCAAACCACTTGCACAAAATCAAACATCTAAACACACCTGAGACAAGGTTCGACTAGGATTTCATCACCTAGCGAATACCTTACCCATCCTGACAATCCCACTTGGACTTCACTACCAAGGGGAAAGCCCACTCTATTCTCTGGTAGAGGATAAACTCTAGGGGAAGTATATACTGGCTAAGCGGCCCAGCTTATCTCTGGGCTCGTGAAGTGAGGGGAGCTTGCTCCTTAGCACCAAGCCACGTACAAAACTTAACACAAATCTTGAGCACCGAAACTAACCTGAAACCAACCTTAGACCACTTCTTCTAGGACCTGTTCTAAAAGCCAACTTCCCAAACACACTCTAAGGCATAAGCCAATATGATTCTAAAAGTTTATTCTTAGGATTTAATGCTTAGGGTCTGCCTGTCTCTGTCTATTTTTCTGTCTTTATCTAGTTTTTTGAGCTAGTGAGGATGTTTTCTTCTTTTTTTTGAAAAACTTTCAATTCTCTGAGTTTTTGGAAAAACACAGTAACTGACATCAATTTTACCACTGACATCGACAACTTTTCTTCACCGGCATCGGTTATCTGACCGACATCGGCAATCTATATCACCAACATCAGTTTTTCAACCGATGTCGGTCACTGTCCAAAAATCCTCTTATCAAATAGCAAGCTTAAAACCCAACTTTCTTGCTGTCCAAACACCCATTCTAGTTTTTTGAGACTGAAAAACACAGTTTCTAAAACTTGAACCTTTTTTTCTTGAATGGTTTTGACACATAGTCAAACTAGAACTCTTCTTGACCATGCAAGGCAATAACCGCTTCGGCCTTCGCCTTCCATGACTAGTCCTTTAATGGAGTATCATTCAGAGACTGAATGAACTCCTCCTCAACCAACCCTAACCCAACCATCTATTGTCCCTGAAGGGGACCAAGACTTCAAAAGGTTCCTTGACCTCAATGTCAAGGCCCTTCAACATTATCTCGTGAGAAGTCAAACGCGAGACTCTTTAGGCAACCCAGTCTATGGGATGCCAACCTCCTTAACTAAAGTGGCAACGATATCGACAGTGTCTGCTACCCAACCCATGACCACTCTAGCCTTTGCCTTGACCATCAACCCGACCATGACTAATCTTCAAAGTGTGCCTTTTCTTTCTATCTCTGGGCCCACTTCCATCAGGGTTTTGGCCCCCCATTAACCATAGACTATTCAACAAAATTTTACTCCTTTCCAAAATCTAGTTGTCTCCATCCCACCTACTCTTGCCCCTATCAATACAAGAGTAACTACCTACCCTTCAACTAGTGTTGCCACCCCTCAACCACCTTTGGTGGCCCCTATTCAATTTGTGCCCTCTAAATCCATGGTACAACCACCCCTGGCTTCCACATCTATCCCAATGACTAGTTATCAATATGTTGCACCTATACAAGTGCAACTGACTACGTCATACGCCTCTTCTAGCACCTTCTAAGTGCCTTACAAACTAGGGGGTGCTCCATATACCAATCTATCAGCCGATCTCATCAAGATGTTGATGGAAAAAATGTCTAGTCTTGAGGCTTCCATTTTTAGTTCAAGCAATGCTCTTTCATATGACCAAATTTGCAATGAACCCATCCATCCCTCTATCCCAATCCGGCCATATCCTAGTCAGTGGGAGCTTCCTAAGTTTACTCACTTCCAGAGTAAGGAAGACCCTCAGTAGCATCTATGAGCATTCAGACATGCTTGTTCCCTGATAGCACATGATGATGTGTTATTGCTACGCACATTCCCCGTGTCACTTTTTGGTGCCACCCTCAATTGGTATAGTTCCCTTACCAGTCACTCTATCTTTTCTTTCACCCAACTGGCTCAACTTTTCCTTGACCACTTTTTGATCAATATCACCAAAAAAGTCTCCATTACAGACCTCTACTCTATCAGGTAGTTTGATGATGAATCAATAGCTGATTTTGTTGCCCATTGAAGAGGCTTAATCAACCAACTCTCCTTCCCTTTACCTCAACTTGAGCTCATTGAGCTCTTCTCTCGAGCATGTGCCACACACATCTCATCCACCTTGCAGGTTCAAACATTCCACACTTTTGATGAAGCTTTTACCATGGCCCGAAAGCTTGAACTCTGTGTTATTGAATAAAATAGGGTCAAATTGTGTAATACCAATGCAAAAACTAATGATCCTTCTTCTTCCAAACCTTCTTCTTGCCACTCCAAGTCCAAAGGAGTGGCAAACACTGTGGTCGTTAGATCACCATCCTCTACAATAATCAACCAATCTTAACCTTCCACATCTCAAAGCATCACCAAATAATTCCAATAATAGTATATACAGCATCAGTATACTCCTATAGGAGAATCATACACTTCTGTTTTGGATAAACTCGTCAAGCAAGGGGTCCTCAATCTCCCTCAAATTTGACCACCCCAATTTGACCCCTCAAAACCTATCCCTGCATGGTACAGGGAAATCAACTTTTGTCATTATCACCATGTCCAAGGCCATGACATAAACAACTGCCAAACCTTCAAGAACATTGTCCAAGACATGATAGACAAGGGGGATCTTATTTTGGATAACCCAAATGCACCACCCAATCAAAACATGGACATCTTCAAACAACCCTTTCCTAACCATCCTCCTAATCAAAACAATATCCAGACCATGGCCAATAGTGCCCAAGAGCATGATATACGCACTGTCAACATGGTATCACCTCTTGTCCCTGACCAACCTCCTCCACAGGTAGAAGAACTTTCTTCTCCTATTCATCCATCATAGGTAGAAGAGCCTTCTTCTCCTATTAGTTCTCCATCAACCTCTCTTATATTGGAGGACGCTTCAACCATACCAATGCCATTAGCCCCACCTTCATCCTTCCTCCTACCAATGGAGGACCATACCCTTCCTACTCCTCAACCACAAGTAGAAGGCGCCATCATCCCTACCCTCTATCCTCTTGAGGAGTCACATTCTCCAATTTCTTCTCCACCAAAAGAAGACCCTGTCTCTTCACCCACTTCGATCGAGGAAGACCCAGTGACGGCTTTCTCTTGCCTTTTGCCTGAGATCACTACATCTCACTCACCTCCGTCCACATCTAAACCCAAACCCACACAGGCATCCACCATGCCAAAAGAGATTAAATCTCTTGGTGTTTGCCACATATCTAATCTTGCCTCACATAATAGTGGCCCTCAAACCAAACCAAAGAAGGCCACTAAACCACACTAGAGAATTCCTCCCCCACCTTCATCATTGCCCTCTATTTTGGGCCCACATCCATCCACCTTAATAGGAGTGCTTCCTACTCCAACACCTCACAGAGGCAAATTGCCTCCATTATCCCGTTTACCCATTAAACATATATTTCCTCCAAAATGACCAATGCCTCCTACACCTCTAAAATAAAAGTCATCAACCCCTACTGCAACAAAACGTGTAGACCCATTGGTAGGTTCTTATGCCTTACTATTACAACAATTATTGCAGTCTTCTCGCATCAGTCTTCTACCTCTTAAACCATACCAATCTCTTAGACCAAAACCGCCCTGGTTCGGTGACACTAAAGTTTGTGTATCATCGCACGTTGGGACATGACACTGAGCATTGTTGTGCCCTCAAGGTTGTCATTCACCAATGCTTGGAGAAAGACACCCTTCTTCTTGACCATATTATCAACAAACCTTCAACATCATCCCATGCTTCCCATACCTCCTCACCTTCACCTCATCAACTCTCAGATCAAGACCATCTTGGTTCGACAACACTAAATTTTGTCACTATCATCACACACTGGGACATGACACTAAGCATTGTTGCGCTCTTAAAGCTGTCATTCATCAACACCAAAAAAAGGATACACTTCTCATCAATGATCCTCTTGACTACCCCTTTTCCAAATCTTTGACACCATCACATGCCTCACAAACATCATCACCTAAATCGAGATCTCAACACCAAACTATGGTCCCTCCACCGCCTTTAACCCCATTATTCAAAATCAACACAGTCAACTTGACCACCAGCCCACCACCCCAAAAGGATAAAGGGAAAAGACATGTTTCTATCCCTTAGACATCCCCATCTACCAAGCCTTCACCACAACCAAAACCCAAGATTACTGTCTTGGGCACATCTCGATCAGCATCTCCAAAGACAATCCTTGACTCCATGGTGAAATAACTTCACCACACAACCCATGTGAAGATGTCTTTGTATGATCTCATTCAAAGCTCTCCAGAGCATCATCAAACCTTGATCAAAGTCTTACAATCAATGGAGGTCCAACCTGATGACCCCCAACCACTGGCCCCTTTAATCAACTCATTACCAACCCTTGCCTCTGTCACCATCAGTGATTTTGAGATTCCTGCCTCCAATCTGGCAAATCAGGATCTCGCCCTCTCAAACTAAATCTATCAAACATTCTCCCTAGTAACTGGGCGAATTTGACCTTACCCTAACTATCATAACCTCGACCAAACATCAAACATCAAACAATCAAGTATCAACCAACATCAACTAACCTCGACCAAGCCTCGACCAAGCATCGACCAAATATCAACCAACCAATCATCGACCACATAACAACTAACCAAGCACCAACCACATATCAATCAACCTAGCCTTGACCAAACATTTACTAACATTGACCAAACATCAACCAACCAAACATGCCAACAACATATCAACCAAACATCGACCAAACATCAACAAACTTCTTAATCATCTCTAACATGTGACCAATATGGAATGAAGTAAATGAGGCAAGTTCACTCCTAATTGGCTCAGACCTTGCATCATGACACACAAGTATGGGTCAGGGACTTATCATCTGTCTTCTCTTGAAGGCTGACCAAAACCTGAGCCTCTTAATGCCTTGCATCTACGACCATTCTACTATTAGTTGAGTACTCGTTCACTTGACATTTAACTCAAGCTCGTCCCTTGAGCAACCCTGTCCTCTTAATCCTCATTCCTTTCAACCCTGTTTCCCTAAAATAAACCTTATGTAACTCTTTTATAAAGTATGAATGCTTTGTCCTAATAAAAGGGAGCCCTTGAACTTCTATAGTCTTGTCCATGACTCAAAATTCTGTCAAAAATAAATTGAGATGTCAAAATATCAAAAGGTCATAAATTCTAAATGCAGACTACTCCCTTGAAGGATAGCTGTATCATCATTGTTGTAGCTAATAGACTACTGCCTCGAAGGACAGCTATTCAAAACTCTCAAATATATATAAAGCAAAAATATAGACCACTCCCTCGTAGGATGGCTATGCCTAAAAATCTTGCTACAAACAGCACTCTCTCAGAAGCTTCTTGCATCGATCAGCTTCACAAAAGACCACAAAACAAAATGACATCCCCATGTAGACTTCCCGCATTGATCAGTCTACCAAAAAAAAGGTCATGGACTTGGCTTCTAGTCATCTCAGGGTCTCCTATAAAAAGGGAAAAAGTTATCCTTGCTAAAATGGGTTACCCTATCCTAACATATCACATCACCTACTCAAGGGATTTTGATCTCATTTTAATGTCAAAGTGATTCGATTAGTTCTCTAACACAACCACTGGTCAACGATGTAATGCATGAATGGGGCTTTTGTTTCTAAAAACCCCCTATCTGTGCTATCATTATGGTTCTTGTCAATGAAAGGGCAGAAATGCCTTTCGCTTCCTCCATACCTTTGGTCACATTCAACCAAATCATTCATCAACCCAACCAAATCATTTTCCAACCAAACCTTTTTTCAGACCACAAAATGTTCTCATAACCTATTCACACTAGTTTCTATGGACACCAATACACATGGAAACTATTGACCACACAATTTATGCCAAGCATAAACCATTACTTGCTGAAGCATAAATATACTCAATTCATTTTTAGCATACATCCATCACTAATATAAAAACTTGCTAGGGATGAAAGACCACTCAACCAATGTTATAAAATACACCATCACATAATATGAAAAAGGCTGTAACATCATCATACCCTCATCATTAACCATGTCTAAACCAATCATCAATCGACTTTGCCTCTTCACCTGAACTACATTGGTCTGAGGCCCTAACAATAGGGGCTATGTAGGCAGCACTCAGATGATAGGACATCTTCTGGGGATAGCTCGACCACATCTGTTTGTTCATCTACCTGATGGACAAACTATCTTACCTTTGACCATGACTCAACCTCGACCAACTCAATCCATAACCGACCCTCTTCCTCCCTTTTAGGGAGAACTACATCAACCTAAGGCCCTAACAACTGGGGCTATGTAGGAAGAACTCAGTTGACATGGGGTCTTCTGAGGTTAACTCAGCCATTCCTTCATCCATCCATCTAATGGACCAACTCTCAGCCTCACCATGAACAACAACCTTGGAGATCGCGACTATCTCCTTCGACCATGACCATTTTCGAGACAACTTTGCCTTAGTTGTTTTGATTGTATGTATGTTACCTTACAAATGGTTAGCAAAATTGTCTGCAACCCACATTTCACCCTCACAAGTATAGGATCGCGAGCAAGGTCATCCACACTACTTGTGACATTTTTCATGTTTCCAAGAGCACTTCTTGAGCCTAGGATACTTGGAACACAATGACCATTGGAGCTATAGCTTGGATCGAATAACCTAATAAGCTATGACTAAATCCTGGGGCCCAGTTATTTCAATTTTAGCACTCCTCGACCCTTGACCTGTGACAATTTGACCTAACCATCTCGTGAAGTGGTATGCACGCAATCTCAACTATTGTAGCATTCACACTCCATCCTCACCATATCCATCCACTCTTTATCAAATCAGCACCCGATATCAGGTTCCCTTCCCTCGACTCCTGCTTTGAGGGGGAATACCTCATCCCAGAATCAGGACAACCAACACTTATTTTTGTCTTGCAATTCATCAGAACAACCAACAGGACAAAAGAACACCTCATCCCATAATCAAGGCAATCTACATTCTTTTTTGTCTTGTAGTTCATTAGAACAACCAATAGGATGAAAAAACCTCATCCCATACCTGGGACAACCTACTCCTATTTTTGTCTTGCAGTTCATCCAAAACAACCAACAAGACAAAAATGGGCAAATGTAGACACCAAAATCGTGTCTACTCTTTGGTCGACTTCCCCCCTTGGTCCCCTTGGTCCACTTCTACACATTCCTAACCCACACACTTATTAATTTAAAATAATTATCTATTTTAAATTAATAAACACCCCCTTGACACATCACCCATGACACCTCACCTCTCCTTGGATGCCTTCATCACCCCATGCCAAGTCTTAAATGCCTAGACCCCATTTCCTTTATCCCACTCATCCCCCATGCCTATTAAACCCACCTTCGACCATTTTAAACCATGACCCACTGACCTCGGTAGATGGGAAAATGGACAAAAGGCTATTTTTAGCCTTTTTACCCATCTTCTAGCCACCGACGTTGGTCAACTATTGACCGACATCGGTGGTATTTTCGACGTTGGATGCCTTCAAAACTATGTTCTACATTTGGAATGTAGATCTTGATCCGCCAATCTTTTTATGATCTTTTTCCAATCCTTCCAATCAGCCAACCTTCCAATCTTCTGACCTTTCTCTCTCTCTCTCTCCCAAACACACATCAAGCATCATAGGGCACAAGGACTCTGCATCAGTTACTCTACCTCTTTATAGGGAGTCTTCTGCATCACCAACAGGGCTTCTACACTTTTGGTCCTCTGCTAAGGAGCTAAGTATTCTTCTTTTATGTCATTTCAGTAGCTTAGAATGTATTTGTAATCAATTTTCTATTTATTACTTCTAAGCCATATTATCACCTAGACCCGGCTATCAACTAGACCAGACCTGACCAAACTTCTAACTGAGAGGCTAAAAACCTTGTCTTCTATCCTACCCCTTTTCTAACAACATATCCCCTACATTTATCCCTCCTAAAGACCCTGTCTACTATCTCACCACACTACACAGACCTAGACTCCTACCATAGACCATTCCATCGACCAGAGACCCATTCAGAACCCATCCAAGGCCATTGCCCTGATCGACACCAGCCTCTAGGCCCATTGCCCCTACCGACATCAGTAGGACTAACTGACATTGACAACCTTAATCAACCGATGCCAATAGACTGACTGACATCAGTGACTGTGGGAGACTGACAGCAGATAATAGGTATGCATTGTTTGTATTTCTTTAGCTTAGTCTGTCATTATTGTCTTTATCTAACATTCTTTTTTATCAATAGTGGACTATCATCCCTCAAAAAAGTCTTTGCACTTCTGGGACTGAGCTTTTGCTTGGCAGTCCACCTTACATCCATCTAACAATCTCTTTGTTTGAGTCTCTTTCTTCTATAGGTGTCATCCTCCATAGCCAAAGAGGAGTCCCTACAACATTTGGATAATGGTGCGCAAACTTCATCCGGGTACGTACAAACCCTAGACCATTTATCATAGTTTCTTTCATCTCTTTTGAATGTGGAAAAGTGAAAAACTTGTTAGAAATAGGATAGGCTAGCTTATGTGGATATGTGTGTCATAGATGTGTCATAAGAATGTCATAAGTAACTCCTTTGATTAGCTATTCTAGGTATGGGAGTTACTTCTCTATTCTTAGCACCTTGTCACCACCTTTCATGGAGGAGTTCCAGTTTATTCTTGGGGTGCTTTGACCACCTTTTGTGGAGGAGTTACGTAATCTCCTATATGTATTCTTCACTTTAGCCATCTTAAGTTAATCGAATATTGGGTTTTTCTCCTATTTGTCTTTTGTAAATTATCTCTTTCAGTGATTTCACTTTGCTTTAGCTTCTTTGTGGTGTGCACTAGCTTCATCTCGTGTGATCACTTGACCATTGCATTCACATTATTCAGACCTTAGAAACAACTCTGATATGGTATCAGAGCCACTCCAGTAATTATGTGTCTAGTTATGCTATTAGTTTATTCTGATATCTTGAGTTTTTTGCTTGCAAAGGATCTTCAATTTTGTTATATGCATGCATTATGTGTGTACTAGAATATAAGCCTTAATGCAGATCTATAGGTTTGACTCATTCTCCATGTGAAGTATATGAGCATACCTGCATGCAAATAATCTAAAAGTTTTCTTGGAATGTCATTGAAAAACAAGTGTGTTGGCATTTGACATGTGGAGAGCCTCTTAAGCTTTCTTGAATGTTGCATGACCCGTACAGCCTGGTGTCTCCTAAAAATCCCTCTCTTCTACTTTGGCACTTATCTCCTTAACCAGGCATTTGGATATGTTGTGAAACTGATCTTAAAGTGTGGAGTTATTTGCTAAAATTAGCTTTAAAGACCAGCGTGGTCCGTACACCTGCGCAGTTTTCACTCACCTCTCACCTTGGCATTTCAGTTTGGCTTTAGACAGCAAAAAAAGGAGGCATTGGATTTTTTTATCTTCACCAAGATGATGCGTGGAGATCTGCACAGTCTTTATATTGATCCACAGTCAAAACAGCAAATAAAAAGACTAAACCCTCAAAAATGGTGCCCTTTTTCATTTTGGCGCACCATATGGGCCCTTAAACAGTGTTTATTTGGTAAAATCTGCCTTTATTTCTTAAATTCTTTGTCAAATTTGAATTTTCAAATCTTAAATCAGTTAATTTGGTTAAAAAATGAAGATTTAATGTTGTATTTTACATTGTGGGCAATTTGGGGTTTCTTATTTTAAGTTTGAATTTTCACCTGTCGAAGATGAAGGGTGAGCCCAAGTTGGCAAGAGGCTAATTCCCCCTCAAAAAGACCTATTTTGGATTCCTCTCTCTGTGCCGAGTCCAATGAGTGGTTGGAAGGCCACTTTCTCTCTCAAAACAGGCATTTTATTAATGTTTTAGTGCTATTTTTTTGCAAAATTACTAGTTTATGAGAAATTAAAACTTTAAAATCTTGCAAAGGGTAGATCATATTCGAGTGCCATCTTTTGAAAAAGTGCTTAGTTTTCAATTTTCCACAACTAAGGCTAGATAATTGTCAAAAATGCACTACTTTATGAAGTGCCAAAAATTTGGGTCTCCCAGGATGCATTTTCGGCTGAGTCCGACATCCTATTTGCTTGGGTTATTAACTTGACTTGCACATATTACTCTAAGATGCATTTTTGGCTGAGTCTAACATATTTTGAGTGTTCACTTGCATGGGGGGGCTCAACATTTTATGGGGGTGTGATTGTCTTTCAGCACTTTGTTTACTTCAATTATCTTTCTCCTTTCTGCATACTTTCACAAACTTGCAATCAACACAACTTCACCTAAAGTCAGCTTAAAATGGATTATTTTCAACTTAAACTCCTAAAAACCTTCAACTATCATGAATGGAAGGTTAAAATGTCAATCATTCTTAGAAGCAAAGGGTTGTATAGGATCACCATGGGTAATAAAGTAAAACCCAGCACTGATGTTGAAAAGGGCAAGTGGTACAATCGTAGTGATGAAGCCTATAGATTATTGAGCTTTTCCATGTCTCCAAAACTTCTCTTCCATTTAGAAACCTCCAAGACTCCCAAAGACATATGGGACACCCTAGAAACCTTATTTGGGAAGCTTGATGAGATGAGAGGTTATGAGCTCAAAAATGAACTCATAAGTCTAAGTCCTAACAACTTTGACACCCTACAGGACTTTTTCACTAAGTTTAAGGCCATTATATTGTAATTAAAATAATGTGGGATATAGAATAAATATGATCAACTCATCCTTTCTATTCTCGCAAAGTTAGGTACAAGCTATTTAGTCTTTGTCTCCACTTTCCATGCCACAAAAAGTGCCCTTGGCACTACATGGAAAATGCCTTCTTTGGATTCATTCATTGCTGACTTGACTAGGGAGTAAGATAAGCTAATTCAAATGGGCACAATGAAGTCTACTCAACCCCAAGCTTTGATAGTTGGAAATGATAAGGATAAGACTTCAACAAAGGAGAAGAAGAAAAAGAACAAGGACCAGGAGAAGAAGAAAGAAAACAACAATCCTACCAAAAACAACACTAAGTCTTCCTCCTCCAATGCTAAACCTAAGAAGGAGAAGGTTAAGTGTGCCTATTGTAAAAATACAAGGCATGATGAACACAAATGCATGAAGAAACAAATAGATTACCTAACTCATCTTCTAGAGATGCACAACATAGGCGTTCCTGAGTCCATCAAGCAGAATTCATCTACCCAAGATTCTACTAAGGCTAAAGGCAAGGGTAAGGAGAAAGAAAAGGGAAAGGCCCTTGTAGTTACAACAACTTCTACATCTTCATGGGTCATTGACTCGGGTGCTTCTCACCACATGGGCTCTTCCCTAGTTGAGTTTTCATCTTTAGAGCCTTGTAGCATGACTTTAATTAGTTTGGGTGATGACACATCAGTTTCTATTGCAGGGAGAGGATCAGTTGAAATGGAAGGAGGAACATTCAATAATGTTTTAAGTCTTCCTTCTCTTTCAACCAATCTCCTATCAGTGTACCAAATCACTCACATTGGTCAGGGCATGAGAGTTGAGTTTTCACCAGATTCAGTGGCTATCAGGGAGTTGCATAGTGATACTACAGTGGTAGTGGGTAGGGTAGATCACCAAGCAAGGTTTTACAACTAATTCTTCTCCAATAACATTACTGACTCATTTAGATGGAGTTATCAAATTATGGCATGAGCAGTTTGGCCACCTTAACTATCGTTACCTTGAGCAACTTTGCAAACATGACATGGTCATTGGCTTGCCTCGTGTCCAATTCTCAAAAGGACTTTGTGAAGGGTGCTCCCTTGGGAAGCATCCCAAAGCAAAATTTAACAAAGACAAAGCTTGGAGGGCTTCACAACCTTTGGATTTAGTCCACAGTGATGTATTGGGACCCTTTCCCAAACCATCTTTCACAAGGGTCAAGTACATCCTCACCTTCATTGATGATTTCTCTATTTATAATTGGATATATTTTTTCAAACAAAAGTCTGAAATGTTTGAAAATTCTCTAGACTTTAAGGCTGTTATTGAGAAACAGAGTGAGAAATCCATCAAGGTTCTTCAAACTAATAATGGAGGGGAGTATGTCAGCAACAAGTTTGAGTAGTTTTGCACCACATAGGGGATTGATTTGCAGCACACAGTCACTTACAGTCCTTCACAGAATTGGGTTATAGAATGCAAAAAATAGATTCTTGAAAGAGATGGGTAGCTATATGATTCACTCCAAATCCTTAGCACCATAGTACTAGGCCAAAGCCATCAATTGTGCTTGCTACATTCAAAACAAGGTTCTTCACAAAGCTTTAAAAGGGATAACACCCTTTGAAGCTTGGCATAAAAGTAAACCTGATGTTGAGCACCTTAGGGTTTTTAGATCCCCAGCCATGGCCTGCATACCAAAGAAGAAATGCAAAGCTATGGAATGTTAGTCCAAGCCTTGCATCTTTGTAGGATATCTGGATGGTGTTAAGGGGTATCACCTTCTAAATTTGACCACTCATGAGTTGTTCATTGAGAGAAGTGTCCACTTTTAAGAGAGTCCTAGAGACTCAACACTTGGCACTTCTTCTCTCTCATCGGATCTACTTCTTCATGATGATTCCTCATACTTAGATCAGCCACAGCAGGTTCCTGAGATAGAGACATCTTCTTCTTCTTCAAATTCAGACCATGAGGATAGTGATGTAGAGTCATCCACCTCTAGTCAATTAAAGGATGAGGAGTTAGCACCTGACTTGCCCACTTTTGGGCCACTTTGGGCCAGATAGACACTTGAGAGTGCTGGCACTTGGGCAGGAGATCCTGCAAATGATAGATGTACTAAGGGGATTTTCAAAGAGATCCACATGCCTTCTTTTCCTTAGTTTTAGATCCACAAACTTTTTTATAGGCATCAGGATACCTGAGTGGAATAGTGCTATGGAGGAAGAATATTATTCCTTAATCAAAAATCACACTTGGGACTTGACTTCACTTCCTAAGGAAAGGAAGATGGTTTGATGTAGGTGGATATATCAGACCAAGTTTGCAACAGATGGGTCGGTTGATAAGTACAAGGCATGATTGGTCACCAAGGGTTTCTCACATGTGGTAGGTGTTTACTACTCAGAGACCTTTACACCCATTACAAAGATGACTTCTATCTGACTCACCTTGGCTATTGCCATAGCACATGGTTGGGATGTGCACCAAATGGATGTGAAGAGTGCCTTTCTTTACAATGACCTAGAGGAGGAGATCTACATGGAGCAACCACCAAGATTTGTTTAGGATTCTTCCTTAGTATGTAGACTTAGGAAATCTATCTGTGGCCTCAAATAGGCCCTTCAGGCTTGGTATGCCAGATGGATTCTTTCTTTCTCACAGTGGGTTTCACTAGGTGCCATTCTGACCCTAATGTCTACTTCTTGTGGTAGGATGATTTGCTCTTAATTTTGGTTTTATATGTTGATGACCTTTTGATCACTGGGAGTTCTTCATCAGCTATTGCAGTGGTGAAGACATCTCTCTAGGATATATTTGACATGACAAACTTGGGTTTGTTTCACTACTTCCTTGGCATCAATATCTCACAGTCAGATTTAGGGATTTCTCTTGCACAACCTAAGTATGCTCTTGATTTATTGTCTCAGTTTCACATGGCTGATTGCAAGCCATCTCTGACTCCCTTTCTATTAGGAGTCAAGCTTGAGGCTGAATGTTCTTCACCATTAGTTGATGCCACTCAGTATCGATAACTTGTTGGCAGTCTCATCTACTTGACTCACACGAGGCCCAACATATCATATGCAGTGGGACTTGTCTCCAAATTTATACAGGTACCTCATGAGCAGCATTGGAAAGTAGCTAAGAGTATCTTGCATTACATATAGGGTTCACATAGATATGGGATTCATTACAGATTTGGCATAGAGGCTAACTTGATTGGGTATATAGATTCAGACTAGGTTGGTGATTCACAGACTTGCAAGTTCACTTTTGGTTACAGTTTCTCTATAGGTTTTGGTCTTATCAATTGGTCTAGCAAGAAGCAAAATGATATTTTTATATCATCCATAGAGGCAAAGTACAGGGGAGTTATTAATGTAGCTACTAAGGATATTTGGCTTCAAGGGATACTTTTTGAGTTTGGCATTTCTATCAGGCAGCCCACCATCATTTATTGTGACAACTAGAGTACCATTCAGATTTGCAAGAATCTGGTTCAGCACCAGCATACCAAGCACATAGAGATTCACATGCATTTCATTCAAGAGCTTATTCATAGTCAGGTCATTGACTTGATATTTTGCCAGTCTTTAAATCAGGTTGCAGACATCTTCACCAAACCTTTCACCAAGAGCAAGTTCATTCATCTACAAACTCTTCTTGGGGTGTGGTCCACATCTACAATAGCATCATCTTTGGGGTGCCACTAGCCTCTTCATTTCTTTTGTCTCTCTTTTGGGGGGGAGTTTTTTCCTATGGGTTTTCTCCTTTTCTATATCTTATGGGAGATTGCATTTGTGCATGGGTACCTCATCAAGCCTAGTTGTCAGGACCCATTTTATTTTTCCACACTGCCCACCTAAGCTGCACTTATGGGGGGGTGTTAGTGTAGGTTTTTATTTTTCCCTATTATTTAATTAGGGAATATTATATATTTGTACATACATGGAGTTTTCCTATATTTGTGGGACAGGCTAGCTTAAGTGGAGATGTGTGTCATAGGTGTTATAGGAATGTCATAAGTAACTCTTTTGACCAACTATTCTGGGTATGGGAGTTACTTCTCTATTCTTAGCACCGTGTCACCACCTTTCATGGAGGAGTTACAATCTATTCTTGGGGTGCTTTGACCACCTTTTTTGGAGGATTTACTTATGTGCTCTCCTATATGTATTCTTCACTTTGGACATCTTAAGTTAATCAAATATTGGGTTTTTCTCCTATTTGTTTTTTGCAAATTATATCTTTCAGTGATTTCACTTTGCTTTATCTTCTTTGTGGTGTGCACCAGCTTTGTCTCATGTGATCACTTGACCATTGCATTTGCATTATTCAGACCCTGGTAACAACTCCAATAATATCAACAATAACAAAAATGGGTTCATCACCTCATTTAGTTCTTATACATCTAAGAAATAAATCCATCCTTAATGTCTCCCATGGTTGATCTAGAGTAGGTAATGGCTGATATAACCCAATATTCTTATTTTTCCCTTTTGAATGCTAACAAATTTTTCACTTTTGTATGAATTTATTTACATTTATGTGTAGACACTTAAATTTAGTCATTAACTTGTTGAAAATATTTAATCTTGACATCCTTAACTTACTTGGCCTATTCTTCATTTTTTTAACTTGCAATCTATATGAGAGACTTTACTATTTTATTTATTGCCTTGAAATTATTGGAAACATAATTTGGGCATCATTATTATTCTTTTATGTTCTTTTCAACCAAATCCCAATAGTATTTGTCTTCTTGGGAGAGAAACTTACTAGGCAAATAGGAACTTATTGTAGCCTTGTCCACTAGTACATCATTAACCTCAATACTCCAATGGTAAATTTTTAAATTCAATATATTTCATATTACCCCTCATGTAATTTTATCAAAGTTGGTTAGATTAAATATTCTAAATATTCCTCTATATAATCACATTAAGGCCTTTTAATGCATCATCTAATAATCACTTGGTAATTATACTGCACATTAAGCAAAAAGGCATTAATCTTTCCAATTTAATTTTTAATTTATCCTAATAGTCATAAGCCAAGTATAAAGTTGTTTTATTTCATGTCAATAGCACTCATTATCAATAGTTTAAGTCAATCTATCTAGTTTCATTCATATATTAGATATCAATATTCACACACTCACTCTAGGAGGTAAAGCTACATCAGCCTAAGGCCCTTTTACGATATGTAGGAAACACTCAAATTATGTGGGGTTTTATGAGGATATCTAAGATACCACCCTTGCCTTATTCTCCATTTTTATTTGATTGTTATTTATTTTATTGTGCAAAAACTAGGTTTTGGGTTTTATATATCTTTTGTATAGTGAAACGGCACATGTAGACAATCAATAAACCCTCTTAGATATTTGCACATGATTTCATAGTCAACGAAGATATGGTTCCATTAAATATTTAAGGATACAACACATAACTATCCTCCTAGTACAACCTTGTCCCATTTTAATTTTAAGGTATGATTTTTGTTGTGATACAATTCAGGGTTATTACATTCAATTTCCATCAATAATAAGCATAAGGTCAATTTGAGCTAGGTTTACATATCTACTTATCAATTTAATATTTACAGCTCATTTCAATTTTTTTAAATTACAATATTTTAAATTTAAGTTCTACATATTATGTAACCTAAAATATTTTTTTATTGAATTAATTGCTAAATTAAAATAGATAGATTAAACATTCTGGTGAAAGGGTAATTTTTTTCTTTATAACATTGCTTGTTATTTGCTTGATTTTTCTCTTAGGATTTCATACATTTTTTTATAAATTTCTAACACAAATAAAGTAGCCTTCAACCTTGGATATAAATATGAAACCATGAGTCAATATTCTTTGAAATTTTATCTCAATCTGACATTGAAGAAATTGTCTTGTCACCTCATATAACATCTAACACTGAAGCTCTTTATTTTTACATAAGGTTGAAATTTTTTGATATTTATACACAAAAATAATTTTAACTTTTATTTTCTCTTTATTTTTTATTACTTGTTGCTTGTTTTTATAAATTATGTTTTGGCATTTTTAAAACTACTTAGTGACTATCATTTCAAGGTAATAAAATATATGTTTTATGTACACCATGGTGTGAGTGGTACTTCCCCAATACTCTATCTATTTTATGAAAATAAATATGGAGTTTATTTTCCATTTACCTCATACTATATTTTAAACACTTAGGATCCCTTATTTATACCATAGGAAGCTTTTTTTAGCTATTTTATTTGCAGTTCACCTGAGAGGAGTATATCACCTATGGAATTTACTCTCACCATGCCCTTAGAGAATGGATAGTTGGCCAACACTATT
The DNA here is from genome assembly GCA_037957365.1 of Torreya grandis. Lineage (NCBI taxonomy): Eukaryota > Viridiplantae > Streptophyta > Pinopsida > Cupressales > Taxaceae > Torreya > Torreya grandis. The sequence goes on along the minus strand of JARHVA010001767.1, from coordinate 1,158,144 downwards.
TACCCTTTTTACTTATTTATCTAAAATATTGAGCCAACACTAGTCTACAAATAAACAATTATATTTTAGAGCCCACACAATCATTCCAACCCTTGCTTATATCACCCTATGTACCATAATTTTTTATTAAATTATATTCATAATGGGATTAATGAATGAAGCTTTCTTCCATATATTTCATAGAATAATTAAATTCATTCTTAAATATTGTATCCCCTTTCAGCATGTTTTTCATTATGTAGTTACATAGATAAAATTCAAAACTAATTAGGGACATAAAATGTATAATATAGATCCTCGTACACTTTTGCATTCTTATTGTTGTAATATCACATCCTCTGCTCTTGAAATTTTACCACCATAAAAATAAAGATTTATCAAAACTAATATTACTTTGGAGCTAAATCACCTTAACATTTTAAACAATGTTGAAAGTAGAGGCCTTGGATACAAATAAGAGTCTACCTCTTACTGAAAAAGAGCCTAAACCATCTCCTAAGATCATATATGTTACTAATATGTATTGTATAATATCTAATCTGAGTTGCTTCCTATCATAACTAGACTCTAAATATCATATGCACAACCTTTTGTGATTCCCCCTCCTCACCCTTAACCTACCTCTATTCATCAATCCATTCCCATTTTCATCCATAACTCATATTACATTCCCATATCCATGTTTCTCAAACTAAAAGAGGGTGGCCACCATTATGTTCCCAATCCAATCCTACTACTCACAATATTCCTTCTCCTCCACCTCCTTTAAGGAAATTTTCTCACCCTTAGGGGTATGATATTATTTTAAAATAGTGTGATACTCTAGCCAAGTTTTATTTTCTATAAATATTAAATAAAGCATCATCTTACAAGGATATTATATATGCAATGTTGCGAGATGCCATTCTTCCTATGGATAAAAATCCATATTCATTTACTTATATTATGAATAACTTCAAGGATATTTTCAATATGGTTACTTTTGATAAATAATATGTACCTCCCAAACATATAATTGATCAAAATCTTCCATTATTCATTCAACTTCAAATACATGGAAAACTAGTCAAGCATGCATTGGTTGACAATGATTCTAGGATAAATATTTGTAGCTATGACTTCATACATAAATTGGTCTTCAACAAGACTAATCTTTAAAAATCTGAGGAAAATATGCATGGTTTTGATATCACTCCAAAAAAATATTTGTAATTATCACAATATATTTACTACTAGGCCCTAAAATGATATCTATTATTTTCCAAGTCATTCTCGAGTGATTACAATATAATCTACTCTTGGGTTGGCCTTAGATTCAAATGATGGAATATATACCTTTGACATTCCATAGATGCATCAAATTTTTTCATGATATGCATGAGTATACAATTCTAGCTGATGACGCACCTTTTTGATATTACAAAATGACACAATCTAATAAGGTCTCCATCATACCACCTAAGAAACTAATTCTGATGGCACAAATGTATACTTATGATGTGGGTGAATCATGTAACATCAATTATACACCATAGGTTACTCACATTCCTTAGAAATTATGAGAAACTATCAAGGAAACTACACAAAAATTCTAAATGTCTACACAAATAAAAGAGCCTATCAAAGAAGAGAAACAAAAAGTGCCAATTTATACAAAAGTAAAAGAACCTCTTACATAACTACCATTATTGATCAACTCTAAATATTCCTTTTATCACATTGAGGTATAATATAACATTGATGATGAATATATGTAAGAACTAATATATGATCAACTATACAAGTTAAATTTCAATCCCATTGATGAACATGAATACTTATCTCATTATTTATTTACACCTATTAGAGTGGGTGAATATAGAGATATTTTTTATATAAAATAAGGTAAAATCACCCATTTCCAACCAATAGGATCTAAAAATACTTCAAATAATTGTAATACTATAACACAATTAGTTAAACCAAATACTTCTCTTATTATAAAGATAACCTCTCCCAAGGAAAAGGTACGAAAGGAACAATTAAAGTCACAAATAGAGAAACATTCAATGGAAAAGCTACCAAATCAAGATCAAACTCTTTTTTAAAAATATTTCCTAATAAATGCATTTCAAATCAAGACTCCATCTCTATGTTTAGTCCTCAAAATATGTTTTTAAAATAAGAAACAAAGCAAAATTCTTCATATCTATAATCTCTCATTATTAAACCATTTATGGATGGTAAATAAGGCATTAATGTTAAAATTAATTTCTTACATGATGGTAATATATGCAGACTATGTATTCTCAAATATTTTGGATATGATACTCAACATCTAAATAAAACTATGAAAATAAATAATTGCATAGGATCTATCACATTACCAATCACTCTTGGTCCTAAATCATGTTTAGAATTATCTCACATTGATCCTACTTTATATCAATATAATGCAATCCTTAGAAGATTAGGATAAATATTAATGGGAGCTACACTTAGTACCAATTATAAATCTCTAACATTTTATAAATATAGTTTAATGATAACCATTACAAAGGATAACATAATCACAACACAAGAGTAAAAAGTAAGGCATAGTCCAATAAGGGCATTTAAGATAGTTATGACTGATATGAATCATAAAACACATATGATATAGTATAATGGATCAAATAACTCCACACAATGCCATATTATTCAGATTGGTGGTTTATCACAAAATTAAGTAGGTGGATATACTCTTTATGTGAGAACTCTATGGGAATTATCCTCTAATCAAGCTATTGTTTAGCTAATTGTATTTTTATTTCTACATAGCTTCAATGCTTTTACTTCATTACTACATTTTATATCCCTTATCCAATAATTTTTTTATATCTTTGATTTATTTTCAATTTAGGTGATTTACCTCTTTATTTTCAAACTAATTCAAAAAATACAATACAACCTTATTATAATGGTTTCAGTGTTCATTCTTTATGGAAATCCACTTGCCTATTATTGCATATATATATATGTGTGTGTGTATATATATATATATATATATATATATATATATATATATATATATATATATATATATATATATATAATGTTATTACTTCAATTGCATTTAAATAATAACATTGTGTTTCCTACTATTTCTTACTCTATTTTTTAATTTTAGGGAAAGGGAGAGAAATGATAGATAAGGGGTGTGTACCTAGTAAACATTGCACTCATTGATGACTAGATGAAGTAAGAGCTCCTTTTTAGTGAGGAAGGGCTACCTACAATAAGACCACACTAAAACATCTTATTTGTTAGATTAGTATGAAGGGTGGACTACCTAGAAATTCTTAATCAAAGAATCAAAAACTCTCTTGGATGGATATCAATCCACTCCCCTAATGATAAAAAGATTTGATAATAGAAATAAAATATGTTTGCATCAGATTGATAAGAAAGAAAATGCTTATGCCAAAAAGAAATAAAAGCACATGTTCAATAAAAGGTAGCACGATGGGTCAATACCATGCAAAAGTGGATCAAAGCTAGGTTCAAAGGATCTGAGCAGAGTCTGTAGATAGGCCAAAAATAGAAATAGGGTCTGATTAGGTGTAAAAGGGGAGGAAATAATAGTCTATTATTTTCCATGATAGTAATCATCGGTAGTCAAGATGATCAATGATGGTTGTCTTAACTATCAATAATTACGTGACTGATGACAATTTCAATAACCATCAATGGTTATAGTAACTAACTATGATTACCTATAAGAGTGTGGTATAATATTTCAAGTGGGATTGGTGGGAGGTGGCTAATGAGTAGAAGTTACAATGTGGATTATTAGGGGGAGGGGTAATATATATATGGTCTAACCTAAAAAAAAAACTTGAATATAAAAAGGAAATGCTAAAAAGAACATGAGAATACTTGTATAATGCCAAATAAGTGATAGTTGAAATCTAACGGAAATTAGGTAGCATAATAATACTTCAACCTTCAAAAGTTACACGGAGAGATTTTTGAGGTCTTGGATTCCTACACAAAGAAAATAAGGGATCTTGGATGTAAATTTTTGGATCCTCATCTCCTCCAAGAGACTTGCATTTATAGTGCAAAATTGCTATGGAGAGAGATAGTTGCTAAGTTGGGTGAGGATAAAGATGCCAATTTGAAGAGAAAGAAAGTTGTAAGGTGTGTATGGGAAAGTTTTTATTTTTCCCATGAAATTTTGTCTTACAACTAGATGTTTTTTGTGTTGCAAGTTTGGATACCTAACTATTGATAGCCAAGCTAACCATCTATGATTAGGCTGACCATCGACAGTTGACCCCTAAGTGTAAAAGGGTTTAAAATGGGTCTAAGAATGTTTTTTCTAAAATATTTGACAAAGGGTGCCTAGGAGCTTTAACAAGTGTAAAGGATGTTTTAAAAGTGAGATAACTAGGTGAATAGTCTAAGGTCAAGAACTAGTCCAAGGTGATGTGACATCAAAAAACTAGTTGAGGGGACATTTTCTAATGTTTACATTTTTCCCCTTTTTGTTATGCAACTTTAGGTAAATAAGTCATAGAACAAAAATGAATATTTAACGGTCAAATTTTTATTGCCCTAAGTATGGGAGGAGGGTATTCCCCCTCAAATTGGGAGTTGATGAGGTAACACCAAAATTGGGTTATGATTTGATAAATGGTAAAATGATGGTCATGAGTGGGGTGAAAAAAAAGTGGGGGAATTTGAAACACAAATACATATACAACATGTGATGAAATATGATAGTCAAAAGCACGTAAAGACAAAAATTTCCAATGGCAAAAATATATTCAGGAGCTACGATAAGTGATAAGGTAACTAATCCCCAACATTAGTCATAGCTGATTGAGTTACACAAATCAAGTTACCTAGAAAAATTTGATGTTTGCACAGGTATCTAGGGTAGGAAGTACTCCTAAGAAAATATGAATGGGTTAGGTCATGTACAAGGTGGTACGAAATGCAAAATTTCATCATGGCAAAATTGATCAAGGTGGTCATTATGAACAAAACAAGGTTATCATAAGGTATGAAAATACGTTAGTGTAAATAAAATCTAATGTTGAGGTGGATGGGGGCAAATGGGTGGGTTGATTGGTTGTCTAGGGAGTAGCTAAACTAGCTCTTGATGTACTAGGTATAAGGATGTTACCTACATAGTCCCATGGATAGTGGATCTAACATGGACTTCAGACTGAATGTAGTTCTTGATTGTTGAGGGAGAGGGTGACTCTCGAGTAGGTCAAGGGGTGTAAAGGAATAGGTTGCCTTAGTTGGATGTATTAATAGGTTTAGTTTAGGTAGAAAAGGGATGAGAAAGGTGGAGTAAATAAAACATAACCCTGATCATAGATGGTTAGGGTTAACTAGTGACAGTTAGGTAACCATCATCAATTGGGGTTAAATATCAAGGTGTATATAATTGTTAATGGTTAGGGTCAACTGTTGATGGTTAATCAACCATCATTTGTTGGGTGAAAACCCTAAAACCATAGTAAAAAGGTAAATGGTCAATCATTTATCTACATTTGAAAATTGTGGCATGTTGTGAGTTTATCATTTTTGAGAATTTGGTATGAAGATCTCATGCCAGTGCATGGATATGCAGTGAGATTGGTGGTTGTGAGTGATCAAGTGGGGTCAAGATGGATGCTAGAGATTCTCATGGTCAGATGGTTAGACATGGACTATGATGTTGGTAGTGGTCATAGAATGAGGTAGGGTCCTCATGATTTTAGCTGATATGGATTATAATGTGTAAAATAGGTGTTATAAAATGTACATTACTGCATGTAAATTGTAGATTATTCTAGTAAGAGATGCCCTAGGATTTGGGTATCCTAGGTTTTGAGGTTTGAGGAGTGGGTATGAGAATTTAGGTATAATATTAGAGTGGTAATATGGATGTAGGTGTGTATATGGAAGTTAAAAATGGTGGGGAGGGAGTGGTAGGGTAGATTAGGGTTTTTTAGAGGAGTTTGGGGGTTCAAGGTTCACCACTGATGGTCACTAACAGTGACTATCGATGATTGACCTGACTAGTGATGGTTAACCCTAAGGGTAAAAATGCCTCTAAGAGACTGTCGATAGTTGGGGAGATCCATTGATGGTCGAGGAATAAGGGGTTTGGGTGGGAAAAATAAGTTTAAAAAAAGGTTGGGGGCTTGATTGGTTTATAGAAACTGATTCATGAATAAGATTTGTATAGATGACTTTGCATAAGGGTATATTGTGGTTAATTTGATGAATGAGTTTTGTTATTTATTAATGTGGAATAATTTAATGAACTAGTTAGGTATGTTTTAAAGTTTATTAGTGTTGATTGGTTTATTAATATTTTGTGTTGGTAATAGGTTTTATTTTGAGTAATGTGTAAAAGATCATTGTGAGGAATAGGTTAATAGTATGGAGCTGATAAATATTTATTCTTAAAGATGAAGGTAGGGTATAATGGTTATAGATGAAAACAAGTGTTTAAGGGGTGAAAATTTTATGGGGTGTATAGATGGGATAAAAGAAGAAAGTGATTGGGAAGCGTAGTATAGATAGTCAGGGAGAGGTAGGTAATTGTTTAAATGACCGTTTAGAATGGCATGTAGGGTAGGATAAAGGTTTTGTAGTTGTGAGAGATAAGCATATAAAATAAAGGATAGATTAAATAGTGTTAGTAGAGATGTAATTATTTTAATAGTGGTTATGGACATAGACATAGGTCATTTCTTAATTCTTGATATGGTTTTTTTGCAGGTGCAATATCAGATCTAGCTATAAAATTGAGTGTTCAAAATCTTTATAGAGGTATGAGATGCTATGTTAGTTGATGATTAGGGACACATGGAGGTAGTCAATTTTGGAGCAATGTGCCACTACCAATGCTTGGCTAGGGATGTTATGATGATAGTCACCCTCATCAAGAGATGGGCCCTCATGACTAACACATTATGGCTTCCATTGGGGGAGATGAGAATCCTTCTAGAGGATGTGTATTAGATCACATGCTTGCATATTCATGGAGACCCTATCTACCACATAGAGAGTGAGAAGATTTATGAGTTTATTGAGTACTTATATAGGGATGACCAAGTAGACGCATAGTTTCATGCAAGGGGATTTAACATTAGGATGTTATACCAATGTGCCTTAGGAGAGAGGCACTTGTTGATGATGATGTAGCTGGTAGTGACTTATTATGCTCTACTAGATTTAGTTGGAGGGAGGTTTCCTTATGTTTTACTAGGGGTACTTATGGAGTTGATGCATGGGAGGATGATCTTTAGATGGGCTGAAGTGTTATTAGTGTAGATCTATATAAAGTTATGGGGATTCAGAACACATGAATGTGGGGTTCATGCTTCACTGTTGGGCATATAAGCACATGCAAGTGTTGAGACCATTAGGCCTGCCTATATAGGGTTACTTATTGATAGACTATAGAGTTAGATTATATCAATAGAGGAGGGATGGGGTGATGACAAGTGTTAGTGGTGGTGTGAGAGATATTGATTAGTTTTGAGATACCTTGGAGAGCTTGGCACCTACAGATATAGTATGGAGGCCATATAGGACTTAGGCTATGTGGGTTAGGTATAGGTACCATACATACTCACAACAGAGTTAGAGGTGGGTGTATGGGATCTGGTATGGTAAGATGGAGTACATCCCATTTGAGAGAGTGCAAAGATAGTTTGGACTTGTTTAGGGCATCCCTCTAGATTTTGTATAATATAAGAGGGAGGACATAGAGTTTTTGTTATCAGAGCCACAGTCACAGGAGGAGGATTTAGATTATGAGGAGCTACCATGTAGAGATGGAGATGATGCAGGCATTATAATTGATTATCCTACATGGATTTAGGGTAGATATGAGGTAACTAATTTTGACTGGGGGGATGGGGGTTAGAGACCCATAGATATTGATCCAACATAGGGTGATCCACAAGTAGTGGTGGCACTGACAGTAGCACAGGCCTAGATTGTCATGTTACAGGGGTAGATTCCCACTCTTCAAGGTTATCTAGGAGGAGTAATAGTGTAAAGAGATTAGGCTCAAGCACAAATCACCACTTTAGAGGGTTAAGGGGCCATTTTATAGGGGTAAGTTACCATAGTGAGAAGAGAGAAAGACTAGGTGAGGGCCTTGCTTGATTTAGTGACATAGGAGAGAGACTCTTTGTGGTAGGATGATAGAGCAATGGTGGAACCTCTAAGTTTTATTACATAGGCTGGATATCTATAATCCATACAAGAGTTACATTATAATGAGGGCATTATGCTAGCATAGTGTCTTAATTAACTGATGTGGGGAGAGTATCAAGTTGGTTTAGCTAGTGGAGTAGTGATTATGTCCCTAGCTCAATGGGCTATGGTAGCAGATCATTCAATAGGGCCTCCACCTAGGATAGGTATAGTCAATAAAATAGGCATAGGTACAAGCATAGGTATAGGTATAGGTGTGTATGACACCAATGGTAGTGGTGCCCCAAGATTGTGATACACATGGTTGAGATGTTTTTGTTTATGATTTTTATATTGACCTACATCCAAATATGTGAGATGTATATGAATGAGAGATATGTATAGGTGTAGACACTTATTGATGTGTGTGTGTGTGTGTGTGTGTGTGTGTGTGTGTGTGTTTGTGTGTGTGTGTGGGTGTGGGTGTGTGTGTGTGTGTGTGTGTGTGTGTGTGTGTGTGTGTGTGTGTGTGTGTGTGTGTGTGTGTGTGTGTGTGTGTGTGTGTGTGTGTGTGTGTGTGTGTGTGTGTGTGTGTGTGTGTGTGTGTCTATATGATTCAGATGATTGACATGTTTTTATGTTGTTATGTTTTTATGGGATGAATGAATATGTGTTGATAATGTGTTGAGGATGACTAATGTTAATTTTAGATGTTATCAATGATGGTTATAGATGATACTTATGATGTCAATGATTATCTTATATAGTATAGGCATGTGATGATATATTTTGTTTTTGATAATGATATGATCTTTTTTTTTATGTGATGGAAATATGTGATCAGAATGTCAGAGATTATTGTCTAATGTGGATTTTATTATATGTTTGTTTATTATGGATTATGATGTTGTGGTATGTTATGATAATATTATAATGTTTTGATAAATAATGATAAGAGACGTCCATGTGAACCAATATAAATAGAAAGAGACATGTTGGGATCATTGGAAAGGACCCTGTGGAACCAAGGTTAGATAGGATCTTAATTAAAATAAACCTCTAATAGACTTCACATGAGGAAACATCTAGTGAAAAGGTACCATTATAAACACCATATTGCCAAGTGAGCTCATAGTCTATTGATTTATAGAGGGAAAAAGGAAATGACAAGTAAATAGAGAGAAAAAGGTATAAGATAGGAACCTAGTGTGGATTTAATTACCCTTTTTATAGGTTACCTAAGAACTAGAACAGACAAGTCCATGTCTTTAAAAGGGGTAGACTAATTGATGCAAGAAGTCTATAAATATATATTGTGTTATGAGAGAATAGATTGTGGCCCTTTGGTGGGATAATAGGGTCATGTATTGCTTGTTTTTATAAGAGAGGTGAAGCTGATCAATGCAGGAAGCTTCAAGTGCTTTGATTGAGCCGATTGTGGGTTTTATGAATAAATTATTTTTTGACATTTTGGCTTAGCCATCCTTTGAGGGAGTGGTCTAAGTATGAATAAATGTTTTATAGTTATCCTTCAATGGATTAGTCTATCTATCTTGATTGTATTTAGTAGCCATCCTTTGAGGGATTGGTCTATCTTTTAAGAAAGTGGACCCAAATAATATGTTATATCCCATAGATAATACTTGAATTTTTTCTTAGACATGGACCCATCTATCCAAGCTTAGAGGTTGACCTTATTGAGGTAAGATGTTTACCATAAAAGGTGGTTGATAGGTAAGGAAAAGTCATTTTTGGGAAATAAATGATCATGAGATTTCATCTAGTTAAAGACAAAAACTATCCATGAGAACCATGTCATAGGTAGAATCAATGTACCCATGTTTAAGATTGGGATAAAAATATGATAGACAATCAAATGGGTCTATTATAATCAAATGTCCCAATGAGGAATAGGGTAATAGGATAAGGGAGGGGTTATTCTCATAAAACCAAGGGGTGAGCTATAAGGTTATTTTAGATCTCTCTTAATAATAGAATAGATTTATATGCAAATTATTGAGAGTTTCAGGTTCTAGTTTGCCTTTAAGAGAGGAAAAATGATAAGCTCTTGATCCATACTTATGGGTGATAATATAGTGTCCAATCCAATTGAAAGAAAATTTGCCTTTTTTTCTTTTCTCTATGTTTGTTACATGTTGGTTTTATTTAAATATGAGGTCTCCAATATTGAACTCCCATTCTTTCATATGTTTGTTATAAGCACGAGTGATACATTTTTGGTAGATGCAAATATGGTTAAGGGAAGTAAGGCGATGTTTATCAAGTAATTCAAGGCACATGAGGCATTCTTGATGATAGTATTATTCAAAAATGATGTTGTGTAAGGATATATGAAGAGAGGGAATTTGAACTTTGAGAGGTAAGAAAACCTCTATGCCAAAGACTAGGGAAAAAGGTGTAGCACCTATTGTGGTTCAGATACTAGTGTGGTAGGCCCATAAAGTGAATGGTATGTGTATATGTCAATCTTGTCATAACATATTTACAACTTTGGTTAGCATCTTAATGAGAGTTTTATTGGAAGATTTTTTTTATCTATTTTCTTGTGGATGATAGGGTGAGGAATGACTTAGCTTGATGTCAAAATCATTGCAGAGGTCTTAAACTCTCCTATTTTTTAAGGATTTCCCAATATCAATTATTATTTTATAAAGGACACAAAAATGATAGAGGATGTGGTGATTGATAAAATTGATATTTTTTTGGCTTTGATGGAGATAAGGGGAATGTCTTAACCCATTTAGTGAAATATTCAATAGCAGTAATGATGAACTAGTATCATTGAGATGAGTGAGGATTGATTTCTCCAATGAGATCAAGCCCCCATTTGGAAAATGACTAATAATCTTTGGATATCTAAAGGCCATGAATGGGTGTGTGATGCAAGTTAGCATGTTGTTGGCATTAACACACTTTTTTACATAGTGAAAATAATGTTGATTGAGGGTAGGCCAATAATAACCCAAGTGTAGGATTATTTTAGCCATAATGAGGCCACTAAAATGTCCCCCACAAACTCCATCATGAGTTTCCTTGATGGCATGGGAAATCTCATGACTACATAGATAACAGAGGAGAAGACCATCATAGCCACATTTATATAGGATTCCCCCTAGTATGGTATAACAAGAGGTGCCCTACACAAAGGCTTTTTCAGAATTCTTTGAGAGTTTAGGTGGGATGACACTAAGGTTAAGGTAGTTAAAATTTTAGTCATACTAGACATTTGAAGGAGATGGCTCCACATTAGAGATGGTTGGAAGGTCTGAACAGGTATATGAAGGTTTGATGAAGTGATGGATTATAATAAATAATTTAGATTTAGTAGGTTGAGAAGGTATTTGAGATGCAAGGGAGGCCATCATATCTATGAATTTGTTAGTAGATTAGGGTACTAACTACATCTGATAACATCCGAAAGATATCAAGATCTTGTCAGTGAGAAGCTTATACTTTTATAAAATTTCATTCTAACATTGATAGTACCCATTGACTTAGTTGATCACAATTTGAGAATCACTGAAGATAGAGATGGTTTTGATTCCTAAGGTGAGAGTAGTTTAGAGACCGATAACCAAAGCTTCATATTCTACCATGTTGTTAGTACATTCAAATTCAAGTTTGAAGGATAGTGGAAGAGGTTATCAATGAAGAGGAATGAAAATTATGTCTATACCCCCATCATGTTGGAAATTAGATCCATTGAAAAACATGGTCATTTGGTAAGGGGGATCTTCTTGAGAAACAGTCAAAATAGACTCATCTAGAAAGGTTAATAAAATGGGTTGGTTATCTAAGAGGGCAGGTTCAGCCAATTAATCAGTAATAACCTACCCTTTAATGTATTTTTGGTGAAGAAATTCAAGATCAAACTAGGCCAAAATCATGAGCCACTTAGGCATATACTTATTTTGATATGGCTTGGAGTGCATATACTTGAGTGGGTCAATGGTGGTAATAATGTATTTTTTTTAATTGAGAAGGTAATGTCATAATTTAGAGGTGATAAAAATGAGAGTGAGACAAAGGCTTTTAGGATGTGTATATCACATCTCATACTTTAGAAACATGTGTCTAATAGAATAAATAGCTTTCTCTTTTTTTTTCATTTCGATGTGTTGACATTACACCTAAAGAGTGATCAGTGGTGGAGATGTAAAGGTAGAAAGGTTGGTCATTCCTAGGTGGGATAAGAACTAGTGGAGAAATAAGGTACTCCTTAAGTAATTCAAAGGCTTGTTGAAAATATTTGGTCCATTTAAAGGAGGTGTCCTTCAAAAGATGGTGAAAGGGTTGGTATCTATCTGATAGCTGGGAGATGAAGTGACAAATAGATTGGAGTTTTCCCTACAGATTGGGAATTTGTTTAAAGTTTATTAAAGGAAGCATTTATAGGATGGTTTTGACCTTAGTAGGATAAATTTCAATTCCATAGAGGGAAATGATAAATCCAAGGAGTTTTCCAAAAGAACCCCAAAAATTTATTTTTTGGGATTAAACTAGACATGGAATTAGATTAGTCAATCAAAAATGATAGCAAGAATAGTTAAATGGTCCTTCTAGTGTTTGGATTTCCCAAAGAGATCATCCACATAATCTTCTCTAATCTTACGGATAATGCCATGGATTATATAGGTCATGGCTTGTTGATAAGTTATGCCTACATTTTTTACATCAAAAGGCATGAAATGATAGCAAAAGGTTCCCCAAAGATTAATGAAGGTATTTTTATGTTGATCTAAGGGGGCAATCAGGATCTAATTATATCTTGAATTTTTTTCACGAGGGATAACATCTCATGTCCCATGATAAGATCAAATAGTTGGTCGATGTTAGGTAAATGAAAGTCATCTTTAGGGCATGCAAGGTTAAGGTCTGGAAATCCACATAAAGATAGAGTCCCCCAGTGGGCTTGGTAATGGGAATAATATTATAGACCCATTGTGGATAGTTAATGGGTTGAATGAAGTTGATGGATAGAATATGTTGAAATTCTTCTTGACAAGAAGAGCTATGCAAAGGTGTATTTTGCAAAGTTTTTGCCATATCATCTTAGCCTCAGGATGGGTAATGATGTTATGGAGTGTAATGGAAGGGTCAATCCTAGGCATGTCCTGATAAGACCATGCAAATTCGATGCTATGGTCTCGAATGAAGGTGAGATAATCCTACTACTCATCTAAGTTTAAAAATTAGCCAATTTTAATGATATGAGGGTCCTCCTGGGTCCCCAAGTTAACATCAATAATTGATTTATTGAGTATGGTTTAGTTTTCAAGAGGGAGAGATTTATGGATAGAAGGATATCCTACATCAAGGTAGGTGAGGATGGAATCATCATCAGATGTTGAATGGTATGAATGGTGGGAAAATCAAGGTTGATCAGTTTAAGATGGCTGAGAGGAAAGGTTTTAGTTTGGCCATCTTATTGATAAGTCAATGGGTTAAAGCTAATGGTTTTAATCAAAATGAGTTTGATGGGATGATATCATAGTCTTTAGACTGGGAAGATGAACTAGGTCAGGATGGAATTACTTCCACAAGGGTAGTAATAGGTTCTTGTGAGGTGGACTCTTCTGGTGGTTCAAATTTGAGTCTAAAGAACTCACAAAGTTTTTGAGTTTTGATAACAGGTAATTCATGAGGTCTTTGTTTGTAAAGGCCCATATCAAATCCTTTCCAAGATAATTGATGAAGATAGTATTTGACAAAGGATGGATTACTTAGATATGAAAAAATTTAATTGAAAGGTTGATTATATGGAGTGGAGATAAAAGTGAGGAGTGGTCGATCAAATCCCACATAGATAAAATATGTTCAATTGTTGGGACATCCAAAGGGGATGATGGTTTCCATGTTGGGGTCATATGAATGGTCATTTTGAAGGTTCCCATAGTCATGTAGAGTGAGAATAGAATCTAAAGCTAAAATTTGATATTCCCCAACGGAGAGATGTTAGAAAGTTTATGCCAAGGAGTCCTCAATGGGAATCTAGGAAGAGGATATAGATACACTGGTTGAGGCTTCATGATTATTTATGGTAGAATCATCATGGGTCATGGTTAGTGGTACAATTTTGGTAATGGGTTTTCTTGATTGTTTTGGAGATGAATTTAGAAGAAGGACATCATTAGGCTGATAGGTCATGTTGCAAGATGTAAAAGGACTAGGATCAGCGTTGATGGTTATAACTTGTCTTTCATGTTTGAATTTGACAAATAGTGTAAATTAGAATGGATAAAACTCATAGCTTAGATCCAAGGGCATATAAATAGAATGTTATATTGTAACTCACCCTCTACAACATAAAATAGATCAAGAATGGTGTGAAGCCCCAAGCGTATTTGAAGGACTATGGTCCCCGAGGTATTGGCCATTATATCACTGAATGAGCAAAGAACCATTGTGCTTTTAGCCATGATGTTCTTTGTAAAACTTAGTTAATCAAAATCATGGGAGCATATTATATTAATATTGGCTCCTCCATTAATCATCACCCTTTTGACATGGGTGTGATTAATATATGAAGTGATAAAGAGAGGAGGATCAGATTCCTCAAAGTGTGCTAGAGGTATCTCGAAATCTTGGAAGGTAACAATGGTTGAATGTTAGAGGGATCCAATAAAGGACATAAGAGGTTAAGGGTCATCTTATTAAACCTATATGGATTATAGAGCCTCTATCAATGCCTAACAATGATGAGGTGACATGTTGATTAACTCATAAAGACTCATCTTAACTGACGTTTGGTGGAGTTGTTTCAACATGGTTCATTGAATAGATTCAAAAGAGTTACATAGAGGGGCACCAAGGATGGACACCTTGGTCCTTGGTGATGTTGTAGGTGAAGGTGCTGGTGTTAAGCATTGGTTGGAAGGTTAGAAGTTTGAAGGATATATCCATGGAATGGATGCATTAGTTTTTACTTTACCCCTTTGTTGAGCCTGATATTGGGTAATCATGTGGATGGTATGGATAATCCACTCAATTGGATTAGGTGATGGATTCAATTCCTCACCCCCACTTTCAGATGAAAGTGGGGAAACAAGTGTTGTTGGGATGGTGGTTGGATTATTTGAGTTGGCAGTTGGGTTGGTTAGGTAGGTGAAAGTGGTTCATCAGATAATAGATCATCATCATCATATGAGTAGTGAACAAGAGCTTAGAGAGATTTGCAGTTCTCCATGTCATGTCTTGGCATCCTATGATATGCACAGATCTAAGTGTCATCAAACCAAGAGGGTTTGGTATTGGAGGGGGTAAATGGATTAATAGGTGGAAGTTTAATGGTGAATGTTTACAAAAACCTTTATTAAAATAATGAAGTAAGATTCCTTAAGAGGTATTAGGGGTGTTGAAATACTTATCAAGGAAATAGGAACCTTCTTAGGCATGGTCTTAACCTTAAAGAGTGTAAGTGGTTAGGTAACTTTGGTAGATGGTTTGGGTTGTATTAGCTTAGCTATGATCAAGTTATCATTAGATGGTTTCGAAGTAGAGGATAGGGGGTTGATAATAGTTGTAAAAGTGGAGGGTGATAAACTATCTAAGAATGACAATGAAGTCAATGGCTTGGGTGGTGGAGGATTAGTCATATAAAAGGGCATTCATTTAATTGAAGAAAAATAAGTGACTAGGATGGTAGAAGGGTGGGATCCCAAAATAGATGGAAAATAAGAAGGGGGTGGTAAAGGTCAAGCTCAAGGATGAGGTTTAGGTAACTGCACCCTTCAGTCCATATTATTTGGTGGTTTTTTAGGAAGACTAGAGGGGGTTAGGTATAAATTGATGGGTGGATAGGTGATGCTAAGGGTGGGAAGGATACCTAGATTCTTGACTAGTTTAGTGAGAATATTATGATATGATATCAGTGGAGGTGGGTGACATGGTTCTCTCATGTCTTGAGAGAAAGAAATGTTTGATGATGGGGTGACAATAATTTGGAGAGTGGATGCTAATGAGGTCAAGGATTCAATTCTATTTTTGTATGGGAGCCCCAAATGGTGTTAAAGGTGGCTCTATCTAGGTTAGGTTGTGAGGCAAATTCTAGACTTTACACTAACCAAGAAAAGGGCTTATAAATGGGTTTGGTTCATTGATAAGTCATTTCAAATGTTAATCCCTTGGGTAAATAAGAGCGAATGGTTCCTTCATCTTTACTTGAGTTAGAAGGTTCCAACATGATGGTTATTTATGGGGTGTTTAAGGGAGGAGATGGTTGTTTGATCGGGGGTGTAGGTATGGTCCTAGGTCCTTCTTTTGCTAGGGTGTCCAAAGGAGAAGAAGGGAGTTCCACCATTTCATTTTATGGGGTAGAATAAGAGGTGATTAAAACAATAGTTGTTTCTATGAAAGGAGAAGTAGGTATGGGCATGGTTTGATCAAGAAGAGATGTTGGGGCTATAGATCCTTCTATAAGAGATGAATTTACTTCTTTTATAGGTGAGGTTACTGAAGGAAAAATAGAAATGTGAGGCTCATCTACCATGGGCTCATTTATGATGATGTTAATTGTGTGTGTCTCCTGAGATGAAGAGGGCTCAAATTGATTATCATGGGGTTGGATAGGTGGAGGATGGCTAGGAAAAGTTTTGCAAATATTGAATGGTTGAAAGGTGTATTAGGGTTGTCAAATGACAATTCACCATTATCAATTAGGTATTAGACAAGACTTTTAAATGTGTTACATTGATTTATGTAATGTCTAATGACCTGATGGAAAGCACAATGGTCATTTTCATTATACCACCTAGGAACAAGGTGTGAGGGGTCAAATTGTTGGGGTGGATTGATTGGTGGAAGTTGAATAAGGTTAGCTTTATGTAGTTTGTGCATTATAGAGGCATAATATTCTCCTATAGGTGTGAATTGTTTTGGGGAGGTGTGGTTTTGGTTTCAATTTGGTGGATAAGTAGGGTTAGAAGGAGTGGTTTGATGGGGTTGATTAATAGAGGGAGGTGGGGTAGCTTTCAACACCACTGAGTTGGTAGAAAATTTGGCTTTAAAATTGGATTTGTTGGTTGTCTTGGTAGAAGAGGGCTCATTAGGTTTGAATCTAGAATTCTTATTTTGCAATTTTAATTTACCCTCATCTATGGCTCGATTCTCAAGTTTGTGTGCCATTGTGAATTCTTCATCAAAATTTCTAAATGTTTACACCTAAAGGGCGGGCCCCTAGAGAAAATATCAATGAGTTATGTTTGGGGTAGTGAAAAGGATAGTTGATTAACAAAACCTCACCATCATGAAAAAAAGTTGGCAATTTATTCATAATAAAACTGCCTAATTGAATAGAAGTTAGTTATGGATACCTTCCTGGGTATATTGATATAAAAATGTTCTAAAAAAATTTGGGTGAGTTGGGAGAATGAAAAGATAGAATGTCTAGGAAGGGTACTATACCAATCCAAGGTGGGCCCTGATAAAGACATAAGGAAGATTTGGAGGAGGGCATCATCATATGAGATCAAGTAACAAGAATGGTGAAATTCCCTAAAATTTTGTTAAGGATCCTTCTTACCCAAAAAACATAAAGAATTTGGGGAGCTCCCATTAAGGAGGATAAGCATGAATTGGGATAGAAAGGTTGATAGGTTCATTACATATTTGGTCTTAGGATAAAAGGTTATGGGACCTAGAGATAGATGACTCAAGTCGGGTCATCTTTTCCATGAGCATCCTTATTAAGTTAGGTTTGGATTGGGTAGCTACATAATTCAGTGGTAAGTTCTCTTGAGGTTAAGTTGCAGCTATGAATTGGTATGTGATAGGAGGTATGGAGGCAGGCACATATTGGTATATGGTGACTTGAGGTTGGGATAGTGCCCCAAAAAGACTAATAAGTAGTAAGGATTGGGTGGAAGGTTCAGTATATCCTAATGGATTGGGAATATATTGATATGGTGTTGTGGAGGCTTATAGGGAAATTGATAATGGTTGGTTTAGGGGCACATTTGGGTTGTTTGATGGGTGTATGGCTTGGGTTTGTTATACTAAAGTGTTTATAGGTTGTTGATGGGTAGTTACCCTAGTACTAATAAGGGGATGTGTTTGGGGTATGGAGAGTACCATGTTTTGAAATGGGGTAGAGATTGGTACATTGGTTGAGGTTGTAGAAATAGTAGGAGTGGGTGTGGAAGACACCATGTCAAAAAAAGGGGTAGAAGTGACAAGGGGTATAGTTGAGCCAACATTATAGGTATTGGTTGGGGTAATAGGTGTCTAAATAGTGGTGGTAGATGAACCAATGGTAGATGATGAAACTTGGCTAATAGAAAGTTGAGATGATGTAACATCAATCATGAGGTGGTGTAGTATACCATAGGTTAGATCCATGGGAGGAATCAAAGCCATCAAAGTATGGTAGGCTAAGGTATTAAGATAGTGCTGCAAAAAAATTGGTTATTGTCTAGAGAGGTGGCAAAGTCTAGATCACCTTCAAGAATCATGGGAGGCACTATAGGTGGGTGAGAATGGTGTGGTGAAGAATGGGGTGATATATCAACATCCAAGGTGTAATATATGGATGAGGATGAAAATTAAGAAAGTGGTTGGTTATTTTGATTTCTCACTTGTTTGTTTAAGACGATATGATAAATTGGAAATGGATAAAAAACCTCTCACCTCAAATAATGAGCAAACAAAAAAAGGCCAAAGTAAGCAAAGCACACACTAAAAATGCAATTAATCCTAAGATTTGTTTTAAATCACTTTTGGCTTATGCTTTAAAGAGTGTGAAAGCGGAAATTGGATTGTAAGTCAAGTACTAAAATAACTATCTAAGGATGGTTTTGAGTTAATTTTTAGTGCTTAAATAATCTACACTAGACTGGGTATGTGGCTTGGTATTGAGGGCTTGCTCCCTACACTTCATGAACCCAAATTTGAGCTAGGATGCTTAGCTAATATACACCATTTGTCTAGAGTTTATACTCCACTAGAGAATGGATTGGGTCTTCCCCTTGGTGATGAAATCTAAGTGGGATTTTCAAGTAAGGTAAAGTGATCCAAAGGGTGATGAAATCCCAATGGGCCTTGTCTTAAGTAAGTTTTGATGTTTATTTTATGTAAATGGTTTGGTAGTGTAACATATGTGTGATACGATTAATTCATAATAAAATTAACTAATCTAGGTGAGCTAATCATTAAACAAGAAAAATGATGGATGGACTCAATTTCAACCCAAAAGAAATTTTTTGATGTCTTTGTATGTAAACAAGAAATAGCTAAAAATGCATCTAATGCAAGATGAAAAATGCAACCTGTCCCTAAGATGAAAACTTTTTTTTTAGATTTTTAAGAAAAAAAAGAGATAAAATTTCTATCTTTTGAAATTTTTAAATAATAAAAATGCAAGAGCAAGAATGTTCACTAATGCAACTATATTCCTAAAGATAACTACGAACCTAGAAGGGGTCCCATTGGGCATGCCAGAATGTTTCATACTAATTCTTACTCCATTTTTTACTTTTAGGGAAAGGGAGAGAAATAACAATTGAGGGGTGTGTACCTAGTAAATATTGTGCTCGTTGATGACCAGATGAAGTAAGAGCTCCTTTTTGGCAAGGAAGGATTACCTGTAATAAGACCACACTAAAACAACTTGTTTGTTAGATGAGTATAAAGGGTGGACCGCCTAACAATGCTAGATCCAAGAAGTGAAAGCTCCCTTAGATGGTTTTCAATCCACTCCTCTAATGATAAAAATATCTGATAATAGAAATCAAATATGTTTGCATTTAGATTGATAAGAAAGAAAATTCTTATGCCAAAAAGAAATAGAAGTACTTGTTCAATAAAAGGTAGTACAGTGGGTCAATATATGTAAACGTGGATCAAGGTCAGGTTCAAAGGATCTAAGTAGAGTCTGTAGATAGGCTAAAAATAGAAATAGGGTCTAATTGGGTGTGAAAGGGGAGTAAATAATAGTCGATTATTTTCCCTATCAGTGACCATTAGCAATCAGGGTGATTGGCGATGGTTGTCCTAACCATCAATGCTTAGGTGACCGATGATGGTTGTTATAACAATTGACAGTTCTAGTAAATGACTATTGATGCAGGAGCATCTACACAAGACATGGTTATGATTTAAATTTAAAAACCCGATTATTGTATTTCCCTCCAAATGTTGAAATTAAAGAGAAATGGTAATTAGTAAAAGTGAAAAGGTAAAATAATTGTGGGCTGTTGAAGAAATCAAGGAGTGGTTGAAAATATTCCAACCTGGGCATGCTGTTGTAATTGAAAAACTGTATTTGTTTTAACTGAGCCAAGTTTGGCGTAAAGGTTAGGGAAAAAGATTTATTCAAAACAAAATATATACCATTCTGATATAGACAGGAAAAAAAGAAGAGTACGTAGAGGAAGGAGGAGAGCAGAGGACGCAGAAAGAGAGAAAAAAGAGGAAGGATAGAAAAGAAGGAGAAAAAAAAAAAAAAACAAATCCGTTCCAGAGATGAAGAGGGACGAAGAGGAAAACAAAACAGGGGCGCAAGAGAGGAGGAACTGCAATTCACAGATAAGCTGAGATGTATGTCCTCATATTATATTAATAAAGGTGTGTTACAAAAGATATTGTTTTCTCCTATATTTCTTTGAATTGTTACTGGGTCGTTCGAATTCCTTGCTGGTTCATGTTGTGCTGGGACATTGTTTCCTCTTTACAATGCATATATGCTATAGAAAGTAGTTTCTTTATAATGCATATCTCAATGATGGGTGTTCAAAGTTAAGTTTGATTTTTATAACGCATAAACCACGGCTGGGCATAAAAACTTAATTTTGGTTTTACCTTACAACGCATATCACTGCTGGGCATTAAAATGTTTGGGTCTTAATGGAGGTCGACGTTGAATGAAGATGAGACGGTCTGAAATGCATTAAGATTTGGCTGATGTTTCTTGTTTTTACCTGATTCAATGAAGATAGAAACGAAAAATGATAAAAGGTCAAGGGATAATGTCAAAGATCAGAAATATGCACCGATAAGAGGAGATATTGGAATATTGAATGGCGTGGATTGAGAATTAAAGGGGACTATCAAACCTTCGCATGGGCAGAACTTACAAAGATTCCTAGCGATCGGACTATGACTGTGGTTATTCAGTGAATTGAATAATTATTTGGACGCCAAGTCCTTAATCACATTAGTCTAGAAAAGTATATTGCTGGGAAAGTACCTAGCTTTAATTATTATGAAAAATGAAGAGGAGAACAGAATTGGCGAAGGTTCGATTTCTGCTTTGAAGGTTCTGCGCGAAGCATTCTGGGTTATTTAGAGGTAGAAATGATTGTACAATTTGCCTGGCTAAATTTGTCAAAGGGGAGAAGCTAAGATTGTTGCAGAATTGCCAACATTTGTTCCACGTCAGCTGTCATTCTTGTTGAGAATATAAATGCTTGTAGGCAAATATGGTTTATTGGATGT
This sequence comes from Torreya grandis, assembly GCA_037957365.1. Classification (NCBI taxonomy): domain Eukaryota; kingdom Viridiplantae; phylum Streptophyta; class Pinopsida; order Cupressales; family Taxaceae; genus Torreya; species Torreya grandis. The sequence continues at coordinate 1,136,520 of JARHVA010001767.1, read as the reverse complement.
TCACAGAGATGCTTCAAAACAAAGTGTTGTTCTCACGGAGCTCAATAAGCATAATCCTCAAGCTGTCATTAGGCGATTTGAGCAAAGAAAGCATGCAGTAGATAGTCAGACAGTCGTAGAGTATCTTAAAGCACTTGTTGCCACAAATTTAATATCAGAGTATCTACTAGATGAACGGTCAGCCAAGCCATCTAGCCTTCCTGCATTGTTGCTAGAGCTAAAGCAGTGGGTATCTGGAAATATTGATGAGGCATTTTCAAACCTTGGCATTTTAGAAAAATATCCTCTTCATGTAGTAACGGTGGATCCTAAAGTAGCAAGTAAATCAACGCGTTTGGTTCAGGAGCTTAGTCAAACTGTCTTGTTTATCATTGTCTTTAGTCTGATATGGGTCATGGTGGCATCTGCACTTCGCAAGTACATTAGCAGCTTAGATAGTGGACTTGGATCCTCTCCTGGTATAAGCACAAATGCTTCATATGCTCCTAAGAAATATAGTAAAGAAGTTATTCCAGAAAAGAAACTCATTTGGAGAGCCAGATGTGACTATCTAGGAAACTGTTCAAAATCTCAGAAGAATATATTTTGTCAATATTTAAAAAAGAAAAGAGTCCTGTTTATAGTGTGTAAATGATAATACATCAACTATGGTTACTTGTAGGAGTGTGGTAGAATATTTGAAGTGTGATTCATGAGAAGTGGATGATGAGCAAAAGGTAGAGTGTGGATTATTGGCATGAGGGGTAATATGTAGATGGTCTGATCTAAATAAGAAACTTCAATATAGAAAGGAAATGCTAAAAACAACATGAGAATATATGCATAATGCTAAATAGGTGATAGTTTAAATCTAAAGGAAACTAGGTAGCATAACAATACTTCAGCCTTCAAAAGTCACGTGGATAGAGTTTTGGGGTCTTGGATGCCTACACAAGGAAAACAAGGGATCTTAGATGCAAATTTTTGGATCCTCATCTCCTCCAAGAGCCTTGAATTTATAGCACAAAACTGCTAAGGAGATATAAAGTTGCTAAGTTGGGTGAGGATAAATATGCCAATTTGAAGAGAAAGAAAGCTATAAGGCGTGCATGGGAAAGTTTTTATTTTTACCATGTAAGTCTAGCCTACAGCAAGATGTTTTTTGTGTTGTAGGTTTGGATACCTGACCATCAATGGCTAGGCTAATCATCAATTGTTAGGCTGACCATCAACGATTGACCCTTAAGTGTAAGAGTATTAAAAATGGGTCTAAGAATGTTGTTGCTAAAATGTTTTATAAAGGGTGCCTAGGAATTTTAACAAGTGTAAACAGTGTTTTAAAAGTGAGATAGCTAGGTGAATAGTCTAAGGTCAAGAACCAATCCAGGGTGATGTAACATTGAAAAACTAGTCGAGGGGATGTCTTCAAGTGTCTACACATTTATCTACTCCTACATTCTCCATGGGCACACATAGTCTCTTACCCATCAAGCCAATGGATATCCTTATTTATAAAAGTCATTTGTGTTATATTTCTATGAGTCCTTTATACATACATTAGAGGTACATTGTTTGCTTTCTTTCTTGGCATATTATGCTTTAGGACCTTGTTGATGATTGTTTGAATCCCTCCCATTTTCAAATATTTTAAGTTTAAATATTTCAAAACTTCAAAAAAATCAAATATGGTAAAAATAAAAAAAACTCATATATGTCAAAAAAATTAAAAATGCAAAGTCACAACCTTTAAGCATTTTCTTATGTTACTAACATACTTCTTTACATATGTTATGTATTATATGTTAGATAAATATCATATTTTAATTCTAAATACACATTTATTTTCAAGAGGTATGTGAGTGTGATATAGGACATACTTATACATTGTTATTTGATGTCAAGCTTCCCTTTTTACCCAACAACCTTGATAATTTGGGGGCATCTCTTCATTCTCTATGAACACTTCAACAGGTTGTATCTATCCAAAACCTTTATATCATGTTGAGTTATATATCATACATTTCTTTTTCTAATTACTCATACGTTCCAATGTGATACAGGGATATGATATTTGTTAACAATGACATTGATACATATGATTGATATAGACTAGTCTCATTTACTCTATGCTTATTTTTAGAATGTTACTTTACTACATCATAATTTAAGACTTGTTTGTTTATTGTGTGTAGCCCTTGCCCTTGTGTGTGAAATTTATACATGTTCTTAATTATATGTAATTATCATGTCATTTGTGTATGGCCCTTATCCTTATGTGTTTATGTGACATTCACATGTCCCTTATATGTGACCTTTAGGCCTTATGTGTGACATTTTGTGTAAATAGTATGGCATTACTTGTATACTCATTACTTGTTACTATGGTGAGATGATTCACATCATGCATACTTTTATTTTCTATTTTTACTATTGTTTCATGATACATATCATGCACCAGCTATTTATTTACTTCAATGATATATCTATCTAACATATGTTTAATATATAATTCAATGTTATATTCAATATTATTATGTAATACATTTAAAATGTTAATAAACTACTACGTGATTACATATTTTAAATTTCTCTTTTGAGATTAGTGACTTGTAGGTTATGGATCTCATCTCAAAATGGGCACATCATAATTGGATTGTCTTGAGAATTCAAGTCTTCATAAGTAAAAAAAATCAAATATATGATAGAATACAATAAGATTCATAATTTTTAGATTATGATGGCATGTGACATGCATCCATGTGCACTCATTTTTATATTTACTTTAATATATATTCACATACACTTGATGCATATATATGGGCATGTGAAAAATAGTTAAAAATTATAATTTTTAAAAGTTACAAGTTCAATTGGCATTAAATATCAATATAGTACAAACATATATGGCATGATATTCATTCATGTTCATGTTTCTACATTGAAATTTTCAAAATTCAAAAGCTTCAAAATTTTAAAAGTTTCAAATAAAATCTAGATCCATCTATAGTGGTGTGATTTGTTTCATTTTAAAAGAGGGTCATGTTAGATTTTAGTGGCACTCAATATCTATGGTTGCACTTTAGTGAGTCACATTTGGTGGTTCCACCTCTTATTATACCATTTTAAATTTTAATGACACTAATTGTTTATGGTGTAATGTATCGAGCCACATTTGGTGGTTCTACCCCTTCAATTATGAGTACTCTACACATTTATATGAGAGTTTGATCATACAATATTTTTAAATCAAGGGATTTCACTGGTTTACAAATTGAGACTTGATCACTCTCAATTCACCATAGGATCAACATTTCTCCAAAATCCTTAACAAAGGGGCATGAATACTTCTCCACTTTCAAGTTACAGGGTGATTAGATTGCATACTCTTTCAAGGGTATTCTTTCCTTTCTCTCTTTTCAAAATTTTACATTTAAAGTTTCATATTTTCAATTTTCAAATATGGAAAATAACTACTTTAAGTGGCATTATTGCAAGTTTTACATTGAGACACCTTGTACAAGCAAACTTCACATCAAAAGGTAAAGTGTGTATACACACTTAGGTTCAAATCTCCTTTATTATAGTAATTTTGATTAATTGCATCACTTGAATAAAGTGGGTGAAAATATATACACTCTAATCATTAAGTGTTTGATAATGTTTAATCTTGAAATATTTACCTTACTTTGCCTATTCACCATTTTATTAACTTGTAATCGATATGAGAGCCTTCACTATTTTATTTACTACTTGTAAATTATTGAAAACATCATTTAGACATCTTTATTATGATTAAAATTTCCTTTCATCTAGATCCCAATAGTTTGTGTCCTTCTAGGATAAGACCACATAATGACCTTGTCCACTAGTGTGGCATTGTCCCCCATGCTCTAAAGGTAATTTTTCAAAATTTAGCCATTTCATATTACCCCACCCACACATTTATCAAGGTTGGTTAATGAAAATATTCAAAATATTCATCTATATAATCACATTAATTCCTTTTAAGGCATCTACAAATCACTTTTAAAATATGTTGCACATTGAGCAAAAGGGCACTAATCTTTCCAATTCAAATTATATTTTATCCTAAGAGTCATAGGCCAAGTTTGAAGTTTTTATTGTAAATCAAGAGAAATGATTATCTAGTTGCATTTATATAGAAAATATCAAGATTCACACACTCACTCTAGGAGGTATAACTACATCATGATAAGGCCTTTTTTGGCTATGTAGGCAACACTCAAATTAAATGGTGTTTTCTTAGGATAGCTTGGCTATTCCCCATGCCTAATTCTCTCTTTGTATTTCATCATTATTTGTTTTATTATGAAAGAAATAGGGTTTGAATTTTTTAGGTCTTCTATGAGGCAAAATGTCGCACACTAACAATTAGTAAACCCTCTCAGATAGCCACACATGCTCACATAGAAAAATTAATTGAATGGTCAACTAGGATGTGGTTGTAGTCAACAGATAAGGTCATGCTCTAGTCATGTCCTCCTAGTGACACCCTATCCCATTATAATTTAAAATTATAATTTTAGTTGTAACATAGTTCAGGGGTCATTAAAATCAATTTTCATCAATAGTCATCCTACAAAGTTAGCATAAGGTCAATTTGAGCTATGTTTTCATCTCTACTTGTCAAGTTCTTATTTATAACTTATTTCAAATTTTGTAAATTATTAAACTGTACATTTATGTTTTGTATATTTTGTAACTTAAATCAATTTCCATATTTTAATTTGTATTCACATTTAATTTTTAAATCAAAATAAATAGATTAAACACCATACTCAATTGTGGCCAATAATATTGGTCACTCAGTTTCACCAAATATTTTTCATACCCACAATTTCTAGCCATGCCTCCATTATGTTTCTCCTTCAACATGTTCTCCCTCATAGAGCCTTGATGTATAAATAACCTCTTCCCTTTAAATAACAATTCATATTTAATCATGTACTCCAACCATAGAGTTATATTCATTTCTATAGGATTTTCATATGTTGACCATGCTTCCTAGAAATTCTCATCATCTTCATATAGTTTATTCATTAAACCAAAGCTAATGACTTCAATGCTAAGCTCATTCACAATAATATCTCACCTACTCATATTATCCACACCTTATTATATTGTCCACTCATATGTTTTAAAATAAAGGAATAAATCTAAATAAATTCCACCTATTTCATATGCCTCTGATTTAGTTTACCTTGGTTGTTTATAAATATTAAGGCTTGGTAATCCATAAAAAAAAATGGTAATAAATATTTCTATGACTACTTAAGACCTTGCACTATTAAATAATTTTTTTATCACAAATAAAACATTTTCTCTTTGCCTTTTTCAGATTCTTAAAATAATATGTAATAGGGATACCTTCTTGACTTAGCACATCTATAATGGTTGTTTTACTTACATTATAATATAATTTAAACACTTTTCCAAAATTAGGTAATGTTAATATTGGTTATACTATTATCTTCTTCTTCAAGATTGAAAAACTATTCTCTACTACATTTTTCCAATGAAAATTATTTATATCTCCTTTCATAGTTTCTCTAAGGATCACATATACCACTAAATTTTCTAATAAAATTTCTTTAGAATCTTGTTAATCCATGAAAACTTCTAGCCTCAAACATACATTTTTGTGAAGTACACTCCACAATTGTTTTCACCTTTTCAAGGTCCATCTTTAACCCATCTCTTGAGATTACAAATCCCAAATGCATTATCTCATCTTTCATGAAGCTACATTTTTTTAAATTAATTGGAAATTTTAATTCTTTTAACTTATCCAAGACCAACCTCAAATTATTCAAGTGGTATTCTTTAGAGTGACTAAAAATCAAAATATCATCTAAATAAACAATTAAAATTTTCATTGTGAACCACCTTAGCACCTCATTCATGAGCCTCATAATTGTACTTAAATTATTTCTTAACTTGAAATCAATAACCAACCAGCCATATAACCATCATTGGTCTTAAATGTGCTTTTTGATTCATTGCATTCTCTTATTCATATTTGGTGATACCTCCTATTTAAATCTATCTTGCTAAAGTATTTGACTCCATTTAAACAATTTATTAAATTATTCATCCTTGGTAAAGTAAAATTTTACTTAAAGGTAATCTTAGTTATTTCCATTTAATTTGTACACACATTCACCATTTTCCTTTTTTATTTCATTCTAATATAATTGGAACACACATGGGCTTAATTAAACTCTCTCTATATCATCAAGCCTTTATTCAAAAAATATTACATCTACCCTTTTATCTTTGCATTCTTCATTAGGTTAAGCTATAAGTTGTCTTATTGGGTAAGCTTGTGCCCAACACTAGATCTATGTGATGGTTGATGTTTTTCATGGGTTGTAATCCATCAAATAAATCATATGGTACAATATCAACATATTCTTCGAATACATTTTTAATTTCAATGTAAATTCCTCTAACCTTAGATTTTGTCATAGATAATATGGGTTTCTCAATGAAAGAAAGCATGTCTCCTCTCCCCTTACTACTTTCAATAATTACTTTATTGAAACCATCATCGCCTTTAAATTTTTGTCTACTTCCTCTCTTTTATCCTTCATTGGACTCAAGGTGAACTTATTTATAACCTTCTCAAGAGTTTTAGTATTTTCCTTCCCATCATGCACAAATCCATGGGCATAATGTCAGACATAACTTCATTTTTATGTGAACCAATTTGAAAACTCACCATACATTATAGATCTACCAACACTTGATGGCCTTTAAACAACCATGAATTTTTTTATGGGCTATAGTGTACTAACATTTTTATCCCAAGTTTTTCCAACATTTCTTGAGACACCAAATTATTTGTGTTTCCACTATCAATGACTACCTTAAAACACTTACCTCTAGATTTGTAAATAGTCTAGAATAAACTCTTTATTTGCATTGTTTATTTTTATACTTATTTGTATCATTAGGAATCTGAAGAGCCAAAAAATTAGTTTCTTGTTAGTGAAATCAAAAGAGACTTTTAATCAAACAATGAAATAAAAACTAAACTACTCTTGCATAAATACTTGGTTGAGCTTAACATAATGAACAAGAGTATAAATAAAATATAAAACACAAAACTATGTTACCTCCCTTGTCAAACTAGTTCTCATTCATTAGCATGGAGGATGTCCATGCTTACCTTGTAGGAGATAGAGACTTTCATCAATGCAATTTTTATTTGGGTAGCACTTCTCTAAGACCACTTGAGTCTTAGCTTGGCTTGGTGAAGTTTATCCTTAATCAATCTAACATTATAACATTGGCTTGACATATTATTTATACAGGGGAAATGGAACTTGTATTTATAGGTTCAAAAACTAACTATAACCCAAGTGTGGTTGGGTTTAGTTTTAACCTTAGTTGTATATAGATTAATCTTGGTCAAGTTTAGATTAACCCTAGGTTGGGTCAAAGTAATTATGAAGGCTTGATAACTCATAGAAGATATTTATGATGCTCAACAACTCATAGAATATATTTATGAGGTGTGACTCACCTTTTATTTAAATTGTATGCATTTATAAAAGATATTATTAATTTATTTGACTTTGACCTCATCTTTATTAAAAAAATACTTTTTTAGAAAATGTAATTCCCTAATTAAACTTTGAATTTTCACTTAAGAAACTAATTATATTTTATTTTTAATTAATCTTGATTAGGGTCTTTGACATTTATGAATTTTTTAGTGTTTTTCTTTAGTAGATCGAAAGACCAATTTATTAATTTGTTAGGTTACAATTTGAATAGGGTTGAATCCAAGATATGTTATGATTGCATGTGATGCATTACCCCAAATAAAGAAGCTTCAACATGATTATGAGAATTTATATCCCATGCATGAATGAATTTTTTAATTTTGATGATTTCTAGGATTAATTTGAATAGTTTGGTAGAAATCAATTGGTAGTCTAATTTAGACACAGATGCAACTAAAATGGGTTGTCTACATTTTCCCCTATTTGAGAAGGCATTTCAAGACACAAGCACAGTAACATCTTTTCAAAGAATGTAAAAGTTGTTAAGAAGAAAAAATAAGATAATGGTTGAATAATGATGATCCAAACAAAGTTTGGGAAGCTTATGATGCCCCTTAAAGGGAGTGGATGACACATACAATTGATGGACAGTCACTTGAAAATAGCAAGAAGAATAATGAAATTAACCCATGGATGAGATTAATCCAATTGAGATAATGCTTGCACATATTAATTAAAATACTAATTTTCTCAAATGTGGTTATAATCAATGACACAATAATGTGCCCCAGTAGGGTGGATGGGTTGAAATAATGATTTTCTCAAAGGTGGTTATAATCATTTTGATGACTTGGATTGAATAATGTTTTTTCCCCACTAGGGCATATTTGATCATGATAAACTGATTGTGCCCCAATAGGTAAGATCGATAAGCATAACTCAAGGATATAACCTATCACACATATTAAATATGAGTGAGCATAAATGTAGGTGTGATTGTTTAATGAATTATCAAAGACTAAAGAAGCCATAAATAATCAAAAACATGAGGATATATAAAGTGATGAATGATATGATTGGAAGATAATAATGGGAATGGATGAATAATGGTTGTTAATCTAACTAGAGATATGTCATATATCTAAGCACTACCTAAATAATTCAAATAGACCTCAGGCCAATGTAGTTCACCTAGAAGCAGGAGAAAATGGAATGAGGAATAGAATAGAATAACAATAATTCATCAATGTGAATGGTTTGGTTATACCTACCAATTAGGATATGCTCATATTTTTTAGCATTGATACATCTAAAAAAGTCAATGAGTTGATTTTAACAAGGAATATAGAAGGATTTTCCAAAGTGAACAAGGAGAAGGACCTCCCACTGCATTGATTTTAAGATCCACTAGCTTGGTTTTTATTGTATCATGTGAAAGTATGCACCATGATTTAAAAAACCATGATGACTTAACCATTATTGCATACAGAAAGTTCATGGATAGGCAAATAATAATGTATGCAACAATGATTTAGTAATGCATGGTAATTGGTTTGTTCCTAGGCTATATGAAATAATGGCATAAGTAGAATGGAAAATATTCCCTTAGGCCATAGGGAAATAATGGAATAGGTAAATTGATATATAACATGGCACAAATAAAGGATACAATTTCCAAGACCACTATCATACTGCTTTCATAAACTATCATTGAAAGGTTACCTTCAAAAGTTTGAATCTAAATCAAATTTTGGAACAGCATTTGATATCAACCATTGGAAGTGCCTGAAATAAAAATGAATCATAATCAAGGCCAAAAGTGATAGGGAATAGGTGAAAAGATCTAGAAGTCAATAGGCAAAGGTATGGTGGTACAAGGGATATGGTCATAAAAATAAGAATGCTTATATTATGGCATAACTTAAATGCTACTTGTAGACAATAGTTTAAGTCCCTTAAGCATAAAAATGTTTGAGGTGCATTATGTTCATCAAATCATCAAGTTCATCTCCTTCTAGTATGTCTAATCTTTATGCTCCAGAACCATAGTTAGTAATAACCACATAAGGCCCTAACTAGTGAGGTTGAAATTTGCATTTGTTTTTGGTCTTGACTTTGATATTTTCTTAATTTTATTTTATTACAAGATCACCAAGATTGAATTCTCTATGCTTTACATGTTGATTGTATTGGCCACGTAATCTATTTTGGTATGCTTAAAGGTTATTCAAGGTAGCCATGCACTTTCCATCTAGTAAATCTAGCTCTTACAAATGAGCTACTATATAATCCCATCATCAATGATGTGTTATAATGAAATGTGGAGAGAAGGAAACTCAACCTCAATAAGAAGAATGTCCTTAGTGTAATAAATAAGGGAATATAATGTAGCTCTTGTTGGAGTATGAAAAGTGGTATGATAAGCCTAGAGAGTGCTAAATAGCTACCAGTGCCAATTACAACCAACATCATTTACTATATTCTTAAGGATATTCATAATGATTTTATTAGATGCCTCAACTTGTTCATTGTATTACAGGTAATAAGTTGTGGAAAAGTGTTGTTTGATATGGTATTTGTCACAAAGGGTTTTCACATCTTTGTTTTTAAATGAACTACCATTATTAGATATAATGTTAGAAGGGATACCATAGTAGCAAATGAGATGGTTAAAGATGAATTTATAAATCTACTTACCAGTCACATAAGTGATGGGAATGGCTTCCACCCACTTAGTGAAATATTTTTAGTGATAAGGACATGTTTGTGGACATCTCAGTATGTAGGATTTATCCTGACTATGAGGTCAAGTCCTCATGTTGAGAATGGCAATGGTGTTGTTAGTAGTTTAATTGTTCTAACAAAAGCATTAATCAAATTAGCATGATTATAACACTTCACACACTTATTCACATAGGCAAATGTGTCACTTTCTATAGTCAGCCAATAATAACTAGTACAAAATAATTTCTTTGAAAGTATGGCCCTATTGGTGTGAGACGCACACACTCCATGAACTTTTCACAATTCTAATCTAGATTATGTCGAAGATAAATAATGAACAAGGGTTCCATCATAACTTATATGATATAGGTTAGGTTTAATTTATATCTATTATATCTCATATTTTCACCTTTGAGAGGATGTATTCAAACCCTCTTAATTGAGTTATGCAATGGGATTAGTCCTAGGTTATGGGTGACCTCTAAGTGGACCAAACCTCTATATTTTGGGCTAGTTCCCAAGCACAACACGTACACTAACAACTAAACTACTTGATTGACTTGGAAAAGGGAAATATGAAAACTATAACTAACAAATAAACTTAAAGGTGATGCACCAAACATAAGGTCCTCAACTTTTTAAGAATTCACTATGAAATACTAAGTTACAATTTTATTATACCATTTTAAAAAAAACTCTATCACACTAGTGCTTCAATATGAATTCCATGAAGGTTTCAAGAGATTAAGATGACCAACCAAGAGGTAATAATAGTAGACACTAATGACTTATTAGTTCTCCAACTAAGAAAACTATATATAACACTTCATATGACTTATGAGAGAAGACAAACTTACATAGAGGTATGAATAAGGACAAATATAAGGAAGCAAACTTATTATCACTAAGCATTCATCAAAATAACCAATTCAAGATCACTGTATGATATATGAAGATATTAATATCAATCTTTAATTTATTTCAATAGGCAAATATAATACTTAATTTTGGTAGGGCTTTGCCATAACCAATGTGAGCATATATTCTTAGCCATTCAAGGATTGTTTTATAGCAAGAAGAGATAGGAAGAGAGGAATAAATTATCATAGGTAGTCCATCATTTTAATTTTTCATAATAATAGTTATAAAATAGTATAAAATAGACACCAAACCATGGAGGATATGTTTTCAATTTGTTTCTTTAACTCTCAAGACCAAGTGCTCATAAGATTCCTAGTACGAATTGGCATCGAAGGTTACTTGGGAATTGTTGTGTTCTTGAATCTAACTCCTTCCTTTTGAGGTTACACTTGTACACATACAAGGAAAATTAAAAAAATGTAATGGATGTGTGGCATTTTTTATGAGCTTCTACTCCATTCTTTTAAAAATCTTTTAAACTTCCTCTTTTGTCCTAAAAAACACACCATCTTCACTAGCTCTCTTTTCCTCAAATGCCTCAAATCTTGTCTCTAAATTTATGATTTAAATACTTATCCATGATTCACCTTTATCTACCTTCATAAAACTATGTTAACTCCCTTTAGTACCTTATACACTCTTTATCACTTCATTTCATACCCAAGGCTCTCACTTTCCTTCATTTCTTTGTATCCCTCAAAACACATAAAGCTCTTTGTATAGAACTTCATACATATGATATTGGAAAAAAAATCATATATTTGAGTACCCATTATTCTCTATAAAAATTTTCATGAAAAGATACTAAGTGCAATTTTAATTGATCTACCTACAAGTTTAATTGATTCACCCTTTTCTTCTTTCCATTAGCAATCAATTAGGTCTCTAGGCCTAAGAAACTAATATTTTGCTATATAGATATTTCACACATGTGAAATATTAATTAAATGTTAAATTCACTTTTAGGACCCCATAATCATTTTTCAAGCCAAATTTGAGGATCTGAGACCTTATACAGATGGGTGAACCTATAAAGGGATAAAACCCTCGCTAAGATGCATGTTCAGGCTCGAAAAGGAATTAGAGTGATTTTCCAATAAATTCATTGGTTCAAATGCTTTATTATGATATTATCAAGCCTATACCATCATATAATAACTCAATACATTGATGGTAATCTCTTAAAAAGTGCTCCATAGGTCTACAACTAATCTTTTTGGACAACAAAGTATTGTAATCATCTTTTTTAGCCTAAATTATTGACTTGAAAAGTTTATATACCACCTCAGGAGATATATAAATGTGTATATGGTATCATATGACCTCTTACTAGGATTTTAAATCTTATCTACTTGATTTTAAATCTTACCACCACTTTGCACACTCATAAATAACCCTGTTATTGAGATTTTTAGGCTTATTATATGCATTGTACCCTTCACACATACCACCAAGAGTGTTGTTCATGTACCCATGGGATATATGAGTATCATTCTAACCATTTAAAAGCCAAACTATTCCACTTGAATTAATTTAAATTATCTTCTCTCTCATCGGTCCTTCTAGGGAGGTTTAGCAAGGGTTTAAGGTGTTTACCATCTTAACGATGGTTCATACAGTATAGGGACCTAAGCCAAGAAAAAATAACATAATATGGAATTATGGAGACCTCCCTATAATTCCATATGAGATTTATCTCCCATGAATATCCTCTATACACTTATAATCAAATTAAAATGTTCCTCAAGCTCTTTCATAAAGCAAACATAAGGTTTAGATATGCTTCCAATCTTAAAGATTGTTCATGTAGGTATGGGGGTGAATAAGTGAACCAATGATAGAATTTTGGAGTATTATACCCATATCACCAATTCCAATTATCATCTACCACCATGAAACTCTTCCAAGGATTTATGAGTATCCAAATATGACCTCTCGGTCTAGTTGACTGTGTGAGGACTCAGAGCATGGTTTTGGGCACAAAAACCCTCAAACTACAGGTTTTTTGACTTTAACCATCCCCATTACCCTTTAAATTTTCTTAATAATGTTTTTATATGCTTTACTTTTCATTTTTATGTCTAATTGTGTTCAAATCTTGCCCTCACTAACTGTAGCAAACCTACTAAGGGTTTTAGGCCTGTAAGTGTATTTTGGCCCTTAAATCTATTTTTCTTCTTTCTTAAGATTCATTGGAGGTATTAAAAATACTTTAATTATGAAAATATATCTTCTATAAACTCCTCCATGACTCATTAATCTACCCAACACACTTTAGACACTATCCTCTCATTTCATTCATGGTAGGTCTGTAAGAGATCTTTTAGGTTTATGATTGTACCTTTGAGGTTTACAAGTCTTTAATAACTCTTTTTCCACCTTGATCACCCTTGGCCAGTGGTGAATATTTATTCACATTTATCAAAACTTTTAAACCTTTTAATACATTCCACACCAACTTGTATGAGTTCTCATTTCTATGTTGGCTACTAGCAGCATATAAGTGGTGATTTAGGCTTTTAGGCCTAACTCCATCTTCTACCCTTACCACTGTTAGTCATATTGTCATAAAATGTAAACTATTTTATCATTTAATTTTAAAAATAAAACATTTTCCACTATAAAACTTCATTCTTTATCAATAAATTACTAACTTTTAAACCTTTTAATACATTCCACACCAACTTGTATGAGTTCTCATTTCTATGTTGGCTACTAGCAGCATATAAGTGGTGATTTAGGCTTTTAGGCCTAACTCCATCTTCTACCCTTACCACTGTTAGTCATATTGTCATAAAATGTAAACTATTTTATCATTTAATTTTAAAAATAAAACATTTTCCACTATAAAACTTCATTCTTTATCAATAAATTACTAACACATTTTCTCTAACTTGTCAAAACATGAATGTATTTGCTCATGAGCAATGTGACTTATAGGTTTGTAAGTTTTCATTCTCCATTTTAATTTTGATGTTATTGGGTGATATTATCATGACATTCATGTTTTTATTAACACTTTTTGACCATATTTACTTCATTGAAACAACACATAGTTCAATATTTTTCTCCATTTTACATACACATGCATGTAGCTACTCATCTAGGTCTATTGACTATCACTTTGAGACACCAAGACCATTTTGATATGTTTTGTTCCTATTTGAGTTTGTTTTGACCAATATAATGATGTGATAAGAATGTAATTTTTTTATAGGTCTTCTTCAATCTCATCATATACTCAAATCACCTTGAATGTCCATTTATAGCCATAATCCTTCTTTAGGTTTACACAGTCATACTCCAGTATAGTATTCATTTGAGATGTGAGGTGGATAGGAGTTTGAACTAACAAAATGTTGTAATTTTATTGAAAATACATTCATGAAGTCTTAGGAGGATGAATTTTAGGATTTAAAGACAAATTTTTGATGCTAATGATGACCTATATGTCTGCAAACCTGTAGGCTCATAGTATCCTCTTAAAGGACTCCTAAGAAGGCATTTCAACCTCAAATCTTGTAAATTATCAACCATTGATGCTTTAAATAAGAATGAGTGACATTTAAGACCTTAAACACACTATGTGTAGGTTTATTTCATTTGTTTCATGTAAAATACAAAACACCACATTCCCTACACACAAGATAATCATGTACAAACTATCAAAACAAAGATATTGAACCCTACACCAAACATGATTATAAAGAGACATGGATGAAAATTATATTTTAAGGTTATAATAACTTTTAATAGACCATACCTAATTATCTTCATCCATTTTTTGACTTAATAACTCCACACTTGAGGAAAATTGACCAAGCTGAGGATTGAAGTTCATTTTATGCCCTTTAACTTCTTAACGATTGTTTATAAAGTTAAGGTGTTTAACTAGGCAAAAAATTCCACAGATAATTAGAGTCCCCCAATGTCTAATACCTGATTTTCAAAATTTATCTCTCATTATTATTCTAACTAAAAATTGAACTACCTTTTGGAGCTGCCAAGGAGAGTGATGGAAAAGATGAGTAGTTTTTTTCCTTATTTGGGTTTCAAACCTCCTCAAATGCAAGGATTTGAACTTGTACAGATTGAAGAGAGATATAGGAATGTTTGGAATTGGTATTCCCTCTACAACATATATGTGCTTCTGTAAAACCACTCTTTATTTCTAGATAAATGTCATATTATGTATAAAAACTGACTAAACTGAATCAACAAGTGTTTTCTAAGTATTCTCACACCTGTACAGAGGTGGGATGATGTTTCAACTCCCTTCTTCTAAGAACCTACCACTTTCTTACCATATTCCCTTATTGAATGTTATAAATTATAAAATAATCATTTTAAAGTGATTTTTAATGTTATAAATGGATTTTTTACTTAATTTAATGTACTTGTATGGACCATTAAATGACTTTAACTTGAACTACATGACATGACAAATACTTTTGAACCCTTTAACACTCTTGAACCTATTGTAGCATAAAGTTTCACCCTTGTGAGAGGGTTCTTTAGGATCTCTCACTCTTGGCTAGAAAATGGGATCAACCTCAGGCTTTGGGTATCCTATGATGGGGTTGAACCTCTAGAGAAGGCTAGTTCCTCTTAGTAGATCACCTAAACTACTAGTTTTGACTAGGAAAAGGGATAAAGGGATAACTAAAATAATAAAAAGTGTGAAAAAAAAACATAAATACATTCCAAATTTCTTAAAACTAACACTAAGGAAGTTCAAAGACAACCCTTACTCACACAATCTCTCAAACTGGTCACTTTGTATCAATATTTCTAAACTAGGCTCACTAGATAAGAGATGAAGCATGGAGGAGTATCAAAAATCACATTATACCATTATTTATGATAAAAATGGATAAATTTAAGACCTATAAACACCTTTAAATACATTTATAAATTTAATAAATAAGGATAATCACCAAGGAAGAACATTCCTCCATAAAGTAATCATGCACAAGTTGACTAGAACACTAGATGTAGGCAAAGAGATAGGTAAAATAAGTTTTGTTATTGCTTCAATAGGTTTTTTCTTACATAAATGGGTAGGGATATGCCATACCAAAATGAATAAAATCATTTAAAATGGAGAATAAAAGGGATATATAGGAGAAAAGGGGAGGGAGAGGAGAATAAATCTTTCAAAAAATAATAAATGTGATTCAACCACCCTCCATGGAGTTCCATTAAAGAAGAGGAAGCTATAGATGAGTCTCAACCACTTTTAAATCATTTAGGTATTAATATTACTTAGAAAAGTAACACTCCAAATTCAAAAAGGTCTTCAATCTCTCTCATTGGCCTAAAAAGGCACTAAAGGACAAAATTTGCTTAAGGAAATTGACATCATGCTCTACTAACTTGAAAAGGTCTCCAAACATCTATAAGATTAATTAAATGATCCATTAATACTTTATAAAATTATAAAAACATATATAAGCTTCTTCAAATTCTCCATTAATTCTCCTTAACTCCCCAAAACTCCTCCACTTGAATTATATGCCCCATCTCCACTTAGCTTGTGTTGGCAACTTGGCAACATGGTTAATCATTCTAACATTTGATGCTTGCATTGAATTTTAAGGGATAAATTTTGGTGTTTTATTTTTATCCCAACTCATATTTTATCTTCCAACCTAAAAAATACACCATGTATCCTACAAATCCTTTGGACTCCATTGATGGAGGTCCTCAAGCTCAAGCCATCTTCAACTAATTGTTCTAAAACCTATTTTTAAGGCCATTTTATTTCTCTTATTCACCCAAACGTGCAAATTTGTTACTAAAAATTGGTCAAAATGATTGAGATATATATATATATATATATATATATATATATATATATATATAGTCCCCTATATGCTCCAGGTGGTTTCCAAGTGATTCCAAGTCATTTCATGAGCTTATGAGCTCAAAAACTCAAAATTGGTCAATATAAGCTCTTTAGCAGCTTGTAATAGTTCTAGGTCTTTCCATGGTTCTTAGGAGCTTTAATGAGATTCATTTATAATAAATACTCTTTTTGTGTCTTAATCTTATTTTAATACCATTCTTAGCCTTTGATTCACTTGAAATCTCTTTAAATTAGTTTGGGAAGGTCTGCCACCTTATAGGCTTAGGTAGGCCTAAGGGGTCTCTTTGCCAATTTGAGCCACTTAGATTTTTTTTTTTTTTCTTTTTAAAACTCACTAAAAACATTATGGTTTATCTTATACAAATTTTTTATCACTTTTACATACATACATACTCCTTTTGACCTCTGTTAAAGGCTCTTTTAGATCTAGTTTTTAGCATAAACCCCATTAATGGAGATATGAAAACTCAATTTTTTATCTTGAATTATATTATGGGAATGATATTAATTTTAAGACATCAAGGAAACCAAATAATACTTCCATGTAAAATTTTAATTCATTCCATTTATTATAACTCAAAAAATGCATCTTCTAGGGTCGCCTCAACCTACCTTGTCAAATTTTTGAGTGTAAGTCTGTGTTTTGTCATTTTATCAAGTTTTATAAGCTCACAAGACTTAATTATTTTTTAATTATGACTAATATTCACCCAAAAAACTATTAAAATCATTATTTTTACATTATTAACCATGAAAACTAACAGAAGTCACATATTTAGACCTATTGCACACTCAAAAATTTTGAATTGTAAGACATAGGGAGTAAGAAATAGGTGAATATTGATATTTATAAGGTCTCAAGACCTCATTAGTTTTTTTAATTTTATTTTAAAATAACCCAAAAATATATCCAAGCATTATATTTTATCATTCAATTCTTTAAGTGCTAAAAATGCTTTTTTTAATTGTCCCACTTGCATGCCAAAATCCTAAATTTTGCAAACTTGCCCTTCTCCACATTTTGCCTTGAAATTTTGATTGTGATCACTATCACCAAGTTTGGGAAGACTAAAAATAACCCTTAATTTTATCAACAATTATAAAATTAGGTTCAAACCATCTTTCATACCTTATAGCCCTCTAAGAAGTTTGCCTAGCTTCATGTTGATTGTCAATAGATAAGCATAGGATTGTGACAAAACATAAGATGATTTCACTATTAGTCTGACCTAAAAAAGATTTTTTATACTTATAAACACTCACTATCACCACCTCTACAAAATTTCATAGCTTAATTATGCCTCTAGAGGCCTTATAACTCATTTTTCTCAAAATTAGCTAGTGGGTTGTCTATGTGAATGACTGTTTATGACTATAGGATTTCTGTGACAAAACATCAGATATTTCCACTAATAATGAATCCTTAAGGATGGAATATAAATCTTTATCTAATGACCATGATCATATGTTTCAAAAATAAGAACCTAACTCCTCCTTTGGGTAATCTAAAATCACAAATTTCTCCAAGACTGGCTTAGGTTATTTATGTTTTACTTGGAGCGTAACTCAACTCTAATATAAAATATGGGTATATACCTTGTTATCTAGGCCAAATATAAACCATATATTTATATTTTATATCATTATGACCATTTTTACTAAATTTTTATGTTAGATCACCTCTCTAGCATCTTCAACTCTTCAAATCTTGTCAAAATTAGCCCTCAAGCTTATGATTGTGTGTACAGTCTGAAACCATTTGCTCAACCTTGGGCATGATTGAATACCATCATGGTGTTGTTATTAGTGTTATTATATCACTCTTGATATTTTATTCATCATATTCATCTAGTTATACAACCTTGCAACCTTCATAAGGAGATCTCCATATGATGCTTGTGAGAGCACACTAGGTCAATGAACTTCTTAACACTATTATGTGTATATAACCCCTGAGAGATGATCATAGTGTCTTCAACACATTAGAGACACATTTATAACATTGAAATAAACCTAAAATAATTTAAAACTTCCAACCACTATGCCATTCATCTCACTATATCATGGTTTCTTCATTGCATAAACTAGTAACCAAGACTTCTTATGTGTATGGACTGCAACCTCTAGGTTAGACTCAAAGAAAAAGAGTGACTATCATTCTTATCACCTTGAATTGCATGATACATTTATTTTAACCCTTTTATATTTTCTAATTTAACCTAGATATATCACTTTCTTATGATGGGGTATCTCACACCAATAACTCTCCTTAGATCACAATCAAATAATTGTAGGTGATATTTTTTTGAGCTAGGAGAGCCAAAACACTAATTTTTACCTAGAGAGTATATTTTCATCAAAACATAATTATATATGCATAAAATAAGATGCATAATGCACTTAATAAGTCTAAGAACACTGAGTAGGGTCATGAAGTTGGTCTTTTCTTTCCACCATTGAATCATCCATTGCACTAGGGCTGCCTCTTCTTTAATGTTTCAACAGAGCATCTCTAGAGCTGGTTGGATAATTTTTGTTGCTTCTTCAAATCTAAACTAAATATATTCATATCTTAATATAACATCTTTATAGTTTCCTAGAGCATCTTTGGAACTTCTTCAAAGCATCTTTAGAGTTGTCTGGAGCATATTTAGAGCTTCTTTGAAACTCAACTAAACATCTTTGGAGCTCATTGTGTTCTATGACAAGTCTTCAAAACTATTGCCACAAATGTGCTACCAAAACTATCAATGACTTTTCAAGCTATCAAGCTCTCTCCCAGTAGAGATACATTAGGTTGCCTTTCAAAAACTCCTAACTCTACACAAGAGGCTACACAACTCCCAACACCACATGAAAACCTTCCAAGATACTACACTGCATCATCAAATCAAGACTAGAAAGAGACTAATCATGAAGGTAAGAGGTCACTAAATGGTCTAGAAGAGTGGTCTCATCCATATAATCAAAATTTTTGTATGTAGGCCAATTTTGGCCAACATTTTTGGCAAGCTCTTGGGATTACATGCCTATTTATGTAAAACACTAGTTACCTTAGTCTATCTGTTGGGATCATGGAGTCACATAAGTATTTTTCAAATAATTTTTAGCTGATCACAAGGTTGTAAATATTTTGATCAGAACTCTCAAAATATAAAAGATAACCCAAAACCAAAACAATGATGTGCTCAAATCACTTAGGAAAGGGAAACACATAACAAAACATAAAGGATGTGCACAAGACACTTAGAAAGAAGCAAAAGACTATGTAATTTATACAATTGAAACTTACAAGTACCTTCTTCCTGGATCAAATGAGAATATTTTAGCATCATTTATGTGTAATGGACAAGGAAAAAAAATACCTTACTTGTGACGCACCAAACTTGGTGAGCTAGGCTACTTGATTGCCAATCTTTTTGGCATGTTTTCCAATGGATGAAATGGGACAAATATGTCTCCAATGTAGACAAAATCCCTTATTGGTTCAAGACTTACTTGATTTTGGTCTTTATCCTTAGTAAATCTCTCTAATATCACTTCTTTATGGATTATAGGATCACTTACAAACTTTTCACTTGATGACTCTTTTGAACATGAAGGTTGACTATCTAGTCTTAGGCAAAAGAGCTACAGTTCATCCCAAAGGCAAATTCCTCTTGGTTACTTTTAAGAAAGATGGTCTCAACTTCACCAAGACTAAATATATAGTAGATTGATTGATCTTACTCCTCTATATATAATGGAGGCTCATCATTACAAGCAAGGTCCAACTCATCATGATATTGAGGCTCTTAATTTGACCAATCTTCTTCAAATCTGAAGACATCAACATTGCCTCCAAATGACACCTCATCTTGAATTGGACCAACCTCTGGTACCTAGTTTTGATATTCTTTATTTTCATCTATATATAATGGACATTTATTATTCCATTCAAGGTCTACCACATATTTAGCTTGATTATTTTCCTCTTCATGCTCTAATTCATTAGTGTCAAAGCCATGCCAAGAAGGATGGTCAAAACTTGATTTTTCCTTCTCTGAATGAAGTGGGATGCCTAATATGATCTATTCATCATATACACTTGTATTATCCTCTTGTGTCTCACCTATGACTGCAAGTTCATCCTCTATCCTTCACAAAATAGGTTCTTTCTCCAAGAGGGATATGATGGGAGGGTAAAGAGGTTCACCTTACTTTCAACTTAGGAGAGTATTGCTCCAACTAGAGATATTGAGATGTGTCTTTGGTGGATATTAATAAGGGGAGAGGGAATATTTTAACTCTTGTAAATTAAGGTCATTGAGTTGAGATATGCATAAACCACTTTCTTTTTGAACCAAAACTTCCTCCTCTAAGATTGATTATTGGGTTACCATAACCAGCACCTCCTCCTTCATCTATATGCCCTCCTTGATTGATTTCCATGAGGTAAATATATATGGTATATCTACCTTGTTTTCTTATTGTTATTTAATAGTCCTAGGAAAGAGTGGTCTCACTAGTGAGGGTATGGTATAACTAGGATCATTAGAAGGGGAAGATATTTATGGTGGGATAGCTTCATACTCTTGAAGGAGAATGTATGTAGGTGTAGGAGAGGGTAAACTTTTTTTTTTTTGGTTTGATATGTTCTCTCTCCCAATACTCTAACACCTCTTCCATGGATAGTACCCACTCCTTCATCTCTAGTTTCTCAACATTTCAATAGTCACCTTATTCAATGGATGCCCACACACTCCAAAACTCATGCAAGAAGCTCCTAATCCCCTTGATGGATTGACTATAAAATTATTGTCCAGGTCCAACCTCCTTATTAATTTATATGATTGCTCTCCCTTGGTCCAGTATTTTTTTGCTAATTCTTGATAAGGATGGGCCTTGATAAGGTTGGCTAGGGAGCTAATTTAAAGCTCTTAGAGGATGATCTTGAGGCTCCTTGAGGGGAGAGGACACATAGGACTGATTTATATGAGATTGTTGATCTTCATAAGATATTAACACACACTTCAAGCTTTGGATCATGCTTCTCAACCACACTTTGTTCTCCCTCTCATAAATTACCCATTGTTCACCCTCACAAACTAACCACCTATTCTTGACAAACTAAGAGAACTCCTATGCTCTTGTATAACATGGATAGGTATGACTAAAATAAGTTATACACCCCTATCAATCTCCCTTATTAACTCCATATAATCTGATAATGTTTGTTTGAATCTTGACAAAGATGTAATAGGATAAACATAGTCTTAACAAGGGGGATTAGAGGATTGATTTGAATGCCAAGGAGTATCATTTGGTCATTCACAAGGGTTGGATGGAGGCAAAGGCCATGATTGGGATGATATTTTACTTGAGTGCCACTTGGGGGAACACATAAACATTACTAGCTTGATAGGAATGATGTTGATATAGAGAATAAGCATGTTGATTAAAAGAGGTTTAGGTATACATACCAATGTTCTAATTTTGGGAATTTATGATACTTAACTATCTAATTTCCATATTTAATTCAATATTTATGTTTGTAAATGTGCCTCTGAAGTTTGATTTCATTGAAGATCAATACCAAGAACCCTTAAGTGAAGTGAAGAATGTAGTAGTCCCACTAGGTGTGTCAAAAACTATTATAGCATAGAATTTCACCCTTGTGAGAGGGTTATTCAAGATCTCTCACTATTGGATACAAAATGGGATCAAAAATAGGTTTTGTTTATCCTTTTATGGGGTTCAACCTCCAGAGAAAGCTAGTTCTTCTTGGTAGATCAACTAAACTACTAGTTTTGATTAGGAAAGGGGGAAAGGGTTGCAAGGGATAACTAAAAGCATATAAAGGATGATAAAACAAATTTAAATACACTCAAAATTTCTTTAAAATAACACTAATTAAATTAAAATATAACCCTCACTCATACAATCTCTCAAATTGGTGACTTTGCATCAATATGTCCAAACTAGGCTCACTAGACAAGAGATGAAGCATAGAGGAGTATCAAAACTTGCACTATACAATCATCAATGATAAAAAAGGCACAATTTAAAACCTCTGAATACATTTACATACCTTTAAAAATGTAATAAATAAGAACAAACATAAAGGAAGAACAATCCTTCACAAATTAATCATGCACAAGATGACTAGAACACTAGATGTAGGCAAAGAGATATGTAAAATAATTTTCCTTATTTCTTCAAGAGGCTATTTATTACATAAATGGGTAGGGTTATGCTATACCAAAATGATTATAATCCTTTATAATATAAAATAAAAGGGATATATAGGATAAAATAGAAGGGAGAGGAGAAGAAAACTTTTAGAAATCAATAAATATGATTCAACCACTCTCCATGGAGCTCCATTAAAGAAGAGGAAGTGGTAGATGAGTCTTAACCACTTTTAAATAATTTAATAATTTTTATTACTTATAAAATTAACCCTCCAAATCCAAAAATGTGTTTAATCTCTCTTGTTGGCCTAAAAAGGTATTAGAGGACAAAATTTGCTTGAGAAGATGACATCATGCTCCACTAACTTGAAAAAGTCTCCAAACATATAGAAGATTCCTTAAACTATCCATTAATACTTGAGAAAAGTATCCAAACATTTATAATCTTCCTTAAATTCTCCATTAATTCTCCTCAACTCCCCAAAACTCATCCACTTGACTTTTATGCCCCATCTCCACGTGGCTTATGTTGGTAACTTGGCAACATGATTAGTCATTCTGACATTTGATACTCGCACTAAATTTTGAGGGATAAATTTTGGGTGTTTTATTTCGATAAAAACTCATATTTACTCTTCCAACCTAAAAAATACACCATATAACCTGAAAATCATTTTAACTCCATTGATGGAAGTCCTCAAGCTCAAGCCATCTTCAACAAGTTATTTTAAAACCTACCTTCAAGGCCATTTTGGACCTCCTAAACACCCACACATGCCAATTTATTATAATAAATAGGTAAAAATGATATTTATATAGTCCCCTATATGATTTTTGTGGTTTCCAAGTGATTATGGGTCATTTTACGGGCTTATGAGCTCAAAAACTTAAAACTGGTCAAAACAGGCTATTTAGTAGCTTACAATAGTTTTAAGCCTTTCCATGGTGATTTGGAGCTTGAATGATATTCCTTTCTACTAAATAATATTTTTTTTGGTCATACCCTTATTTTGATACCATTCTTAAGATTTGATTCACTTGGAAACTCTTTAAATTAGTTTGGGAAGGTATGCCACCTTCTAGGCTTAAGTAGGTCTGGGGGGTCTCTTTGCTAATTTGAGCCACTTGGAGTCTTTTTTACTTTTTAAAACTCACTAGAAAAAATTTGGTTGATCTTATAAAAATTATTAAGCAATTTTCCATACATAAATCCTCATTTTGACCTCTGTTAAAGGCTCTTTGAGACCTAGTTTTGAGCACATACTCTATTAATAGAGATATGAAAACTTGGTTTTTTCTCTTGAAGTACAGTAGGGGAATTAGACCACTTTTAAAAATTAAATGATTAAAAATTATAAATACATGTCAAATTTTAAGTCATTTCATTTAGTATAACTCAAAAAATGCATCTTTTAGGGTTGCCTTAACCTACCTTGTCAAATATTTGAGTGTGTGTAGGTCTAAGTTTTGTCATTTTCTCAAGTTTAATGATGTACCAAGACTTAATTATTTTTTAATTATTACCAATATGTACCCACATAACTATTAAATCATTTTTTTTCTATTATTAACCATGAAAACTAATTGGAATCACATATTTAGACTTGTTGCACACTCAAAAATTATGAACTGTGACACATAGGGAGCAAGAAATAGTTGAATCTTGAGATTTATAAGATCTCAAGACCTCAATATTATTTTTTTGGGACTTTTAAATACCCATAAAATGTTTTCAATAATTATATTTTATCATTCAATTCTTTAAGTCCCTAAAAAATGCTTTTTCTGATTGTCCCCACCTACATGCCAAAATCCTAAAAAATATTTGCAAATTTTCCCTTCTCCATGTTTTACCTTGAAAATTTGTATTTTATCACTCTCACAAAGATTTATAAGACTTAAAATAACCCTTAATTTCCTTTAAAACCTTCTCATGATTTTAAAACCATTTAGCATACCTTATAGCCCTCCAAAAAGCTTGCCTAGCTCCATATTGATTGTCAACAAACAAGCATTGGACTATGACAAAAAAATAGATGATTTAAATATTAGTCTTACCTTAAAAATATTTATTAAATTTATCACCACTAATTATCACAACATATACCAATTTTAATATCTATATTATGCCTATAGAGGCCTTAAACCCCATTTTTCTCAAAACTAGCTAGTGGGTTGCCTGTGTGAATTACTATTTGTGATTAATTCCTCCTATAGGTCCAGGATGTTTGTGTTTTACTTGGAGAGTACCTCAGCTCTAAGATAAAAGAGGGAGTATATCCCTTATTATCTATACTAAATATAAATAATATATTCATATTTTTTTTCATGTGGACCCTCTATACCAAATTTTTAGGTTAGATCACCTCTCTAACTTCTTCAATTCTTTAAATATTCTCCAAATTATCCCTCAAGCTTATGACTGTGTGTACAGTCTAAAACCATTTGCTCAACCTTGTCCATTCTTGAATACTATATTGGTGTTTTTTGGAGTGTTATTATACCACTATTTAGAGTGTATTCAGCATATTCATCTATTTATACAACCTTGTGACCTTCAAAAGAAGATCTCCATATGATGCTTGTGAGAGCACACTGGGTCAATGAACTTCTTAACACTATTCTATGTATATAACCCCTGAGAGATAATCATAGTGTCTTCAACACATTAGAGACACTTTTATCACCTTTAAATAAACCTTGAATTTTTTTAAAATTTCCAATCACTATTCCATTCATCTCACTATATCATGGTTTCTTCATTACATAAACTAGTAACCAAGACTTCTCAAGTATATGGACTGCAACCTCCAGGTTGGACTCAAAGAAAAAAAAGTGGCTATCATTATTGAAACATTAAAGTGTATGAGACATTTATTTGAATCATTTTATGTTTTATAATTTAACCTATATAGATCACTTTCTTATGTTTCAGTATCTCACACCAATAACTCACCTTAGAGCACAATCAAACAATTGTAGGTGATGTTTTTTTGAGCTAGGAAAGCCAAAACACTATTTTTTGCTTGGAAAGGATATTTTCATAAAAACCTAATTGTATAAGACTAAAATAGGATGGATAAGTCACTTAATAAGGCTGAGAACAATGATTAGGGTCATGAATTTGGTCTTCTCTTTCCACCATTGGATCATCCACTGCACTAGGATTGCCTCTTCTTTGGAGCTTCAACAGAGCATCTTCAGAGATGCCTAGAGCATCTTCAAATCTTATTTTAAGCTTGAATAATGATATTCATATATCAATATAATATATTTATATTTTCCTAGAACATCTTCATATCTTATTTGAATCATCTTTAGAGCTTGACTAAGCATCTTCAGAGCTCACTGTGTTCTATGTCAAGTCTTCAAAATTATTGCAGAAAAGGTGCTGCCAAAACTATTAATGACTTCTCAAGCCTTAAAATTATCTCTCAATAGAGATACATTAGGTTTCCTTTCATCAATTTCCAACACCACACAAGAGGTTGCACATCTCTTGACACCACACCAAAACCTTCCAAGATACTTCATTGCATCATCAAGTCAAGACTAGAAATAGACTAGTCATGAAGGCAAGAGGTCACTAAATGGTTTAGGAGAGTGGAATAATCTATCTACATGAAATTTTTGTATGTAGGTCAATTTTGGCCAAAATAACATATTTTATCAAGGCATGTTATGACTAAATAAGCATTATGTTAGGAAGACACTTACCTTAAACTTATCAAAATTACCTAATGTTAAAAATGCCTTATGAAGGATTTTCAAGCTTGAAAAACAAGGTGAAGGATTGACAAGACAATTTTTTTATTAATATGTTCTATGATAGCCAAAATTTGGATAATAGTATCTTAGGAATCCAAAGAGCATACAAATGTTGATTAGTTCATTATTAGTGAAGATAATAAAAATCCATGCATAACAATATAATGAAACTAAACACTATTGCCTAACAACTAGGGGAAACATAACATAATGAATAAGATCATAAAATAGAGATAAAAACACATAAGAATTTTACCTCTTTTAGAAATTTATGTCCACTTTTTTGTATAGTATATATTCATGCTTGGTTTAAGACATTATAGACTATCATCAATACTTCTCCATGTTGGTATCACTTTTATAATGATCACTTGAAATTGATGCCCACTTGTTGGTATAGTAGATGTTCATGCTTGGTTTATAACATCAGAGACTTTTGACAATACTTCTCCATGTTGGTATCACTTTTTTAATGGTCACTTGTGGATTTACTTTGCTTTGGCTTGGCTTGGTGTGAATCTTGGAATCAAATGGGAATTATAACATTACTTTCATTGAGTCTAAAATAACCTAGGTTGAGTCAAGCTAACCCTGGGTTGGGTCAAAGCACTCATGAAGTCTTAACAACTCATTTTAAGATATTTATGAGCATGACAATGCAATTTATATTTGAGGTTGTGACTTACCTTTTTTTTAGAATATTTAGGAATTAGTAAATCACTTTATTATCTCCTTTGATCATGACTTCATATTTATTAAAAAAATCATTTTTGATAAATGAAGTTCACTAATTCAACTTAGAATTTTTACTTAGGCAAGTTAATTTAGATTTTCATTTTAATTAATCTTGATTAGTTATTTTTGGCTTTTGGTAATTTTTTAAATTAATAACTCAATAGGCCAAGAATGTCAAATTACTAGGTCACAATTTGACTATGGTTGAAACTGAACTAGTTATGGATGCATACAAGGTAATACCCCAAATAAGCAAGCCTCTCTATATTTTTGGGTAATTAAATCCCTTATGTAGACAAATTTATGCATTTAGGTGATTTATAGGCTAAAATTGAGTGTGATATAAATTTAATTGAATCTCAGTTTAGGCTTGAAAGTGATCAAAAGTAAGTGTCTATAATTATCTCTATTTGAGAAGCCATTGCAAGACATAGGCATCATAACATATTTTCAAATAATGAAAAAATCATTAAAATTAATGTATCTTACCCCAAAGGGCTGTCAATTATCCCTTGATTCCCCCTTAAGGGAGTGGGTGGCTAAATAGAGTCATCAAACATTTCCTTGACATGAAAAAAATAAAATGATTTAAATGGTAACAGGGGTGGAATTACTAATTTTACCAAAGGTAGTTACAATTAGTAATGAAGGATGGGTCACTAATTTTCCAAAAGTTTGTTATAATCAATAGCATAGGCATTTTCCTCTATAGGGTGAACACTTATTTGCCCAAAGACAGTTATAATTAGTAACAGAATGTGAGATAGCAATTTGCCCAAAGGTGGTTATAATCAATGGCATAGACATTTACCCCAATAAATAGGGTGGGTGGAGCTACAAAATAATGATTTTACCAAATGTGTTTATAATCATTAGCATGGGTCATAAAAATAATGATTTTCTCATAGGTGGTTATAATCATTAAATTGGTCGAAAAAGAATGATTTTCTCAAAAGTAGTTATAATCATTTGCACGTATAAATAAAATGATTTAAAATGAGTTTTCCCCAAAAAGGTAAGATATATCATTATCACTCAAAAATGATTTTTTATACCTGGGCAAATTGGCAAGGTGAGTTAATATGAAAAAACTTTTAAAATAGATTTATAATGAGCTGGGAAAGAATAACAACACATTTCTAGCCTAAGTGTAATTACAAAGATGCACATTTTAATAAACATGGGATATATGTATAAAAGTAATGTTGTTAAACGGGTCTTGTAAGAGGCCCAAAAAGATGGTCTAGTTACAACACAATTAAAAAATAAAGCATGTAAGATCAAATGACACATAAAATAGACCATGAATGTGAATAATACACTTCCTAGAGTGTGAAAAATAAACTTTAAGCCTTGGGGGGTAAAAATTCAAATTTATAACTTTATATTCATCCCTGGGTGAAAAATAATTCATTTTTATCCTATCTTTTTGAATTTCTAAGCTCTGGTTTCCTATACTAGTGAGCTGAGAAAAATAACCCATTGAGAAGATAGATGTCATGTTTCTGAATGAGTGAGGAAGCACATGTGACCACCCTATTAAGCACAAGATATACTAAGAGGGGAGTGAATCAGTATATCATATATCCTATAAACATTTATTTAATCAAATTCCACTTAACCATACATTTAATATATACCATAAAACTGAAATAATAAACCACACATGATAGAGAGACACCAAATTTTAACATGGAAACCCAATGTGGTAAAAACCATGGAGAAAAATCTCAAGTATATTAATGAGCACCAACTCAAACTAAAATATTCACAAGTACCAACTTGCAAGAGCACCAACCCCTTTGTTGACCACCAACACAATAACTATTCATGAGCACCAACCCATAGGAACACCAACCCCTTTGTTGAGAATCAACACAACAACTATTCATGATCACCAACCCATAGGAGCACCAACCCCTATTGTGTATACCACACAACTATCTCTCAATGTTTATTTCTCAACAAATGATAGCACATTACTATATCTCTTTCTTTTCTATCATATGCTCTTCTAAGTAAGATATAACAAATGGATTCCACATATTACAAATGGATTCCCAATCCTTTATTTATAGCTTACCAAAAGACCTTTGGTATTCACCCTTTGTGACCCTTAAATCCTCATGGAAAATGGTGCCAAACTTATATGACCCTTCCAATCCTTGCATTTGAAAATTCACAGCATGACCATTCATGAGCAAATGCATCTTTTCCCATTTTGTCTTTATCTTTGTGACTTTTTGTATTCCTCAAAGTGTCCCTTCATGAGAAATTGTGCCCTTCCTCTTTTGTCTTCACTTGGTGACTCTTGGAATTCCTCAAGATTACTCTTCATGGGAAAATGTGTCCCATTCCTCTTTTGTCTTTATCCCATGACTCTTTTACTTCTCGATGGGCCCTCTTTTGACTTTATGAAGCCAAAACTATATTCATTAATATTAAATTAATATTAACAAACATTAGCCAAGATATGAACATTAAAAACACCATTAAATGATATGGGGCCTTAGTCACTAATAATGATATACCTTTGACATTAGTGACAATATTTCCAATTAACTCCCCCTTTGTCATTGATGGTAACCTCAAACTGAAATTGCCACATCCTAAAACTTGTACTACACATGCCAACCTGTATATATAGCTAAATTTAAAAACATATAATAACTCCCCCTTATTGTATCATCTTGTACCTATTCTTGTACATTTAACTATTTCTACACTTCTCCCCCTTTGGCATCAATGGCAAAGGGCCTATCCTGGAGCAAACACTTAGTTTCCCCTCAACTAACATTGATCCTGAATGGTAGGAAGTAAAATATATTACTCCCAACCCATCTCACAGATCCTTGAATGTGTCCTTTGATCATGCCTTTGTGAAGATATCTGATAACACAAATTATTGCATGTCCTCTAAGCATCTATAATCAAATCATCTAAATTTTTTCTTGTAATCTCACACCCTTCTACATAAAACTTTAATGTGTATCCTTGATCACATATTTGACTTACACTCAATAGATTATGATTAAGACCTTTTACATATATAACATTCTTAGTCTTGGTTCTAACATTATCCAAACTTAATGTACCTTTTTTGGTTATCCTAGCAATGGTATTCTCTCCAAGTTTCACTAAGCTACCATTGATCTTCTTTAGAGTTATGAACTTTCTCTTGTCTCCTATCATGTGCCTCAAACATCCATTGTCAATGAACTATGGATGTTCTTCATTTATTACATGTAAAGTTGTCTAAACTGACATAAAATCTTCAAGCTATTTCTTCTACCATGAATTTGTCTGACATTTCTTCTTGATAAATGGAGCCTTGAAACTTTGGTCCTCCTTGACTGACTCAAACATGCTTCTAAAATTTTGGGTTGTGTCTAAAATTATTACACTTGTAACAAACTATGGACTTTTCATCAAAGCCTAATATAGGAACAAAAGATTTGTGGTTTTTTCTTGACTCTACATGAGTTTCCTTCTCCTTAATTCTAAAATTGTTATCTCTTTTTCAACATTCTATTTTATTATGACCATAACCATTACAATAAAAACAATAACCATGAAACTAGAACCTATTATGATTTGTGTATCTTTGACCTAATTATCTTTTGTAGCTTTGTTCCTTCCATCCTTCTTTGTTTAAACTGACCTCTATAGTCTTAACTTCTTCCTTTTTCATTTCCTCGTTTGTAAGAGCTTCAACATAACTCTTTCATTTTTTTGTGTTAACCTTATCTATGAAAGTAGTGGCCTCCCCTTTCTCTTTTTCAAAATTGATACATGTCTTATCTGACATTGATCTTTAACTTTCTAATATCTTATTAAACATATTAGTAATATTCTTAAATTTTGAATCACTAACTACTTTATCATTGACTGATTTCTCAATATCTTCTTTTAAAGAGGCAATTTCAATAGCATACCTTTCACATTCTTCACTTACTTTTTGCAACTATGTTTTTATATATTTTTCATTCTTTCTGATTTCTCTAAAGTGTGCTTGTAGATCACCATTTATCTCCTTTGACTCCTTTTCATTTTTCTCGATCTGGCACTTCAATCTTTGATTCTTCTTCTCAAAAGCTTTTAATTCTTCTAAGGCACAAATGATTTCTACTTCCAAATTCACCTTGGCTTTATCCTCACTTTCATCATTTTCTTCTTCTTGATCATCTCTACTTTTACTTACAAAGTCATCTTCATTGTCACCATTATTATTATCTAGACATCTATCCTTTAAAGAACCTAATGCAACCTTCAATTGATTACACTCTTCTTCTCTTGATTTCAAACTTGAATATATAACCTCTAACTGATTCTTAAGATCCTGAATAAACATCTTATCTTCTTTTGATTATATACCCAACTTAGAATCCAAGATACATACCTATTCCTTAATAGCCTCAACCACATATTTCAACTCTTGATTCTCCTTCTTTAGATGCTTGGCCATCATGCTTTCCCTGATCTACCTACTAGTTGTTAAACTCTTTCCAAAGGAACCTGCTTTGATACCAATTTTTTAGCATGGGATAAACTAAGAAGGGGTTGAATCAATATATCATATATCTTATAAACCTTCACTTAATCAAATTCTACTTAACCATACATTCAAGATATGTAATAAAACTAAAACAATAAACACCACACAAGATAAAGAGAGATACCATATTTTAATGTAGAAACCTAATGTGGTAAAACCACAGAGAATAACTTTAAATATATGAATGAGCACCAACTCAAACTATAATATTTTCAAGAACCAACTTGCAAGAGCACTAAACCCTTTATTGAGCACCAACAAAGCAACTATTCATGAACACCAATCCATAGGAGCACCAACACAGCAACTATTCATGAGCACCAACCCCTATTATGTATACCACACAACTATCTCTCAATGTCGCTTTCTCAATAAATGATAGCACATTACTATATCTCTTTCTTTTCTCTCCTATGCTCTTCTAAGAAAGATATAATAATTATAAACCATTCTCTTTCTCACATATTATAAATGGATTCCCAAGCCTTTATTTATAGCTTACCAAATGACCTTTAGCATTCACCCTATGTGACCATTCAATCCTCATGGAAATGGCACCAAACTTGCATGACCCTTCGAATCCTTGCTTTGAAAAGTCACATGGTGACCATTCAATCCTTGCTTTGAAAAGTCACATGGTGACCCTTCATGAGAAAATGCATCCTTTCCCATTTTGTCTTTATCTTGATGAAAATTTTGTATTCCTCAAAGTGTCCTTTAATAAGAAATTGTGCCCTTCCTCTTTTGTATTCACTTGGTGACTCTTGGAAATCCTCAAGATGACTCTTCATGGGAAAATGAGTCCCATAGATCTTTTGTCTTTACCATGTGACTCTTTGACTTCTCCATGGGCTCTCTTTTGACTTTATGCAACCAAAAATATATATGTTAATATTAAATAAATATTAACACATATTAGCCAAGATATGAACATTAAAAACACCATTAAATGATATAGGGCCTTTATGACCAATAATGCTAGACCTTTGACATCAATGACAATATTTCCAACATACCCCATGATAGGACACTTATGAATAGCTTCACTTTTGCCATTAATTCCTTTTTCATTGTAATTATTTCTAAGAATAGGTCAAAAAATGGTGAAGTCATCATTTGTGTTTTCGTCCAAATAGTAGCTTCACCAAGGAAATCTATGACTTCATATGAAGTCATCATTCCTAGAAATGGAGAATTCACCAAAAATGGTTAGAAATTATTGAAATGATTATTTTTCCTATTTTTAGGTGAAATCATCAATTTTATGAAAATGAACATAGTGTTTTCTCCTAAAAACATGAAAATCACCTAAATGGTGATGTTGTTATTTGGGAAATTAGTGACTTCACTTTGTAAGCCAAAAACACCTAGTTTAAGGACCTGACCAAGGTCCAACCTCTATGATGGGGGAAATAGGCTTAGTAGGCTAGGCTTAGGCTCAAGTATTATCATAGAATTAGGTTGATACTAGAGTCTCTATGATTAAAGGAGTGATTAACCATCTTGACTTATTGGGATGAAGTTCCCACTATTTACATACCCCTTAGATTTAAATAGAGGGGATGATTAGATTCTTATAGGCATTGGGTCTAGAAGATGTGTCATGGACACCAATAATCTGAGTGGATAGAGAATATTTGAGCACATTAGCTAAACATTGGCATAGTAAGACATCCACTTTACATATGCCTACTGGAGAGGTAATAGTTACACTTAAGGATACCTAGAATATTCTCAAGTTATCGATGTAAGGATAGATGATCTTTTAGACACCTCTATCATAATAATAGGCTATATTGGATGATTTGGTCAACTATTAGGGCATCCCCATGATCTAAGGGAAGGTAGACATAGACTTGCTTGAGACATACATGGAAATTTGATTGGATAATCTACCCACTGGAGATCCTTCACTGTTAGCACTTGTTAACAAGGAGATCATAGTTCTTGTGGATATTTTCAATGACATACTTCTACCTAAAAAGAGTGGCCATTATTTCCACATGGGCCTTGGAAGCATAGTTTATAGCATGCTAGATGAGTTAACATGTTTTGTATGGGGGCTAGTTGTCCTAGCTCATCTTTATAAATATCTCCATATGATAGCTTATTATGGAGGATGCAACATTAAGACCTTTACTCTATTAATGGTTTGGGGATAAAATCACATTACTATTGAGTGACTATTAGGGTAATGATGGGTGTAAGACCCTAAAGAACCATTGGCATATGAAAGGGTGCAGACTAGGGTAAGGTGATGAGGGCATAGGGTGAAGATATATTTCTATCACCAGATGTTCAATGATCTCACCCCTTAGTTATTCATTTAGAATCCTTACATTAGTTATCATTTTTAGTGATTTAGGGATGGTTGGTATACTACATATATGACTATTAGGTGTTTTATTATTGGTAAACAATCTCACATCATCAAGGAGTAACACCCTAATCAGGTACTCTAGTATTTCTTCTTCATATAGGATGTGCCAGAGGGGCCTAGTTGGTTCACTCATGTCACATAAGAGATCAATCTAGACACTCTTATCATTTATAAGGGTGTGACCACTTCTAGCTATCTTAGTTTTCACAAGTTACTTAGGTTTATGAAGGGGGTACAATAGATTAAGGGTTAATTTAGCATATATTTATTATTGGGTACAAGTTTTCCCTTTGAAGCTTATAATTCCTAGTTAGACAGGTGGATAGAGGCCTATAGACATTGATGAGATAGAGGCTGAGACATCCAGTGGTTGTGGGAGTACATATTAAAGTATTAGAGGTGATGATGATGATGATGATGATGATGATGATGATGATGATGATGATGATGATGATGATAGCATTAATGGAGGAGATGGAAAGGGAGATGATGAAGGAAATGGTGATAGGGATGATGGAGATAATTATGTACTAGATATGACGGTGATGGATTATAGCATAGCATGTGTTATAGGCACACAGGTTGAGCTAGTCCAAACATGGCCTTCTAGTAAAGCTATGGTAGGTCAAGATACAAGTATGCTCAAGGAGGAGAGAACCACCAAGGTGGGGAGATCATCAATTTAGAGCAGTAGGTGGTTGACTTATAGGGTATTTTGGATATGCATGATGATGATATGACTCACCTTCAGTCAGATATTACTTGGTTGAATGATAAGATTATTAGGATGGTACAAATATAGTCCCAACTTAATGTAGAGAGGGACTAGGCTATCAATGATAGGAATTAGGCATTAGCTAATGTTCAACCACTTAAGTGAGAGCGGGATGAGGCTCAAAGAGGGAATACATAGGCAAGGTTTTTTAAGATGATACTTGAGAGCCTTTGAGCTAAGGATGAGGCCTCATACTACTATCAATCCTATGAGATGACATTTCCTAGGGACCAATAGGTTGCTTCATTTAAGGTATAAGATGGTTAGAGAGTAGTTAGTAGATCATGCTAGTCTTGAACTAGGATTTATGTGATAGGTGTTTTAGGAAATTGAGTTCATTAATCGTGACCACCACCATTAGGACCACTAGGGCCCCAAGGCCACCTCCAATGACAAGTCTCATAGACACATAGATACAGAGTTCATCATAGGCATTTTAGCATTTTGACACACTAACATTTTACTTGTTATATCGACATATTAATGTATTTTTGAGACACCATTATGATATATATATATATATATATATCCTTAATGTCTATGACATTTGAGATACAATGACATTCATTTTTGGGTCCTTTAAGATTGATGTACATGTATATGATATTACTTTGATATATATGTGATGCCATGTTGATATCTTGCTTATGTTGATCTCATGTTTATCATTGTTTAGCATTATAGATGTTTAGTACTATTGATGTTTATGCTCATGTATGCTTTTTAATTTACTAATTATGCCATGTAAATGAGATTATATTCTATTTTTATTTGCCTATGTTATTATAGACACCAAAATTACATCACACGTCCGTAACTCCCTATGTCTAAACCCCCCTTGATCCCCTTTTAATAATTGTCCTACTTAACCCATGCTTTTACCCCTCACACATTTAATTAATTTAAAATATTTAATTAATTTAATTAAAAACTACTTATGCCACCTTATCGAGCTACCTCATCCTAAGACTAATTCTTACCCTCTATGTCACCTCAAGACTTAATCCCCTAATCTTAACTACCCATGACTTGTTATCACCTCAAAAAATAAATTCATAACTAATTACATCCTTCTTAACCTTGCATTTATACTATTTCTTAATAGATACCACACTTGACAAGAGAAAGAACAAAAAGTAGGCTAAAAATAGCCCTTTTACCCATTCTCATGCCACCAACATCAATCAACCCATGGCCAACATCGATGGGATCATCAACATCAATTACTTAAGCCAAAT
Source organism: Torreya grandis (assembly GCA_037957365.1). Classification (NCBI taxonomy): domain Eukaryota; kingdom Viridiplantae; phylum Streptophyta; class Pinopsida; order Cupressales; family Taxaceae; genus Torreya; species Torreya grandis. The sequence goes on along the minus strand of JARHVA010001767.1, from coordinate 1,099,871 downwards.
TCCAAATTGATGTTTAGGTCAGCAGAAATTAAAAAAACTCAATTATTTGCATGCAGGCTTTAGCATTCAACTTTCTACATCTAGACTTACCATTACTCTACACAAATTAGTCTAGATTAGGAATTGATATACTGCATAGATCTTAGATTCTTCTAAATCAACAACACACACATGTCTTTTTATTCACCTATTGCTTCAACATGCCTCATCAAACCCATCTATCTAGCACCCATGGTTCATCCATTTCATCAGCTAAGTATACATTTATGTTTTGGTAATTCCTTTAAACAATCATTTTAATAATTACTTTACATTACACTATTTATCAGTTTATGAACATCTTGACTCTACCTGTGAAGGATTTATAAAACTCCTTCACCTATTTTCCTCTACTCCAAATATACTAACCTTTTGTCTAGACCCACCTGAGTCTTACACACTCCCTTACGACTCTTCCCAACCTCATAAGCCTGACCAACATCCACCTCCTACCTTAGAAAAATCTCCTACAACCCTTAAGAACCTACTACCCCTACTAACATTAGTCACATAACTAATGTCAGTCATATAAACTACATCGGCCATATCCCCTTACCAACATCATCAACCTAACTGACGTTGATGACTATGTATTTTCTCTAACCTTCCTAAGACTACCCAAACAACCTCCAAAAACATCAAAAACTCACATTACCTACACTGTGTCACTCTCTGCTACACTTAAACTGTAAGAATGGTATGAATATCTCTCTCTTACTCTCTCTTTCATTTTGTTATTCATTACCAATTTTATGTCAAAAAGTGGATTGTTATCCCTAATGAAGTTTGACACATCTAAGAATAAGCATCTAGCTTAGTAGCCCACTCATTTATCTGCTAACAAATATTTTTAATGGTAGTGCTTTCTTATTCATAGGTAATCCTCCCCAACCAAAGAGGAGTGCTCAACATCATCTGGATATGGCATGCAACCAATGTAGGTTCTCTCTAATCTCTAATCCCTGCCCTTCATCTCTGTTTCTCCTTAAACATCAAATAGATCCAAAATTTAGTGAAATATTTTTGGCACACCTGGTGGGACCCTAGAGTTTTCCTTAGGTTCATCACTTGTTTTAAGAATTCATATAGGTGAATTATAGTGAAAATTTCATTCCTTGCACTTTCTCCTTCTCTTCTCCCTCAAAATGATATTCAACATTTTATTTTTTGTTTAAGGGCAATAAACTGAAATTTATTCTTCCTTACCACTCTTCTCTTCCTTTTGCCTCTAAAATAAACTTATCATTTTTATTGCAATTTAGAATAATCTCTTCTTTATCTCTTTCTTGCATGCACATTAGGATAGTGAATTTCATTCTCTTCTCCTATTTCATCATTGTTTTCATTTGAATCAAAACACTTTAAATTTGGGTTTAAAACTTACTACACTTCATTATTTGCTTATTGCATATTAACTCTCTTAGTTAATTACAAGCATTATGAATGAATCATAGTACACTCATGTTACACAACTAGATCACACTCACAAAAAAAAACATCTAAACTCACCTGAGATAAGGCCCATTAGGATTTCATCACCTGGTGGATCACCTTACCCTACCTGGCTATCCTACTTGGATTTCACCACCAAGGGGAGAACCCACTCCATTCTTTGATGGAGTATAAACTCTAGGTAGAAGGTATATTTTGGCTAAGTGACCTAGCTTGGCTTCAAGTTTGTGAAGTGCAAGGAACAATCTCCTATAGCAAGCCACGTACCTGGTCTAACACAAACTTCCTCTTGAGCACCAAAACTAACCTGAAACTAACTCTAGATTGCTTTCTAGTACCTTTGGTAACCAAATTCTCTTCTCACTATCTGATTAAAGCATAATCAAACACAAGACTAAATTAATCTCTATGAGTTAATAATTAGTGGTTGAATGTTCTTTTTTTGCTTTTCTATTATGTTCCATTTTTTTAAGTTGGTAAGGATGTTTTTCCATTGATTTACAAAATCAATGCCATTTATAATACTCAAATTGTATAACATATTATATCAAATTTCTTTGAGTGTTCATTCTCCTTTTACAGACCTCTTGCATCCTCCGTTTTACCTAGATTCTACCTTTAGGTTTCTAAAATTGTAGATTTTCCATCTCCTAAAATATCATAGTGACCAACATCAATTAATACCATCAACCTCAGTAGACTCTAGCCTACTAACATCAATTAATCCCATTGATATAGATGAACTTTAACTATTGACATCAATTAGGTGATCAATGTCAATGACTATGTAATTTTAGTTTACTCAAAATAGCAAGCTAAAACAACCTACTTACTTGCACCTGAACCTAGTTTTTCCTTATTCTATCACTAATACAGAGTATTAAGATTTTTTTTACTTCTTACATAGTATTGATGTGATCTCAAGCCAAAATTCTTGCTGATTACACAAGCTAACAACCACTTCCACCTTCCCCTCTTATTATTTATTATATCATGGAGCATACTTTAGATATAGAGCATATTCCTAGCCCCAACCAAATTCCCATTATGCCTAAAGGAGATCAAGATTTTACTAAATGTTTTGATCACAATGTGGTAGCCCTTCAACATTACCTTGCCATGAGCCAAACCCATAATTCTTTAGGTGACCCACTATATAGTATGCTAACTTCTCTAATAGAGACAACTTTAGTTTTAGCTATCTCCACTATTTTCCTCATGGTTACTCAAACCACCACTTCAACAAGTAACCCAACCATAAACAATGTCCAAAGTTTAGCATCACCAACCACCCAATCCCACCTAAACCCTGGCGTGACTTCCCTACTTTCACAACCACAAGTAGTTTAGTCAAGTCTAACCCCATTTTAGAATTTGGTGGTACCTATCCCATCTATTCTCACACCTACAATTACCCAAGTTATGACTCACACTTCACCTAGTATAACCATGCTAATAACCCAACCTATAATAACAACATCCAACCAAAGCATATTTTTTAACCTAATGGAACAAGTCCCTTTTCTTTCCACCCCCCAACCTATGACTCATTATCCCTATGTTATGTCAAGAAAACCACAACAAGCTATGTCATATGTTCCCTCTACTTCCTATCAACCTCCCTATAACTTAGGGGGTATCTCCCAAACCAATCCTCCTCCAAACCTCATCAAGATGTTGATGGATAAGATGTGTAATCTAGAGACATCTGTGTCATGTTCAAAAAATGTGTTATCTTATGATCAGATATGTAATGAGCCCATCTATCCTTTTGTGCCTATTTTCCCTTATCCAAGCCAATGGGAACTCCCCAAATTTACTCATTTTTAGAGTAAATAGGACCCACAATAGCATTTTTGAGCATTTATACATGTTATTTAATGAGGCATAATGATGTGTTATTACTTCACACTTTCCATATGTCTCTTTCAAGTGCTGCCCTAGATTGTTATAGCTCTATAACTCAGCACTCCCTTTTCTCATTTACCCAACTCACACAAATATTCCTAGACCATTTCTCTATTAACATTTCTAAAAATGTTTCTATTGTGGACATTTGTTCTAGTAGACAATTTGATGACGAGTCTATCATAAATTTTATTGCTCATTAGAGAGGCTTAATCAATCAACTCTCCTTGTCTTTACCCCAACTTGAGCTTATTGATCTCTTCTTGAGGGCATGTGCTAAGAAAATTTCATCCACACTTTGAGTACAAACTTTTCATACATTTGATGAAGCCTTTACAATGGCATGAAAACTCAAGATTCAGGCTATAGATGAAGATAAAGTCAAGTTCTGTAGTAAGAACACCAATTCCAAATCAAATGACTCCTCTTATTCTAAAACTTCTCCTTTTAATCAAAAATGTAAAGGCTCCACCAATACGGTGGTCATTAAATTATCTTCTTCCAAAACCACAAACCAACCTAATTCCTTGACTTCCCAAAATAGATCAAGCAATTCCAACAATGATATGAACAAAGATAATACATTCCCATTGGGGAATCATATACTTCCATTATGGAAAAACTATTACAATAAGGATCCATAACCCTTCCTTAAATTAAGCCTCCTATATAGTTTGACCCCTCCCATCCTATTCCAACTTTGTACAAGGAAGATGAGTTTTGTAACTACCATCGAGTCAAAGGCCACAACTCTAATAATTGAAAAACATTCAAGAACATTATTCAAGACATTCTTGATAGGGGTGATCATGTGTTGGATAACCCTAATATGCCTATTAATCAAAATATGGATATGTTTAAATATCCTTTTCCTAACCATTCACCCAATCAAAATATTTTTAGACTGTGACTAATAACTCATGTGATCATAATATCCATACGGTTAATATGGTATTTCCTTTACTTCTAGTCCAACATCTCCCATAATAGGAGGCACCCATTGTACCTACTCCTCACCCATTTTTTTACCCATTCTTACTCCCATGTGAGGAAGAGCCTCCTTTACCTCTCCTTTTACCACAATAGGAGACTGTATTGCCAGTTCTTTTTACACCAATGTTACCAATCCTCTTACCACTTGAGGACCATGCCTTACCCATTTCACAACTACATATTAAGGGGAACATCATTTCTATGTTATACCCTCTTGAGGAACCCTCTTCACTTGACTCTCCTCCACTGAGAGAAATTAGTACCCCATTTACTCCTCCTTTGCACCTAAAAGAGTCAGTGTTATCTACTCCTACATTAGATGAGAGACATATGTGCCTACTCTAATTCCACCAATTTTACCACTTCTTTTACCTATGGAGGATCATGCTTTACCTATTCCTCACCCACATGTTGAGGGAGAAATTATACCTATGATTTACCCCCTTAAGGAGCCTTCTTCACTTACCTCTCCTCCACCCATAGAAGACCATGCCTCTTCTCTTATCTCTATCAAAGAAGACCTTGTTACGGTTCTTTCTCATCTTTGGCCTGACGTAATAGAGACCAAAAATTTCCCTCTTTTTCAATCACCTCAACCTTCTAAAGAATCAAACATAAGACCTATGTCAACTTCATCTAAACCCTTCTCACGATTAGTGAAAACTCTATAATTTCTTAACTCCATGAATCTAGATCATGTGGCATTTTGGGACTAACTTAAAACTCCTTATCCTACATAATGAGTGTCAACCTTTACCACCAACCCTCTCACTACCCTTTACCCTAAGGTCTTTGACAAAGTCAAAGCTTATTAATCAAAATCACTATAATCTCACCCATCTATGTTAGAGCCCTCACCCTCATAGATGTCTACCATATTAAAGCAAATCAAGTCTTTAGGCATACATATGGTCTCTAATCTAATTCATCCATAGGTGAAATTAGATATGACTCTCTAACCACAAGTTAGAGTTTCGTGGCCTAAACTACAAAAAAAACTAAGCTTTTTAGATGTTACCAATCCTTCCCTCTTCCACCCTCAACTTTGATATCAATTTTAGGACCTCACCCCTCTACTTTAGTTGGAGTATCACCAATCCAAGTAAAACAAAGGGTTAAGTTACCTCCACTACTACCTCTACCACCTAGTAGGCCTTTCACATCTGACACCATGATATCTAACACCAAGAAAGTGTTAGCAAAACATGTAACTCAACCACCACCTAAAAAGGTGCCATGTAAAATCACCCCTATGACTCCTAAACTAAAGAAGGTGTTTACTCCTATTACCATAATAAGTGTTAGCCCAATCATAGGCTCTTAGATCTTTTTCCTACATCAGTTTTTGTAATCTTCTATAATAACTCTTCTATTATTAAGACTTATATCCCTGTTAGACTGAAGCCATCTTGGTTTAATGATACAGAAGTGTGTCTATATCATCATTCTCTTAGACATGATACTAAGAGTTATAAAGCTCTCACAATAGTCATTCAACAACACTTTGATGTCAACACTCTCTTTGTTGATACTCCCATTAATCTTGTTGCTATTCCACCTATGGCATCCACAATGCCTCATATTGTTCCACCTAAATTCAAAACCAAAGATGTTATTATACCCCCTTTGCAACCTTCTTCAACTATGTTTTAAATCAACATGGTTAATGTGGCCACACATTCACAAAAACAAAAAGATAAAGTTAAGGAAAAGGTCATTGCTCCTTGGGCTCATCCCTTCTCCAAAGACACTCCTCCTCTAAATCCCAAGATTTCCATCTTGGGTATCCTAAAACCAACATCTTCAAAAGTTATTCAAATCTTGATGGTGAAACACTTCACCAAACTCCTATGAAAATATCCTTATATGAGTTAATCCAAAACTCACCCCAACACTATCAAGCTTTGATTAGTGCCTTATAAGCAGTTGAGGTACAACCTGATGATCCCCAACCTCTTGTAGCTTTGGTTTGCTCTCTTAACACCATCTCCCTGATTTCCTTTAGTGATTCAAAAATTCCACTTCAACACCTTGAAGATTATCTACCCTTTTTATCATCACATATAACAATCAAACTCATGTCAAAAGAGTCATGATTAATGGGGGAGTTATTATTAATATTATCTCCACCCATGCCTATAAATAGCTAGCTCTTTCTTAACAATTCAATGTCTCAAACTGATGTGATGCTTTACTCCTTTAATGATACCACAGCTACTATAGTGGGCACTGTTGTGATACATATCCGTGTAGGTCCCCACACAACTCTTAAGCTCTTTTATGTTGTAGAAGGAGAGTTCTAATATAGCATACTACTCAGATGACCTTAGATATATGTTATGGCATGTGTGTCCTCAACTTTACACCGTTGTGTGAAGTTTGATCATAATGGGCAAGTGCATGTTATTCCCACTGACCCACCTCTAATTAAAACATGCAACATGACTTATAGTCCCAATGATTTTTTCATTCCATTAAAGACATCATCTTCTATTCATGATACTTTTGAAGCTTCCACAAGTTCTGCTACCCTGATTACATAGATACCAATGACACAAATTCCTAACAAAGATCCCATGGAGGAAAATTTTAAGCATTTGTCACTTAGATAATATCATTTGTTGACACTCAACATGTTCCATACTCCACAAGAGTATGGAAAGATTCATATGCACCCAAATTATGATCCTCATATTAGGATGGTCATCCCTTATGGAACCCCTAACCTTTAAAATAATTTTATATATGGGGGAATTGGTCGATCTCCCACTATCGGTAGTCCATCCTCTTCACCACAACCATTTACTTATGACTTCTCTTTTCTAGGCAAGCCTAGTTTCTCTCACACCTATATTTATAGGTGTGCTTGGAAAAGATTTAGTTTGGGTCATTACTAGCAGGGTGTTCATACACCAATTAAATATCCCACTAGCAAAACCATTGAAAATGCCAAAAAGAGGCATAGAGTGGGTTATGACAAACCAACTAAACTCATCAAAACTTTTCATATACCAATTATCAAAGATTTGGTCTCTCCTTCTCCACCCTCTTCTCTACCATTACCTACCAAATTGGAGATATTATACCTCCTAATTTTATTTTATTTTATTTTTCAATAAATACCATCCATTTGGGGCCTATCACCTATCACCAAGGTAAGGAAATAAGGTTCCTTCCTCTCACTCATCCTGAAATGATTGATGAAGACTCTCCCACTATCAACACTATCCAATGTCAAAATGATGATGTTATTCTCACATAAATGGGTGTAGATGATTCTTATATCCAATGATCACTCCCATCTGAAACATAAGATATGTTAAATGAATCAACCATTGACATCAATTTTCCCTCTCAAAATAGCCCACGTGTCTTAAAGATTGGCCAATATTTGGATTCCTCTAAGCAAGCTAATTATGCCACATTCTTAATGACCATAGCAAAAGCCTTCACTTGGTCTTATAATGACATGCCTAGTATTGACCCCTCTATCATCACCCATAACATTGTCACCAATTGAGATGCTAAACCTATTAAGTAGAAGCTTAAAAAAATGCATCCTCATATTGCTCTCCTTGTCAAAGAAGAGCTCCAATGTGTCCTTTTTGTTAACTGTATTTAACCTATCAACTACCTACAATTAGTTTCTAATATTGTTCATATCACAAAATTGACTGGAGGAATCTACATCTGTATCAACTACCATGACTTAAACCTCACTTATCTCAAAGATGACTTCCTTTTTCCAAGTATCGTCTAACTTATTGATCTAATAGCTGGCCATGAGATGCTATCACTTATGGATAGGTTCTCAAGTTAAAATCAAATCCTAGTTGCATTTGAAGATCAACAAAAGATAACTTTAATTACCCCATGGGGACTTTCTATTATCAGGTCATTCCCTTTGTTCTGAAGAACATTGGTTCCACCTACCAATGTGCCATGACTTACATCTTCCATGATCTCCTACAAAAAATTATGAAAGACTACATGGATGACTTACTCCAAAAGTCTAAACTTCACCAAGATCACTTGACAATTCTCAAAATCATATTCACTTGTCTCCTCCAATATAACATTTGATTAAACCTAAAGAAATACATATTTTATGTCCTTTATGGTAAGCTCTTAGGCTTTATCATTTCTCTCCATGGTATTGAAGTCAACCCTGCTAAGGTTTGAGCAATACTAGAGATGTCTCTACCTACTAATATCAAGCAACTTTTTAGCCTGCAAGGCAAGCTTAAGTCAATTCATTACTTCATCTCTTAGTTTTTAGATCATTTCCAACCCTTCAACCATCTCCTAAAAAAATGTGTCTCTTTCCATTGGAATACAGATTGCCAAGAAGCCCTTGATTCACTCAAATGGCATCTCCTTTCCCCACTGGTTATTATTCCACCTAAGGAAAACCAACCTTTCTACCTTTACATCTTGACAATAGACCATTCTCTAGGTGCTATGATTACACATCAAGATGATCACCATTGAGAACAAGTGGTTTACTACATAAGCTACACACTTATTGATTATAAAACTTGATATACCCATATCAAAAATATTTGCCTCATGTTGGTCTTTGTAACCTCCAAGCTCTACAATTACCTCTTAAATCACAAAACCTACATCATCACCCATATTGATCCCCTCAAATACATGCATTCCAAGCCATATCACAACCAATGTGTAGCTCAGTGGCTCATGTTCCTTGCTAAATTTGACTTAGAGTTTATTTAATAAAAGTCTATCAAGGGGCAAATGATCACTAACCAGTTAGTTGCTACCTCTTTACCTAAAAACCAACCTTCCAACATTGAATTCCTTGATGAATCCATTGTAATTATCTCCATTAATGACATCTCTTATCAAATGATGATGTTCTTTAATGGATCTAAATGTCAACACGGTGGGGGTGCAGGAGTCATCCTCATCCTTCTTAATGGTGAGCCTATGCCTTTGTCATTTAAACTAGATTTTGAATTTACTAACAATATGGTTGAATATGAGGCTTTGATCTTAGGGCTTCAAATGGCTATTTTCTTAGGTATCAAATTAATAACCATTTTTGGTGATTCCCAACTAGTGGTTAATTAGGTTAATGGTTCATGCCTATGCAAAACTGAAATTCTATAGTGATATAAACATTGTGTAGATACGCTATTGGAATCATTTAACTCCTACCTCTTGTAAAATATTCCTTGATCTACAAAAATAAAAATTGACGCAATGGCTTTACTTGCTTCACACATACCCTCTTCACCCTCTTCTTTAAAAATCTATGTCACTGTGCATCACTTAACATTGCCCTCCTATGTATCAACTAACATCCTTTTTATCAAAAATGTAACACACAACCCACATGACTAATGGTATAAACAACTCATGGATTACCTTTCCTATTCTATTACACCTTTTGATCTCTCTAATAATGGGAGATGTGCCTTCATGAAATGTGCCACTCATTACACTATGCTTGGGGAACTAGTACTGAGACCCCTTTAACTATTAAGGAAGTCAATGATGGGATTTGTGGTGGAAATTTCAATGGTCATTTAGTTTCCAAGTGTATCCTTTGACTTGGATATTATTGGCAACCACTCCATCAAGAATGTAGTGATTACATTTGGTTTTGCATCAAATGTTATCAACACGCTAACCTCTTTCACATTCCAAGCCATGCATTACAAGTTACCAAAGACTTTTTTCCCTTCTCCCAATGGGGTTTGGATCTAATCAATGAGATTAACCCTCATGCATCCCTCCATCACCATTTTATCATTACTACCATTGAATACTTCACCAAGTGGGTTGAGGCCATTCCTTTTGTCTCCACTAAGGTTGTTAAAATTGTTGACTTTATCAACCACCACATCATCTATCATTTTGGTGTCCCCCATAAAATTATAATAGATAACAACAAATCTTTCAAAAACAAGACTATTCAAAATCTTTGTGACACCTTTGGAATCAAATTAAGCTTCTCATTTCCATACTATCCATAAGTAAATGGACAAGCAGAAGCTTCTAACAAAACATTGACCCAAATCCTCATGAAGGTTGTCAATAATACTAGCAAGGATTGGCACACGCACATTCCCTTTGATTTATGGGATTATCACACTAGCATTTGAACCCCTATAGGTGCTACACATTTTTCCTTAGTCTATGGGATGAAAGTTGTTTTGACTCTTGAGGTCTAGATTCTTTCTCTTTGTATCTCTCTACAAGACATACTAACAATTACTTTCACCAAGAACATTTGGCTAAACTTAAGTTGCTTGATGAACACCATCTCATAGCCCTCAACCACCTCCAAATCTATCAAGAGCATATCAAACATGCTTACAACAAAAACTTGGAGCAAGATTTCAATGTTGAAGATCTCATCTTAAAGGAAAATCAACATGTGATGAACATGGAGAAAAGAAAATAGGGTAAGTTTGCTCCTAATTGGCTTGGACCCTACATCATAACTCACAATTATGGATCAGGAACTTATCACTTGTCTTCTCTTGAAGGAAAGTCATAAATTAAGCCTTTAAATGCTTTGCACCTATGACCATTCTTTTGTTAATCAAGTGACACTTCACCTTGTGTTTAACTTGAGCTCATCCCTTGAGCAACCCTATTACATTCATCTCCATTCCTCTTAAATTTTTTCTCCTACACACTTAGTTAACCTACAAAGTGTTATGGTTTTTATCTCAAAATGGAAAACCCTTAAGCCTCTATAGTCTTATCCATGACTAAAGTCTAAAATAAAAAAATAATAATGGGATATATAGACAAGTTATAATCTCTTAGGTCATGATTTCCAATGTAGACTACTCTCTTGAAGGATAGTTACGTACCTTCTCTTTGATACTATAAATATATTGCTCCCTTGAAGGATAGCTATTAAAACTCAAAAACAAAAGCTTAGACCACTCCCTTAAAGGATGGTTAGGCCAAGATTTGTTATCATGAGAAAATAATGACTTAAAATATTTTCATATTGATCAACTTCATATGACCTCAACACAAAAAAAATCCAATTGTAGGCTTACCGCATTGATCAGCTTACACCCAAAAAAAAATTAAGTCATGGACTTGCCTATAGTATCCCTTGGGTCACCCACAGAAGGGGCATACCATCCCCACTAAGAATATTATGCTACCCAAACACTCTCCCTCATTTTACCCTTTTCCCCTCATACTCTTTCAAGAGACTTTGACCTCACTTGATGCAAGGTGAGTAGGATCCTTCTCTAACAAAAAAAATGGTCAAATTATGAAAAGCATGAAAGAGGCTCATATTCTTGAGCCTATTTATGTTATGATTATGGTCTTTGCTGATATACGAGCATTATGCCTCTTTATTTCCCATCCCAATCACATATCAATTTCTCTATTGAGATCAAATCTCATGACAAGATTCAATCACCATCTTGCCTTTCTATCAATTCTTATATCTTAGAGTTATGTGTTTAATACATATCTATCTTAATCATAACTACTCCAAACCATGCTAAAACTAACAAACCATTGCTCATGATAAATCTACCTAACATGTAACCATAGTTTCTCTAAACAATAATAAATAGAAAAACTATTAAGCCTACTTCATTTATTTGAAGCATACACCATCACAAATATGGAAAATGCTAAGATGAAGCTAGCAAATAAACTATGCATATACCATCACACATATGGGAAATGCTAATCTAACTCAACTAACATGGTCAACATTAACATAACATAAACATCACCATCACAATAAATGCATCTCAAAATAAAACATCTCATATATATATATATATATATATATATATATATATATATATATATTGAGGGAGAGATGATACTATTATGATCCATTCATGTACATTCATATTCAACGCATATATATATATATATATGTATATATATATATATATGTATATATATATATATATATGTATATGTATATATGTATATATATATATATATATATATGTATATATATATATATATATATGTATATATATATATATATATGTATATATATATATATGCGTTGAATATGAATGTACATGAATGGATCATAATAGTATCATCTCTCCCTCAAAATATTCATCTTTAATCTTTGGCTCATACGCTGGTGTCTATATAATATATATAATAATATCAAAATCTAGCACTTAAAATCCTTAAGGCTATACTCATGGTCATGAAAAAGCAATGTCATCACCACTCTCTACATGTATGTTTCTGTGTGAGCTAGAATCCATGGCACATGTCACTAATCTCTCCTACTCTCTAAACTTAGAATACCTATAAATCTATGGGAACTCCTTGATGGCCCTCTCATAATAAGCAATCTCACCAAGGGTAGTGTTGTACCTTATAGATATATAGTCTACAACATACCCATTTCACCTACTACAAGCCCCTATATTGGTCCATATGGTGGAGGAGGAGTATCCTATCTTGCTCTTCTAAAACTATCCCTCTCTACCATCAGTGCAGTAACTTGACCCTATAATTCCTTGACTTAGCCCTATAATTCCCTGACCTAGCCCTATAATGTCATAACCTATCCTTGTAAGACTAATACTTGTGCCTAAGATACATCTTAGGCCTACACTACCACATCTCAGTCCTGTACTACTACATCCTGTGTCTATATCACTACATCTTGGGCATGTATGGATACATCTCTCTCTCATCACTCCTTATAAATTTGGTGGTGGCCTCCTAACTTGAATCATAAGATGCAAACCTATCCACCATGCAAGAAACACCATTGTGCATCTAAGATTTACTACACCTAGGTTTGTTGGTAGCTCCTCAAAATCTGGCCCATATGTCTCTTAGGGCAAGGGTAAGGGTGCCTCAATATCATCTCTCCTATTTCAAAGAAAGGTAAGAGGTACATCCTATAACAAGTTGAATTATCTCTTGACTTGTGCCATGAGTATCATCTCTAGCTCTCTAGCTCATCTCCCTTTGACCCATAATGTGCTCTATAAACTGACAAGTTACTCTGCCTATCCTCTGCATGTTTGGTATGTCAAGTAGGGCCTCTAAAAAATATCTATGAGAATCAATCCCTCTATCATGCACCTATAATAATCAATATCTTTCACTATGCCATATACTCATGTTTGGGCATACCATCTCTCCACCATCTAAAATTGACTCTAAAATGAGTTGTAATCATGGTGGGTAACCCTAGTGGTCATGTCACCATGATATGCTCATATGCTCAATAATGGATTAAATACCCAACACATAAACTATATCATCATCGCAGCCTCAACCCCTACAACTCTCTATATAACTATGCCAAAAAAGCTAGTACCCATGCAAATACGATTCACTATTCAACCATCTATGCTAAAACACTTGGTAGTACATATATTGTAATCCCTATCATCATCAAGATAATCAACTGGTGATGCTCCTCATCAGTAGTGTATAGTGGCTCATATGCAAAGCTCATTGAGTGATAGGTCACCTCGCTAACATGCTCTCCAAATAATGTAACCATGTGAATATCATGCTCCTATCTCAAACATGAGAAGAGCTCCTCACCTTGGAGTGACAACCTAAAATCTTGTACACATCCTCATATGTCACTATCAACTCTTTGATTGGTAAATGGAAGGTGTTGGTGGTATGATCCCACCTCTCTATCAATGCTATCATCAAACTAACATCTTGTAAAAATATACAATATCATCACAATCCTCTTAATATTATGGCTACCATATGATCCCACTCATCTAGGGTAACATCCCTCCTCATCTATGTTAGTAGTGTAGGTAGTCAATCTCATAACGTCAACTCCTACCTAGCCTGCATCCACACACACACCCCTCAAGTCACATACTTTCTAATATAACCCACCACCCTTTTTTCCCTTCTCTCTAGGAGAACTACATTGACCTAAAGCCCTCAACCAGTCTATTTAGGTGTCACTCAATCGACATGGGGTCTTCTGAGGTTAGCTCAATCATATACCCACCTAACTATCTAACCTATTCTCCCACTTAAACCCTAGGCCTCACAACCTATCTCTCCAACCTAGGCCTAATTACCTATCACAACTCTAGGCCCCATAGCTTATATCTCAAACCCTTGACCCTACAACCTATTCTTTAAGCCCTAGGTCCCATGACCTATTTCAACTTACCTTTTCCTAACCATTTCCCTCAACAAAGTATTAACCATACCTCAGATCTTTTTCCCTATGCATTGGGAGAACTACATTGGCCTAAGGCCCTCAACTAAGATATGTAGGTAGCACTTAGTCAATATAGGGTCTTGTAAGGCTATCTCAGCTATTAGGCTAATTGACTAACTCAATTGGGGATCCAAAATTGGCCTTTTCTCCTATTTTGGGTTTTTTAAGGTCATCGACATTAGTCTTATATGCCGATATCAATGTTTAATGTTGACTAACATCAGTAGACCCTATCGACACCAACACTATGTTAGCTAATGTTGGTGAACCCCACTAACATTAGCAACTAGTCCAAGCCTAGGGCTAAATAACCCATCTCTCACTTTTGAGTTTTTCCCTAAAAACTACACCTAAATCCCTCCCAAATTCACCTAAACCTACTCCACCCCATTTCTTAACCCCCTAAAAGCATTTTTTCTACCCAAATTTTAAATTTAGCCTAAAATAACAAATTAAAAAACTTTAATTTGAATTCAACTCATAGAGGATCTTACCTCATCTCTCTATCTCCTCTAGGCTAGAATAGTTGGGCCTTATGGTGGCATACCTCCAGTTGGGTCCCCTCCTAGCTCTACCATTTCACTAGCGCTTAGAACTCTTTTTCTCTCTAATCAAATGTTACAAATGAGTTTTGGTGGGCCATCAAACCCCTTTTTGTCAAGTTTGGTCACCCACCAACATCAATATCCTTGACCTAAGCCACTAATGTCAATAATACTTCTTACCAACATCGATGACATAACCAATGTCGATACCCTTAAACTAGAGTTTCCAACCCCAACCATAACCCTTTGGACTACACCATTACTCTGTGGCACCTTGAAGATCATGTATATTTCCCTAACCATGACAACCAACTTGGAGATCACATATATCTTCCCAACCATGATAACCAACCTTAGAGATCACTTAAATCTCTACCCATAATGACTTTGATCAAAGATCATGAATATCCCCTCGACCATTGACCCTTTTAAACCAACCTTGCATTGCTTGTCTTGACCACTTATGCTACCTCTCTATAGTTAGCTATTGTACACATGCATGTATATCAAGTATTTTGGATCATGACCAAGCTAGTCCTATCACCTATAACCTTTTTTGTTTACCAGGGGAACTTCCTACCTTGAATACCTAGAACACATGAACCATTGGAGATATAACTTTAATCATTTTAACCTTATCAGCTATCACTTACAAGCTATGATTTGGTTATTTCTATCTAAGTCTTAAACACCTTTAGTTATTCTTAATTTTGTTGACTATAACTCATAGTAGTATACATGTAAGCAATGATACCATATTCTCACTCAACATCTACCCACCCAATTCACTCCTTATCAAATCAATACTTGATTCCAATGTCTCCTCCATTGATTCTCATTTTGAGGGGGGATACCTCATCCTATACCTAGAGCATCCAACTCCTATTTTTGTCTTGTACCTTGTCAGTATAAATTACAAGATAATAAAAAGCAAATGTAAACACCAAAATTAAATCGCACAGGTGCATAAATCCCTATGTCAAAACCCCCCTTAATCCCCTTTTAATAATTATCCTTCCTAACCCATGCTTTTACCCCTCCACATTTAATTAATTTAAAATATTTAATTAAGTTAATTAAAAACTACTTATGCCACCTTACCTGGCCACCTCATCCAAAGACTAATTCTTACCCTCTGAGTCACCTCAAGACTTAATCCCCTAATCCTAACTACCCATGACTTGTTCTCACCTCAAAAAATAAATTCTTAACTAATTACATCTTTCTTAACATCACATTTCTACCGTTTTCTAATGGATACCACACTTTTCATGAGAAAGAATAGAAAACACGCTAAAAATAGCCCTTTTACCTATTCTCATGCCACCGATGTCGGTCATCCCATGACCAATGTCATTAGGATCATCGATGTTGGTTACTTAATCCAAATTCCAAATTGATGTTCAAGTTAGCAAAAAAAAAATTAAAAAAAAACTCAACTATTCACATACAATATTTACCATTCAACTTTCTACATCCAAACTTACCGTTAATCTACACAAATCACTCTAGATTAGGAATTAATATACTATACAAAGCTTGGATTCTTCTAAACCAATAGCACATGCTTGTCTTTATGTTCACCTATTGCTCCAACACACCTCATCATAGCCATCTATTTGATACCCACATTTCATTCATTTCATCAGCTAAGTATACCTCTATGTTTTGGCAATTCCTTTAAATAGTCATTTTACAATTACTTTACATTATACTATTTATCACTTTATGAACATCCCAGTTCTACCTCTAGATGATTTTTAAAACTCCTTTGCCTATTTTCCTCTACTCCAAACATACCAACCTTCTATCTAGACCCACCTGAGTCTTACACACTCCCTTATGACTCTTCCTAACCTTGTAAGCCTCACCCACATCTACCTCCTAGCTCAAATAAGTCTCCTACAACTCCCTGAAAACATACTACCCCTATTGACATCGGTCACATAATTGATGTTAGTTGTATAACTAACATCGACCATATCCCCTTACCGACATCAATAGCCTAACTGATGTCAGTGACTGTGTATTTTCACTAACCTCCTTGAGCCTACCCAAACAACCTCCAAAAACATCAATAACTCACATTACCTATATTGTGTCACTCTTTGTTACACTCAGACTGTAAGAACAATATAGATATCTCTCTCTCTTACTCTCTCTTTCATTTTTTTATTCATTAACAATTTTTTTTCAAAAATTGGACTATCATCCCTAAGGAAGTTTGACACTTCCAAGAATAAGCGCATAGCTTGGTAGCCCACTCATAAATCTACTAACAAATATTTTTGGTGATAGTGCTTTCTTATTCATAGGGAGTCCTCCCTAGCCAAAGAGGAATGCTCAACATCATTTGGATATGACATTCAACCAATCTAGATTCTCTCTAATCTCTAATCCCTACCCTTCACTCTATTTCTCCTTAAACATTAAATAAATCCAAAATTTAGTGAAATAGTTGTATGACTCATATGTATGCTTATTTATAGATGCACATCTATATAAACATATAATAAGTCATTTTTATTTGTTTATTACTCATTGGATTTAGGTATTCATTTGGTTACTTATCTGGTTTGGATCTCGAAGAAGTATTTTTGTTGCATTGATTTGAAAGTCTCTTACGCCAAATTTTTGTTGTAGCTTATGATATTATGCATCATATTTATGACAATCATAAAGACAATATATACCCTAAGCACGGAAAACTTAATTTAAATGTGAATATAAATAGCCTAGGAATAAAATATGAATAATCAAATCCCAAGTGTAAATATAAAACAAATAAACCAAGCGTAAGACTAGATACAAACATTCACGACTTAAGTACAAGATATGGATAATCAAGACTCAAGTGAAAATAAAATGTAGTAGAACTATGGCTACTAAGAAACAAAAAGGTAAAAAGGTAAATGAAAATAAACAAACAAATAGACAAAACACAAACAGACAAAATAAAATAAACAAATAGAGAAAATAAAAACAAATAATATAACAAATAAAACAAACAAACAAACAAACAAGGCTATAAACAAATAAATAATAAAACAAACTATACAAACAAAATTAAAATAAATAAAGAAAAGCAAATAAAAGTGTAATAAACAAACTAATCTAAACACACAAAGGCAAACAAACAAAGATAAACAAATGGTAATATATAAACAATGGTTAGCCACAATGTTAGTAACAAGCAAAATAAAAAGTATCCATGCATGTGTAATAGAGGTGTTACTCATGGTGATAGGGTGACCCTTAAGTTAGGTAGTAATGAAATAGGTAAATTAACACAACAACAAATGGCATAATATTTCCCCTAGGATATAGGGAGACAATGATAAGGGATACGATGGCAACATATTACCCCTAGGCTATAGGGAATAATGACATAAACAAGATGGAAAACATTACCTCTAGGCCATAAGAGATAATGACACAAACAAACAAAATGGGGGTACTAGAAGAAAAGAAAGGGTTAGATGAGATGACTCCAAATATACTAGGTAAGTGGATGTTGCCTACAGAGTTCTATGAACATGAGGTTTAATGTGAACTTTAGGCCAAATGTAATTCTCCCAAGACATGGAATAGAAGAAAATTGATGATAAGAAAACATGATTATCTTGTAGAGGACAATGGGAATGATCTCACAAAATGTTGAGTGCATAATAAAAGATGGGGATGATGTTCAAAATCATAAAAATGTCAACACAAATAAATCACATAAGCGTAAGAGCATGGTTTAGGCTAAAACCAAACTTAAATATAAAATATGAGTATCCATAAATTAATTGGATTGGTAATTCATAGTTTTTACTACATCTATGGCTTGAAATGAGAATGAGCTCATAAATCAATGAGAACATTAGCTAAGGTTGTTTTCAAAATGGTGAGAGCATAATAAAATATAAGTGATCATTAGTACATCAAACTCAAATGTATAATGCTCACAATATCAACTCATAAAATTATGAGAGTGTATGGCTAAGGCCAATAAGGATGTGGAAACTAAAGTACAAGTGGTTACTTGTGAAATAGCTAAGAGTCCCAAAATATTTAAGGTAAATAACATGATCATGAAGAAGTGATGGTGGTGACTGAGCTAACCTGAGATACCCCATGTATCCAAGTATTGCCTGCATAGTCTATTCAGACCTTAGGCTGACGTAGTTCTCTTAAAATGGGAGGAAAAGGCCAAGCAGCCTAGAAATGAAGTTAAAAGGTAAGATGGTCCATCCCATAAAATTTTGATGAATTTATATTTTACATAGAAATTCTAGGCCAATTTTCATGATTTTGTGATTTTTAGGGGTTTTCCTAAGTCATTTCAAATGTTTTTACAATTTTCTAGGCATCTCAATTCAATTGAGAATCATGAGATATAGAACATTCCAACTTGTAAAAAAGTAAAATGCTCATAAAATGGTGAGAGCATGGTAAAGGGATGATTTAGATGACCTACACATAAATCAAGCACTACCTACATAGTCCAACTAGACCTTAAGTCATTATAGTTTTTCTTGTAGCAATGAATGTTGAAAAAAGGTTCTAATATTTTGGTGTTTTTAGTATCTCAACTCAATGGAGAATTATGAGACACAACACAGTCCAAAATTTAAAAATGGTGAGATCATTGTTTAAAATTCTCACAAAATAGAGAGATCATGGCAAAGCGGTGACTGAGCTGACCACAACATAAATCAAGTGATGTCTGCATAGTTTTGTAGGACCTCAAGTCATTGTAGTTCCACATATAATGGTGAACATTGGAAAATAGTTCCAATATGTTGGTGTTTTCAGTATCTCAACTCAATGGATATTTATGAGATACAACATGGTCCAAACTCATAAAATGATGAGTGCATTTCTTAAAAATGTTCTTAAAATGGTGAAAACATGGAAAAGGGGTTATTAAAATGACCTTAATATAAATTGAGCACTATGTACATAGTCCTATAGGACCTCAAGTTATTGCATTAGTAATATATAAATCCATTTGCATTTGAAGTATAGAAACCTTTTTTTATTAATATCCCCAAAAGTGATCATCATATAAATAATATATTACATGGGAATGGTGGTGTTATTGATTATAATCCACCACTTCTATTGATTCTAGGCATGTGAGTATCATCATCCTCATGGATAACAAGTGCAAGTTCTGAATCACTAGATTTATGATACTTTTGTAATGGTATTGGATCTTTTAATAGTGGTACCTTTAGTATATCATTTGAATATCTTTGTTCATTCATTTTTTGTAGAGATATAGCAATTGGTATTAGAGGGATGTTTGGTAAAGATGTCATGGTGTCTTGTTTAACCTTCCATGAATTTACAATGTCAAATAAAGGGAAAAAATAATCATCTCCCTTGACAAGGGGGATATTATTTAGATATGTGGGGATTATGGAGGTTTTAATGAATTTGTTTCAAGGAATATCCCCCTTATAAATAATTTTTAAATTAGCCTTAATTTCCTTATGTATTTGTCAATTCTTTTGGCATTCATATAAAGGATCATCTTGATCATATGTACCAAATTTTATGGTATAATATACATGAAAGGGATGATTATATGACTTGCCTTATTGGAGAATCATGGATTTTTTTGAAAATCCCAAGCCTTGTTGATTTTTACTATATTTAAGAGATATAGGGTGGATTATACCTTATTCATGTTTGCTCAACCCTTGTCCTTTGTATCCATATTTTAGAAAATATCAAAGGCCAAAATAATATGATGGTGATGTAGGGAGTAAAAGTAAAGGTTCTTTATCTTCCTTAAGATGGATCAACTCATCTCTTGAAATGGTGAGAGCATGGACCTTTTAGAGGGATGGTATCTACCACCATTCAAAGATTTGTGATTAGATGCCTTAACATTTAGAATAATATAAGAGTAATCAATTTTTACCCCTTTTTTGATAAAAATTTAGAGAGTTTCATAATCATAGTCATCAAATTAATCAATATCATCCATGATAAGAGAGATAAAGAACATAAATTTTAGAATAACGCAGGTAAGAAACATCATATATGATATGCTTAGGAATGAAAGATGTTCAAATATCAAGTTCACCAAATGTTTAAACCTAAAATCTAGATGTGGGAAATCTAGGGTTAAAGGGGTAGAGATAGCCTAGGGCACAAAGATGGTAGACTCCATCTAAAGCAAGCTAATTGGTTGTGAAACTCAGATGAAACATATACTAAATTTATTTTGTTGAGATGTTAAAGATAAAAATATATAACTATTTTAGATATTACAATAACAATGAAAACAAGATAATTGGTTATTTCTTATGTTAATATAGATATAAATTTGGAACAAGAAGAAAGTGGACTAGATCTAGATTCTAGAATAGTCACCTAATTTTGGAAATTGTGCCTTTATAGCCAAAGACACGTGTTGACCTAGGATGTTTATGTCAATGTTATTGTCTAACTTGGATGTAGGTTTCTAATATAAAATAACTACTAAAACTAAATGTGACCACCTAGATGATTATGGGTTCTATGTTGTCTTTATTTTGGTGCATTCAAATATGGGTTATGGACTATCACTCCTTGTCAAATAGCAAAACCCTAATTCTTCATCTTCATATTTATTGTGGTAAAAATGGGTTAGTGTGCACATGGCATTGAGCTGCCCTAAAGACTCCTATGCAAATGAGTGTTACCTACATAGCCAATACTTTGAAGAGGTCCTCTGACTTATGTAGTTTTCCCCTATGTGTTGGCTTGTGTGTGAATCATGAAATGTGTGATAAACAAGTACAAAAATGGCATAACTTGTAACTTGACAAATATAGCTCTTAGGTTGCTCCTTCAATACTTCAGACCTATAGATGTGTTGCCTCTATGACTAATATGGAAAATAAAAGAAGATAGGGAAGCTTTGCTCACTTGATTGCTTGATAGAATGTTTTTGGTAAGTATCTTTTTAGGTCCTTTCTAGGTCTGTTCTAGGTTAGGAATGAATGAGGATTGATCTTATATTTATACCAACCCCTCTTGAGAATATCTCACATTAAATCACTTAGGCCAACCTTTAGGATATGTTTTATTTGAAAATTGGATGAATTTAAGGCACTAAAAGCTTGTGTTAGGGTATGACACTTGCGTTAATGTAGGCATCTAACTAAGATGCAAGTGTCTAACATTTAGAAAATAAGTATAAGTCCAAAACTTGTAGAGATAGAAGATAAGCAGGTTTATAACATTCTAGGCATGATAGGAGGCCTAAGTCATTAGAATAAAATTGGTCAGACTAAAAGATAAATAATTAGCCATAAAGAGATAATGTATGCAAGACTTTTGGTAGTAATAAATGTCTAAATGTTAAAGGTACATCCATGATCTATATTTATGAAGTGTATAAAATTGTGGTGTTACATAATTTAGAAATAATGTTTAAAGATGTTTGAATTTAAATGGATATTCAAAATCTTATTTTTATTTGCATTATTGATGTTTGAATTCAAATTTGAATTGGGGGTTTGATTTGAATCTAAATATACATTCAGATTTTGATTTGGATTTCAATTGGTTGATTGATCTATATTAGAATTGGCATTCAAATTAGGATTTTTATTGTTTACTTGATTCATTGGAGGATTACTTGATATGTTAGATTTAAGTTCAGATATTTCCTTTTCTAAATTTTTGACATGATCTTCAATGGAAAAGGCATGGCTTTGCTGAGATGTTTCATCTATAACTGCCTTACCTTTATCCGTGTAGGTTTGGTAGATATTTTGATTAGTGTTAGTGGAATCTATAATGGTTTTGTAATTCCCTAGGGAATTACTAGATGTTCCTTGATCTTGGATGGGAAGTGTGGATTATTTCTTAGAAATTAAATGATGTAAGTCTTTGACTTCAAAATTTCGTGTAAATTTGAATCCTAAATCCAAAATTTGTAACAAGACCTCATTATTATTTTTTAATAGGTATTTCATGACTTGAGAAGGTGGATTTTTATGCAAAGTGACTTCATGGGTATGTTCATCTTAACAAGGTCCCTCATCATCAACATTTTCATTGATATCAATATGATGCTCTCAGTTTCAAAATTGGAAGGGATCATATTAAAAGGGTTATTCTCTAAATCCATGATTATTCCATAAGGCCATTTCTCTTGTGATGGTAGACATTTCTTTGAAGGTTTGACTCAAAAAGTATAAGACTTAAAAAAAACTTAATAGTATAAATGTTTGACAAAATTTTTTTATCCTTTTAGACTTTCTTTCTTGATTTAGGATTTTGGTTTGTAAATACTTAAACTTGGTTTTTAAAAATAAAAACTTCATGTATGTGCTCTTTGTAAGGAGGTAAAAGGAAAAAAAAAAGAGCAAGCAAGCTCTACTTCAATCAAAATAAACATGCAAGTCACATAAAGGGATAAAAACTAGGCAAAAATAATTGAATGACTTATAGGCTCTCATATATAATGGTTCAACCGTTGAAAAGTGTTGACCCAATGTTTGAAAGCACTAACTTTGGAGATAGAACTATACCCATAGCCAACGTAACCCAATTTTAAGGGTAACTTGAGAATAAATTCCTAGAACTAACCACTTGTTAGTGCATTATAATTCAAATGACATAAATGGCTATCCTAAGGATTAAGGTTTATACAAGTTTATCTAAAAGAGAGTCCTCTATATATCTTTTGGTACATTGAGGCCCAAGACCATGGAAGAAGTTGATTTAATAGATGCACAAAAAAGAGTTTAGTTCTTATGTGCCCAACCTAGCCATAAGATTTTATTTGGTTGACATTATAAAAAATGAAATTTGAGGTCATTGTTGAAACCCTAGGTATTGGAGGATGAAACCCCCTCACATCACGGTGCGCTTAAAACACACAACTAGTTAAGAAATTAAAACACCAGGTCCTCAATTTATATACCTCACCAATACACAGAGTTTAACCTACTATATGGTGGTGAACTCCATCATTGATAGAACCCTTAGAAAAGTAAAAATAAATAGATTAACTACTACACCTTTAAATTATAATATGTCTAGGGATATGTGTGGTCAACCTATGGCTTACATTCCTATTATATTGTCTTGTCACATCTCTCTATATTCTTAGTAAGGTCAATCTAACAAATAACCATGGCTAAGCAGAGTATATATATGAGGTAATCATTAAAATTTAATCATCATAGTGAGAATTCTACTCTTATTGCATTATTGTAGAGGTTTCTCCCTTGAAGTGGCTAAGCTATATTTATCAAATATTATGTTTCTCCATCAATTATTATTATTAATCGACATATTTTACTCATATTTCTATGATATAATATTATATTATGTAAACATCTAAGTAATTTCATTATAAGTGGTATTAGAGCTTTAATTTGGGTAAGTTTTTGTGGTGTTGTTTTTTTTAATCTGGTGTTGCGGGTCCCCTTTGAATGGAAGGATTAAAAAACATAACTTGTGATCAAGAAAGAATTTAATTTTTCCATCACTAAAATATTATTTGAAGTGTTTTTTAAGAAATAAGTAGTTGAAAAAAATAAAATAAAAGTATATAAAAATTTTCACCCTTGTGTAAATTAGTAGTCATTGGAATCATCTTAGTGAGACAATCACAATGGTATAATCTATCGGTACATTTTACAGGTTAAAATTTTTCACCCTTATGCACATTCATAGTCATTAGATTCATCTTTGCTAAATAATTATAATGGTATAATATTTTGTTTTCAAGGCTGAACCCTCCATCTTATGGCTTTCACATGGTTGGTCCTAACATTTGTAGATGCAAGAAAGGGAAAGAAACTCCAAAAAATCCTCAAAAGATGACATGGAATTTGGCACTTCTAATCTATTTGTTTCTAAGACAGCTCACCAACTTTAATCAAATTTATAAAGTATGGTGTGAAATATGATTTTGATGCACTCAAAGGGGACACCATTGGGGTAAGAGGGGACCTAAATGTTTTTAAGGATCAATAGACACTTATAATTGGGTAATTGTCCAATATTATAACTTAACCTTCATAAAATAATCCTCCACCACTCTAGTTCAGTTATCCCCATTCAAACAATCCTACCTTTGATCCTGGTCTAAAGCAGTTATTGCCAAAAGTGGACTTACACAAGTTTGATGGAAAGGATCCACTCACTTAGATCAATCAAATCAAGAATTTATTTGATCTACATCAAACTCTATATGCACAAAAGGTGTTCATGGCCTCTATATATCTAGAACCTAAGTAGTTCATTTAGTATAGATGGTTGTGTGCTCAAAAGAAAAAGAATGGCCTTTAAGTTACCTGGTCTATATTTTATAAAGAGTGTCCTGGAAAACTAATCTAATCATCTAGTCAAACTACATCAAACAAATACTATGAAGGATTATATTCATCAATTCTAGAATCTCTCCTTATGTATGGATAGTATCACTAAGGTAAATTTGACTAACTTATTCTTGGGTGGCCTTAAAGATAGCATCCAAATGGAGTTTCACATGTTTAGTCCTAGTTTAGTATCTAAAGACATACCAATAGCATGCATGGTAGAATAAAAATATTTGGTTAAATAAAGACCTTTCACTAATGTCCATGAATACAATTTCTTAGCCCCATCATTTTCTCAGCCTACAATATTGACCCCTCAACAAATTGAATAGAAGTGTGAAAAAGGATTATGTTTTGGTTGTGATAGATAATAGATTAAAGAACATAGATGTGTTGAAAATAATTTGTTTTACATTAAAGGTGACAATGAGGATGAAGAAGATGATGAGGCCTCAAGTTTGGGTTTGGAAGAACATGAGAATGAATCTAAAGATTTTCAACCTATTATTTATAGTCATGCACTTTCAAGTATTAAAACTCATCATACTCTTAAAGTGGTGGGTTTCCTAAAGAAATATAAGGTGTTTGTGTTGATTAACTTTGGGAGTATATACAACTTCATCAATAGTAAGTTGGTTACTCATTTGAACTATTTCATTTACCCATCTCTAGAATTTTAAGTCATGATTGTAGAAGGTGGTACACTCAACTGTTATAGAAAATGTCATAGTATTAAGCTTACTATGAGAGATTACTTATTAGATTATATTATGTTTCTTATTCCCATGAGCATGGCTGACATTATTTTTGCAGTGCAATGGCTCACGACTTTAGGCATAATTGAGATGAATTTCCAAGAATTGTTCATGCACTTTCATTTAGAAGGTAGGGCATTTAAACTATGTGCTTTATAGGCTAAATATCCATAATTGATTAGTTCTCACTAGATGATGAAGATGCTTAGAAAAGGTAATGAAACATTTATTATGTGATTATTTTCCATAGAAGTTTAACTAACTAAGGAGTTTTCCCATCCTGATTTACAACTGGTGTTAGATGACTATTCTATTATTTTTGGTGTCATGCCAAAAGGACTTCCACCAAGCAGAGCACATGATCATGTCATCAAACTACTTCTAAGTAGTACACCACCTAACATCAGACCCTAGAGGTATCCCTATGCCAAAAAGAGTGAAATTTAAAATATGGTACATGAGGTGCGAGAGGCATGAATTATCAGAAAAAACTAAAATGAATATCCCTCCATAATGGTCATGGTACATAAAAAAGATAACACTTGGAAGATGTGCCAAGATGATAGAGAAATAAACAAGTGCACCATCAAAGATAAGTTTTTTATTTTAGTAATTAATGATTTATTAGATGAATTTCATGGTGATGTTTATTTTAGAAAATTAGATCTTCACTCTGGGTATCACCATATTTCAATTTATAAAGAGGACATACCTAAAATAACTTTCCAAACTCATGAAGGCTATTATGAGTTTACGGTCATACTTTTTAGTCTCAAAAATGCACCATCTACATTTCATAGTTTGATGAATATTATTTTTAGGCCATTTTGATAAACTTTGTGTTGGTATTTTTTTATGACATCCTTATTTACAATAAAAAATGGGAAGACCATTTGAAGCATGTGAAACAAATACTTTTGGTTCTAGAACAACATAAAATTTATGTCAAACCTTATAAATGTGTTTTTATCATCAAAGAGGTGGATTACTTGGGTCATATTATTTCACATGAAGGTGTGAAATTTGATCCTAAAAATATCCAAGCGATGATGGAATGGTAACTACCTAGAACCCTCAAGAACCTTCTGGGAATTCTAAGGCTAATAAGTTACTATCGTAGGTTTGTCAAAAATTATGGTAGCATCACAACTATACTCACATATTTATTTAATAAATACTCTTTTGAGTGGACTAAAGTGGCTACCAAGTCATTCAAACCACTGAAAATGGATATGTGCATCACTATAGTTTTTGTTACCCTTGATTTTTCTAAAACTCTTGTTGAATGTGATTTCATCAAGATACATCATGGGGGTTGTACTTATGAAATAATGAAAACTAATTGAATTTGAGAATCATCAACTAAAGGAGATAAATAAGCTCAATCCAATCTATGAGAAAGATATGATGATTATTCTACATGAAGTTAAGCAATGGAGACCTCATATGATGAGTCAACACTTTCAAGTAAAGATTGATCATGAAGCCTCAAATATTTTTTGGAATAATGATTATCATCAAAATAAAAATATAAATGGGTGAATAAAATGTTAGGATATGATTTTTAAATATTATATAAGAAAGAAAAATAATGTGGTGGTAAATGTAATATCCAAGCAAGATGAATCAACTAAGGCATTATTATGCACAATGACCATTTGGTAGGCATATTGGCTAGAGTAAGTATGATCAAAATGGGAAAATGATAGAGATAACTTTAGTTTGGTTTATGGGGGGTTTAAAAAAAATCATGTAAGGGTAATGCATTATAGTATAAAGATATATTATACCTTTGTAAGTATTCTTTCCTCAAACGTAAAATCCTTCAAGAACTTCATGCATCTCCAATAGGAAGTCACTAAGGATTTTTAAAAACATATCATAGAGTCAAATAGTATTTTTTGGGGGAAGGAATTAAGGGGGATATCCAAAAATATGTGGTTAAATGCATGACATGTCAACAAAACAAAGGTGAAACCATTAAGACCCTAGGTCTTTCACAACCTTTATGCATCCCTAGACAAAGGTTGGAGGAGGTTTCCATGGATTATATTATTGGGTTACCATGATCTAAGGGTAAAAATTTTATCATGATAATTGTGGATCAACTCACCATGTATTTTTTTTTCCCTTATCACAACCATTTATCTTCAGTACAATCGCTTCTGCTTCTTGATCATCATATTGTGAATTTTGTTATTATTGCATTGTTGTGGAGGTTACCCCATCGAAGTGGCTCAAACATATTTATCAAGCATTATGCTCTTATGTCAATTATTGTTATGGATTTACATATTCTACACTTATTTATGTGATATAATATTCTATTGTGTGAACATATAAGTAATTTCATTAATTTAATACTTGTTTATGATTTTCAAGTAACATCATCAATGTGATGCCAAGGAAATACTATACTTAAGTGAAATATAAAAAAACAAAATCACAAAGTTTATTTTTGATATCCAAGTATTGTCATTAATGTGATGCCAATGAAAGAGCATACACAAACCTTTTTGACACATATAATCAAGATTACTATGACATTAAATGTGATTTAATTACTAATTTCAAAATAGAAAATTGAAATGAATAAAGGTTAACAATAAACAAGTAAAATAAAGAATTTTTTTGGTAAATGATCTTGCATAAAAACTATTAGTAGTTTATTTTCAAGTAATTGGTAAACCCAAGAAACCTACAAGTTAGCCAAAATGTCATCAAAAAATAAAGATAAAGAAAAAAATAACTATGTAAAACAAAACCATTGTTATGCAGAGACAGAAAATAATGAAAATGTATAATAACTTAAATAAAAATTAAAAACACATAAAAAAAATGAAAAGTTTAAAGAATAAATACACCAAAATGTTTTTAAAAACTACTAAAATATTAAACAAAATTGATTATATGTTTTCCAAAACCACTGTTATGACCAATGAACCCACCAAAATGTTTCACAAAATCGTCATTCTATAGATAGAAAAACTAGTCCATAAATAGAGAAAACAAGAAAAGTCAAATGTTAGAAAGCTAAAAAACCATAAACAACATAGAAAATTTAGAAAAAGATAAGTAAAAAGACATAAAACAAAACTGCCAATTTGATGAATCTGCTACTATTTGCACCATAATCATTGAAATGCCCAACAACCCTATTATCCTGCAAAACAAACCCATCGATAAATGGTACAGAATAACCACTCAAAAAAACTAAGAAAACAAACACAGAGTAGTACAAAAACATAAAAGTGATGAATTTAAGATGTCAACAGGCAAGAAGTTTAGAAAAAATAAAAATAAAGTTAATAAACATTCAAGAAAAACCCAAAAAAAATTTAAGAATAAAATTGTTGAAATGATCTTCAAACCTACCAAAATGTTTTAAAAACTCATTGTTTAGTATGACAAACCCAAATTTACATAAGAACACACACAACCATTCAGAAAACTCAAAAATGTACTTGAAAACTATAAAAACAACTTCCCAAACCAAGATTAAATAACAATATAAGAAAAATAAAACAACTAAAAAATCTTAAAGAGTACAATTACGATGAACAAGATGTGATAAAGGTCCCATCATACACGCCAGAATGTGATAGCTAAAAATTTACGATCTAATTAAACTAGGAAATGAAACTAATGTGAACTTCCTATTCTAAATTTGAACTAAACCTCTGATAGACTTAATACAATAAAATAAATATAAATACTTACAAAATCATGTATGTAAAATACATCATCACCTTCTCCATAATGACTTCTTATTTTCTCTTGCTTATTGAAATGTGGGTACTAAATTCATCCTCCAAATAAAGGTAAATTGGGTAGCATATGGGTGCACAAACTTAATTTCTTAATGGATGCATAGAATAAACTTTATATCTTGAAGATGAATGTTTAAAATGGAGGATGACACTTCCATTTATAAGATTTTGAGTGAGAAGATGAATGATTGAGATAAATCTAGATTTATTTGATAATGATAATTATCAACTATTAGATTTGAGTCCTCATCCAAGTGGAAGAGACCAGTTACTCATGTGTGTGTGAGAGGAGGAGAGTTAGCTGGTAGTTGAATGACTCATAATGAATGGATAAAGGTAGTTTAGTGACTCACCATGATAGTTGAAATGTTCAATAGCGAGTCAACAATTGGTTAAAGAAGTTAAGGAGTTGGTTTGATGACTCAACACTTGGTTGAGAGAAGTGTGGAAGATGTCTAGATGAGATAAAAAAATTGAATTTTAAATAATTTTATGGAATATGTGTGCATGATTCAATTAGTTAATATGGATTAATTAATTATTTAAAAAAGGAAGAGAAGTGATGTTAGGATGAAATTTGAATTTGGGTTGGTCATTGAGTCAATGTGTGATTTTAGACAAAGTTAATTACAACACTAAATTGGTAGAATTTAAGTGTCTACATTGATTATAGATCATAACATGCTCTTGGTTGCATGTCATTCACTAGTAAAGCACTAAAGTTGGGCTCAAACAAAGACAATGTGTGTCATAAACACCTAGGTACACATTTCTTTCTTTTAAACTAGTAATCTCATTACTATATTAAAGGGGGGATAGATGTTGATACTAAAATTTAATTTATATAGTACCTTAGTCTTGTACACTTGATAAATACCTATCATAGTTATACCTTTCAGTTCTAGACCTGCCCACTATTGAAAGACTTGTGTTCACTATCTCTTTGTGCCTAATTGTTTAATCCCTTAGTCTAACCATTATTATTATGATGACCAAGCCTTCTATATTGATTAAAAATATCTACACCTAATTATTATCCTTCAATGTCAATTCTGTACATGTACCTATTTTCTAACTTACTAGATAATTACATCTCAAACAGATACCTATGTCAATGCAAGTGTCAGCTTTTGCTACAAAGTGTCTAGTGCACAAAATTCATTCCAATTTACAAAAGAAACGTATCCTATAGGTCAGCATAAGTGATTTAATGCAATATATTTCTAAAAGGGATTGGTATGTATACAAGATCAACCCCCGTACATTGCACACTTAAATCACCTAGAAATCACATACAACTCACAAGGCCATATATTAAGAACCACTTGATCAAGTATTCAAGTGAAAAAACCTACCATATTCATCCCTATTAATATATCAATCATAAGAACAATATTTCCATGGGTCTGAATCATTTAAGGAGCAACCCATGAGCCATATTTTCCAAGTTATAATTGAGGTCACTACATGTCTTTGCTAATCACATATTACATCATTGTGCACACATAAGCCAACACATAAAGGAAAAATACATAAGTATGAGGCTTTGTTCAGAGTATTAGTTATGTAGGTAGTATCCATTGATAGAGGGGTATTTAGGATAGCTAGATATCATGAGCCCATTAACCCATTTTTCCTAGTCACTATAGTTAGGGTTTGATCATTTGATAAAGAGCAACAATCTTGTGCATGATCTGAAGATATAAGAATAAAGGTGATAGAAAACCCATAAGGGTCTAAGTGGTCACATCCAGATCTAATTAGTATTTTGTATAGAATATCTATGTTAGGGTTAGACACTTGTATCAATGCAATTATCTATATCTAATGTAAGCATGTGAGGCCATAGAAAGAATATTTCTTGAATCTAGAAATTATTTCAAGATCATCTTCTAGTCCACTTCCATCTGGTTTCAAATCAGACCTACATGCACATAGTAAAGTAGCTAAGTATTATTTATTTCCAATTCATTACAATATCTATCAATAATTGTACTTTATTGATTTATAAATCTCAATTTTGTAAATTCAAAATACTATTTGTTTGAGTTTTTTATTGATTGGCATGTTCATTAGGTTAGTTCACCACCTTTATGTAAAAGTTAATCTAATCTCCTTAACCCTATATATCCTTTTGTCTAAATTTAGGGTTAAATATTTGGTGAACTAGACCTTGATGTCTCTTTATGAAATCCCTAGCTTACCCTAGGGTATTTAGCCTTTTGATGTTTTTCATGGT
Organism: Torreya grandis; assembly: GCA_037957365.1. Taxonomy (NCBI): domain Eukaryota; kingdom Viridiplantae; phylum Streptophyta; class Pinopsida; order Cupressales; family Taxaceae; genus Torreya; species Torreya grandis. The sequence continues at coordinate 1,067,641 of JARHVA010001767.1, read as the reverse complement.
TGTGTTTCTTCAGGTTTATTCTATCATCTATATACAACCTAGGCATAGCCCTAGATTAGGTGGTGATTATATCGAACACTTGGAGATTCCTCTCTTCCCACCTAAGATGGATCAAACCAATGAATTAATAAATCATATGCATAATAAAAGTTCTAATAATAAAATTAAATAAAATATTGAAGAGGTTATCATAGAAAATGATTTTGATCATGAAAATAATGAATCTAATGCAAACAATGAATATGAACAAATAGATCAAGAGCAAGTACAATCTCTTGATATGTTTCAAGAATGTATCCATCAAAACCCTTAAGAAGTTGATGAGATCATAAAAACCATATTAGAAACTAAAAAAGTAAAAATCATAGATAAACAACCAAGTGCATCTATTGATCATTTTATTAGAGCTATGGGACATCCCCACATTCCAATCACCCTCTCCTTAAGCACTCATTATTTCATACATTTGATGGGGGCACTTGTTATGTGCTTACACCATTGTTCCCTATAACAAATCCTACAATTAATACATTCTCCATGAGAAACATTGGCACTACAACCCAATTACTGGTTTGAATTCCTATATAAACTCAAACCATGGGTACACCTTTGGTGGCTTCTCAAACTTCCACAATTGGCAATCAAAATGTGCAAGATCTTATCCAAACTATAAAACTTTTGCAAGTTAAGGTTACTAATATTGAGAAAAATTATATGAAGTTGCCTTATGTTTTTTATTCATAAGAGGTGTTACATAACCCTCATGCACCTGAATATCTTTGCACCCTTTGTCACAAGATCATTACAGGCATTAATCCTTCTAGTTTGTTTTCTCTCACCTATTTAATGAGGTTGATTGTATTTGTGTGGCAATGAAAATAAGAGAGAGATATATTATATAATCATTTCTAAAGAAATGATGATCAAAATTCCCTTGTCTTATTTGAGTGGTATTCTTAACTACTCGAGCTATTTTTCTTGGTGTTGGTCCTCTAGCTAGATCATGTCATTATTACGTACTCTTTTAACAATTGATATAGATTCATGCACACTATACCATTTTTAAAAATCAAGGGCCATAATACATATTCATCTCCATTTTTAATAAATTTTTTAATCTTTAGTCACGGTAGGGGCATAGATGTTATACATTATTTTTTGATCATGTATACAGGAACTAAAGAACAAACTGATAATTGAATCTAAAATCCATGTGTAGTGTTTGATTCTATTAAAGTTCATAGTGCATAGCTTGGAGATTTAGTGCCCTCCAAAACTATAGCCTACAAATCCATTATGGATTCTAACCTATTTCCATCTTTGGGTTACAAAGAACAATAATAAAAATTGAAGTTTTTTGCATCCCTCAATGGATTTCTATTAAATCAAGGCTTGATCACCCTCATTTCTCCAATGTTTCAATAAAATAAAATTCTTCTCCAACATCATGGTTACTTGAGGTATCAAAATTGAATTTTTTGCATCCTTCAATGGCTCTACTCATTACATGGACTAATTGAAATATTATCCATTTCCCTAGCTAGAAAGTGAATAAAAACTACAAATTTCCCCTTTTCTCCATAATGACTCAGTTAATATTTGACCCTCAACATTTTTATCTATCCATGGTTCACATATAGGTCTAGTTACTCCTTGAACAATATTTTCAATATTTCATTTATGGTTATATCTTTTGATTCACTTAGATAATAGTATATCTAATTACATATATCTTATTCTTTCAAGAACACTTTAGATCATTATGGCAAATGACAAGTCCACCTTATGATCATCTACACAAGTTTTCATTCTATTTTTCCATTGTCTAATATTTTTACTTTCATTGAAATGTTAAGTCAAAGGAGGAAAATGTAAACACTCAAATTTAGCACAAGTCTTGTTTTACAATGTCTTTTAACCACTTTTCTTATATGGGTCTTAACTAAGAATTAAGTACATGGTGGCACATTTTTTATTATATTTCCCCATTTAACTTGTAATTTTTCATGATCTTGTGGTCCCCTTTTCCTATCCATGCTACTTAAGTCACATTTAAAAATAGAATTCTCTAACCCCTTTTATTGTTTCAAGGTTGTGTTTATCCTAGGAGGGGATTGACTAGTAGGGCTAAGAATCATCATCGATCTTGACCCCTTTTGATCAACCCTGACCCTTGATTTTTTGAATCCCCTTTTAACACATTTCCATTTATAGTTTTTTCTTTTTAATCCATTTGATGTTATTTGGGTCTATTTTGTGCACCACTATATTTTTAATTCAAATTCTAAAAGGTTCCTATATGGAGAGAGAGTTGCTAGGAGACGTTTGGGATAAGCATTCTCATATTGCAAGAGTTATATAAAAGTTACATATTGCTTACACTGAACCACTATAGTTATATCTAAAGTATTTCTACATTTTACATGTTTGTTTCAAGGGTGAATTAGGAGAAAGAGCATCTAGCTTTGCATTCATCATTTCAAATACACACGTAGGTGGGAGAATTAAATTTGAGTTTGATCCCTCTTTAGAGCATTGTAAATGTAGTGTAATGTTTGGTATTTTAATATAGATTAACCAAGGTCGGTCTAACTTAATCTCTTTCACCTAATTTCAACCCTATTTGATGTCTCAAGTGTTTGTGCAAGAAACTAGGTTTTGGTATTTTAGGTACATATGTGTGCATTAAAAAGTCTTAGAAAACTAGAAAAGACATTACTAAAGTAGGTGAAACATCATATAAATAATCAAAATATTATTATCATAGGGTCAAGACCCACCCATAAGGGTCAAAATTGATTGTTGGTACATCTCCTTCTAATTGGTTATATCCCAAACTATAAATAACAATCAGTTTCAAAGAACTTAAACTCACAGGGTCAAGATCAATCCATAGGGGTCAAGATCAAAAGTTGAAACTATTCACTTTTAGTCAGTTTTGTCCCAAAACATAAATAACTAACAAATCTACACACAAGCATACTATAGTTACCTCACAAAACTTTAGATTAGAAAATTAGAATGTACAAATCAGGGAAGTGTGACAAATAAGATGTCTTTTTCTATCCTCTTACAAATATTATTTATTGTGACTTGTCAAACTTACATGTTGAATCATTATTGTTGAATTATATTTTTTGTATATTTTACCATTTTATATTTTACTTGGATTCTATTAGTTTATATTAGATTAAAAGGTTATTATTTCATTAATCTAATTTGAGATAAAACACCTTAAAATTTTATGCATGTAAATTTAAATTTCTTGAGTTCCTCCATTGACTTATAGTCCAAATATTTTTCCATCTTTATGATCCAATTTACAAGCTCATTAGGGTTCAGGGTTCCACTGTAGTAAGTTGTATCTAGTTTTGGCTTGTGTAGACACTAGAAAACTACACACTTGTAGTTTTCAATGACAAAATGCCTTGAGACCCCCTAAAGACCCCCTAAACCTTCTTAACCCTTAACCAATACCTCTTAACCTAACCAAATCATTACTCCTATTCACATAGTACTATTTAAAAGTACTATTCACTATCACTATTCACTATGGGACCCACTATCACTATTCATGATGACATGGCAAGTGACTTGGCATGTGACATGATAAGTGAAATGGTAAGTTACATGGCAAGTGACATGGAAGGTGGTTTGGGAGGTGATATTATAAGTGACACGGCTTAGAAGTGAGGTGGCTTGATTTGGGACATCATACCCCACTTAGGACCATTTCCCAAGGTGCTTAATGACCTTATTTAAGCATCACAAGGGTCCCCCCTTAAAATATGAAAAATTTCCCTTTAAAAGGAAATCATTCAACATATATTTTGTCTTCACACATGAAAGTGGCCTTCAAAATGGGATACCCACCTCTTTAGTGCATTGGAAAAGACAAAGGGCACTATATCCACCCATTTTTTACTTTTTAACCCAAATGGGAGACCCATGATCAAGGTAGGAATCCCACCACCCTCATATTTTGACTATTTCATGCACTCACATGGAAAATGGTGCCATATTTTGTGGGGAATGTATTTAAGTGTTTGGATGAAGACAAGAAAGGGTGGTGAAAAGTCTGCTAGCCTCATTTAGGCCCATGTGCATGATTTCCATTCAAAATTAAACTCATGTACAAGGTGGGAGACACACCAACGCAAATGGGAGACCCATGATCAAGGTGGGAATCCCACCACCATCATCTTTTGAATCATTCATTCACCCACACAGAAAATGGCACCACATTTTTTGAGGTATCTCTTTAAGTGCTTGGATGAAGACAAGAAAGGGTGGTGAAAAGTCTTTTGGCCTCATTTAGACCTATGTGCATGATTCACATTCAAAATTGGACTCATGTGCAAGGTGGGAGACACAAAAACCCAAATAAGAGACCCATGATAAAGGTGGGAATTCCACCACCCTCATCTTTTGACTCATTCATGCACCACATGGGAAATGGAAACATACTTCTACTATTCCCTCTTTTGGCATGGTTCTTCACAACAAATACTATAATTGCCCCCCCTTTCATTCACCCAAGGTTAAGTGGCAAGTTAGTCTTTGGTTATTAACATCTTATTGCATGTCTTTCAAATAGGTCATCATTTTTGAGGTCATCCACATCTTGGAGGGAAATAATTCAAAGCAACAAAGATCTATCGAAATTACCTCAAGACATCTTCACAACAACAATATTCTTCTTCAAGCTTGGAAGGTAACATTTGATTTTGTTTCTTCAATTTTATTTTATCATCCCATTGGATTTTTAATCTCTTCATCCCCACTTATCCATTTTCTCCCTTTGTCATTTCATTATCTCAATCCATTTGCTCCCTTGCCATCTTTTATCCATTCACACCTTTGCCACTTTTACCCTCCTTACCATCTTCCCCTTTTGTCATCTTAACTATTTACCTTCTTACCTCATCAACCATTCACCCATTTATCCCATTTATAACTTTACCTTTTTATTACCTTAACCATTTATCAACCAACTAAACCACCTTTCTTTAAGCCCTTGTTAAATTTCCAAACCAAAATCATAACCTTGCTTTGACTAATTTTCAGCATTAGTTGCTTTATTTAGTCATTGTTTTAAAATCACTTAACTTTTTTGTCTTAATTCAGTTATTTGTTAATTACTTGTTTGTTTTTAATTTCAATTGTTTTTTGTTTTAAATTTAAGTATCTTTCCTTTTTATTCACAAACTTAAAGTGTTAAAAGTAGGTGGATTGATAGCCTTCTAGAAAGCTTTTGCTTTAGGATTTAGCTCATGTTAGGCAATCCACCCAACTACTTGTCTAACCAATAAGTTTTGTGGTAGTGATTTATTATTATAGGGAATTATTCTCTAGACAAAGAGGAGTTCTCTCAAAGTTCAAATTCAACATACGTGCTTTCAATAGGTATTCTTCACACCCTTCTTAACAAGTTTCTTCGTTTCACACTTAAGAAAAAGTGAAAATTAGATAGAAACATTTTGGCATACCCGATGGGACCCTTGAGTTTTCTTGGTTTATTATATGTTTTAGGACATTTAAAATTGAATTATTAGAAAATTAAGCTTCTTTCTTTACCAAAAAAAAGTTTTAGTTACATTTTTTTAGAAAAAAATAAATTTTATTGCATTTCTAAAAAGAAAGAAAAGAGCATTCATACTAGGATTGGGATTGCATTTTCATGTTGAATACAGGTGCATTTAGTTGCTCTTGTCTTCATTAAAAGAAATTTAAAAAAAAATCTTTTACTTAAAATTGAGTGCATCCATCAACTGCTTGCTTGATTTTAGCTCACCTAGTTTAATTAAAAGCATTATGAATTAATCGTAGTTCACAAATGTTACACAAACCAAAACACTTGCATAAAAAAACATTAAAACACATTTGAGACAAGGCCTAACTATAATTTTATCACCTAGTAGATCACTTTACTCTTTTTTAGTTATCTCACTTAGATTTAATCATCGAGGGGATAACCAACTCAGTTCTTTTGCTAAGTATAAACTCTGAAAATTGATACATATTGCCTAAGAACCCACACTAGTTGTGGATTGTGATGTGAGAGGATAAAGCCCCAATTAGCAAGCCACATACTCAGACTAATACAAACTTTTATTGAGTGCGTAAATATAACCTGAAACCAAACATAGACTACCTTGTTTAGGATCTATTCAAGCCAATTTCCTTTTCACACTTTTCTAAGGCATAAGCCAAAAGAGAGATTTAAAAGAAACCTAGGATTTAACGCACTCTTAGTAAATGCATTGTTTTCCTTGAGTCTTTTTGTTTCTCTCTTTGTTTGAGGTGTAAGAATGTATCATCATTTTCTTATCTTCTTGTATGGTTCTCACTCACCAATAGCAAAAAGATCTCGAGGAACAAAACCCACACCAAATCAACCATCACCAACTTATACCTCTTCATCCATGGAATACAATTCTGAACCCATAGACTCCCCTCGTTGTATAAGAAGTATTACTTGGGTAGTCCTAAGAGATGTAATTTTTTTTACTTTCTTAAACAATAATCATGCAACCTTACAATACTACCTAAGAACCATGTCTTACTAAATCCTAGTTTTGACCCCACCCATAGATCCGCCTTATGGTATGCCTCTCCACCTCATGGGGAATACCTCTACTACCATGGGAACTACTCAACCTTTACTTACCCAAACATTATCATCAACTAATAACTCCCTCAAAACTAACCCACCAACCCAAACTACCACTACCCTTATACATCTTACTAATCACTCCTTCGCAATAGGAGTGCCTACCTATAACTCTACCCATCTTCCTCTAGTTACCTCCAATCTATCAAACACTACTCCACTTCCAAGCCTTATGGTGTCCATACCATCCATGTTACCACCATTCAACACAAGCGTCACCACCCTTCCATTGGCCACTAATCCAACCACCACTCTGACCCAACACACAACCTTTAGTTATCTTCATAACCCACAAGGGCATATGCCCGCTATCCAACCACCTACCTCTACGCAACCATTAACATCCACATACCAATATATATCTTCCACCCAACCTCCAAATACCACATACCAATACGTGGATTCATCTCAACCATCTACTAATTATTCACACATTGCCCAACCTCAACAAAATATGCCATATAACTATGCATTCTAACAACCTCACGCAAACTTCATGAAGTTAATCATGGACAAGATGACTACCCTTGAGTCATCCATCTTTTGAGCCCATAATCTCTTATCCTATGATCAAATTTGTAATGAGCCTATTCACCCTTCAGCCCCCATCAGACCTTATCTGACCTAGTGGGAACTTCTAAAATTTACCAAGTTTAACAGTAAAGAAGAGCCTCAACAACATTTAAGAGCATTTACGCATTCATGCTACTTGATTTCCCATGATAACACTCTTCTCCTTTGTACCTTTTTTATTTCATTATCTGGACCAGCATTGGATTGGTATAGTGCCATACCCAAACATTCCATCCTCTCTTTCACCCAATTAGCCCAAAACTTTTTAGATCACTTTTTGATCAATATATCTAAGAAAGTTTCCATTACCAACCTCTACTCCATTTGACAATTTGAAGATGAATGTATTACTAATTTTATGGCTCATTGGAGGAGCCTAATCAACCAACTTTCCTTCTAATTACCTCAACTTGAACTTATAGAGCTCTTCACTCGAGCATGTGTAAAACATATTTCATCTGTATTATGTGTCTAAAGCTTTCAGACCACTGATGAAGCTTTTATCATGGATCACAAACTATAGAATAGAGCCATTGATGAAACAAGGTTAAAGTTGAAGAGAAATAACTCAACTTACAAACTCAATGATCCGTTTTTTTCCAAACCAAACAACCAAATCAATCCCAACACTAAAAAACAAAGAAACTATCAATGCCATTATCCTCAAAGCCACACCACCACCATCTACCAACTAACAAAACCTAAGGAACCAAATCTCTGACTCCTCTAATTATTGAAATTGAAACCAAAGGAACCAAACTTAGAATAATCATAAGCAATTAACTCCACTTGGGGATCCCTATCCTTCTATTTTGGAAAAATTACTAAAATCCAATATCATCCAACTTCCACCAATTAAACCACCCCAACAGTTTGATGTTTCTCACCTCATATCAAGTTGGTATAATGAGAATGACTATTATGCCTTTCATTGAGTCAATGGACATGACATCAAAAGTTGTAACACCTTTAAATACCTTGTTTAATCCCTCATTGACAAGGGGGAGTTTATGTTGGACAATCCCAATGCACCACCAAACTAGGCCCTTGACATATTCCATAAGCCTTTTCCTAATCATGTTCCTTCTACCCCTTATCATGATAATAAACCAGAACCATCCCATGAGGCACATACTATTAATTTGGTTACTAATGAACCCATTGTTGAAGAAAACATCACCTCAACCACTTCTTTCCCCATCCCCCTAATGGAAGGGGAGAAACTACCTTCTATTCCTTTGAACACCCAAATAAAAGGAGATATTGTACCCACACCTCCATTGGAGGATACCACACCTACCTCCCCTATCATAGAACCATCCACTCCCTCTTTGGAAGGTAGCTCATAAGAGAAGATAACTCCATACACTTAACCTCTTATTTCAAAAGTTTCTGTCTAAAACCAAGACAAAGGTAAAGGAATTATTCTTTCTCCTCCACCTAAGGGCTTAACCATTAATTATAAGATCCAAGTAACCAAACCCCCTTCAAAATTGAAAACCAAAATAACCAAAGAGTTAAAACCACCAAAAGGCCCAAAACCTTAAATTTTAACTCCATCAAACTTGACCTCTATTTTGGGTCCTCATCCCTCTACCTTGAGCATGAAGCCTATTATTTTTACCAAAGCCCCACCACCTTTATTGGTCACACCTTCATACTTGCTTTCTAAGGCACCTCTCCTCACTACATCGATGATTTCTAAGTTACCTATCTTACCATCCTCTACCTCCATCTCATCAACCATCTTACCTAAACCAAAACCATCAAAGCATACCACCTTACCTAAGACACCTATCACCAAACCCACATCCAAATAACCTTTTACCTCAACACCCAAAGAAAAAACCACTAAATCTTTACCACCATTAGCTGAGTTGTATTCAACCATTCTAAAAAGGTTGTTTTGAACCTCTTCCATGGCCTTACCACCCATAAAACCTTTTGACCCTTCATGTCCTAAATCGTCATGGTTCAATGACAATTTAATTTGCCTATATCATAGGACACCTGGCCATGACACAAAAAACTACAAAGCTCTCTAAACTCTTATCCATCAGCCTTACAATGAGGATGATCTATTAATAGATGAACCTTCTATGCCACACCTAATAATCCAAATAATAACCATGCCTACACACTCCTCCACCTTCACCTAAGAATAAAGGTAAGTAGGATAACTCCACTACCTCAACCTCTCTTTTTATCCATATAATCAATGTGCTCACAATATCATAATAGAAGGATAAAAAGAAGGTGAAGGCATCCATTCCTTAGACTTATCCCTCCCCAAGCTCTCAATCCAATAATACCCAACCATATCCATCATCAAACAAACCCAAGGTGTCTATATTAGGTACCTCCTCATCTAACCCTCCATACACTAACCCATATGCAATATCTATCTGAAAAGCTATCCTCAAGTAGCTTCATCAAACTCTAACAAAAATGAGTTTGTATGAGTTAGTCTATACCTCTCCCCATCATCACCAAGCACTTATAGAAGCCTTGCAATCCATCAAGGTCTAATCCAATGACCCTCAACCTCTAGCCACCTTTGTTGGTTCCCTTCAAACTTTCAACCTTGTCACCTTAAAAAAATCAGAAATACCGTCTATTCATCTAGAGGATCTCGACCCCACTCTGTATTATAGCATACATTAATCAAATTTGTATCAAAAAGGTGATGATTGATGGAGGATCCAACATCAATATTATCTCCTTCCATGTTTATGACCAGCTGCACTTACCCACAAACATCATGTTTGAAAGTACAGTGGTCCATTATTTCAATGATACCATGGCTACTATCTTGGGCACAATTATCCTCCATATCTGTATAGGGCCCCATACCATTCCCAAACTTTTTTATATTGTTCTAAGAGAATTCCAATACAATGTTTTACTTAGGCACCCTTGGATTCATGCCATGAGTTGTGTCCCTTCCTCCTTACATTGATGTGTCAAATTTGAGCATGAAAGGCAATTTGTGACTATCCAAGCTGACCTTAGTCCTTTCACATCTTGAAATATGACATATTGACCTAATGGCATCCTTATTCCTCCTTCATCCACCTCACAACCATTTGCTAATGACACAGCTCCACCAACCAAAACCCATGACACTTTCACACTAAATATCGATGAAGATTCTACTAGCTCGTCTATCTCTTCTTCCTAGATTCTTATAGATAACCCCATGGCAACCACATTCCAATGTCTTTCCCTCAAGGAATATAGAATTTTATCCTTGGATGCCTTCTCTACACCCCAAGAATATGGGAATCTTAGACATAACCCTTCTTACAACCCACATGGGAACTATCATCCCCTTTGGGCTCCCTAACCATAAAATAAATTCATTTATGGGGGACTTGATCAGCTACTTCTAGTCCCTATCACTACTTCATCCATCCAACCATTTACCTCTAACTTTTCCTATCTTAGCAAACTAAAGTTTGCTAAGTTGTATCTTCATAGATGTGCTTGGAAAGGATTTGGCCTTGGTCGCTATGAACAAAGGCCCGATGAGTTACACCATATCAAAACTTTGAAACCTCATGAGTCATTTAGCCTTGGGTATGAACCACCTGAATAACCCACTAATTCACCCAAACCCATTACCACCATGGAGGAAGATATCCCATTCTCACCAACCCAACCACTTTCTCTACTTGAAGATCCTGACATTATCCCCCCTAACTTCTTTTTTTCTATTCAATACCATTATTTTGGGCCCTCTCATATACCAAAAGGGTGACCAAACAAAAGTCCTTCCACTCATACACCCTAAAATGGTAGAGAATGATTCTCCTACCATCAACACCATCCAACATCAAGATGATGATTCTATTTTTACCTACCTTAGTGTGGGGGATTCTTCTATCCACAAATCCTTCCTCTTGAGGCCTCAACCATGTTGAATAAATCTACTATAGATATCAAATTGGGCACTCTAGATAACCCCCACATTGTCAAATTGGGCCAATCACTAAATGTTGAGGAACTTCGAGACTTTTCCTCTTTCCTCCAAAACTGCAACATAGCATCCAATTCGTCTTACAGTGATATGCCTTAGATTGACCCCACCATTACTACCCATAACATAGTCACTCATCATGATGCCAAGCCTATTAAATAGAAAATTAGATGCATACATCCTCGCATAACCCTTCTCATCAAAGAAGAGTTTTAACATCTCCTATCTGTAAACTTCATTCAACCCATTGACTACCTCCAATGGGTCTCAAATATTGTACCTATCACCAAAGTCACTAGGGGTCTATGTATTTATGTAGACTTTTGTGACCTGAACCTTGCCTGCCCTAAGGATGACTTTCCTCTACCTAGCATTGACCAGCTTATTGATCTTACAGCTAGCCATGAGATGTTTTCTCTCATAGATGGGTTTTTGAGTTATAATCAAATCTTTATTGCTCCTAAAGATCAGCATAAAACCACATTTACCACTCCTTGGAGAAATTTTTGCTATAGAGTCTTGCCTTTCAAGTTAAAGAATGCTGGTGCAACCTACCAATGTGTCATGACTTATATCTTCCATGATATCATCCATAATATTGTAGAAGACTATGTAGATGACCTTCTCAAAAAATCCAAACTCTAAAAATATCACTTGACTGTTCTTACAATCATATTTGAATGCCTCATCTATTATCATGTTCACCTTAATCCCAAGAAATGAATTTTTGGGGTCCTTTCAGGAAAGCTTCTTGGCTTTATTATCTCTCTTCACATAATCAAAGTAGACCCTGCTAAAGTTAGAATAATTTTAGACATGCCTCCTCCAACCAACCGTAAGTAGCTCCATAGCCTGCAAGTAAAACTTCAATCCATTAGTCATTTCATTTCCTAACTTTCAGATTAGTGCCAACCTTTCTATCACCTTCTAAAGAAGGATGTCTCTTTCAAATGGAGTGATTATTGTCAAAAGGCATTTGATTCACTCAAATAGTACCTTTTGTTACTACCTGTCCTCACCCCTCCTAAGGATGATCACCCCTTTTACTTATATATATATATATAAAAGAAGAGTTTCTCAGTATGTGTATACCAAGTTTTGTATTCTAAAAGCATGCAACTAATGTAGTATACAACTTGCTCTTTGTGTCATTCATATATACCACTGGCCATTCCCTAAGGGAAATGTTGGCTCACCAAAATGAATGACACAAAGAGCAAGTTGTATACTACATTAGTTGCATGCTTGTAGAATACAAAACTTGGTATACACATACTGAGAAACTCTTCTTAGCATTGACCTTTATGGCCACCAAACTTCATCACTACCTTCTTAATCATAAAACCTATGTCATGAATAATACTGAGCTGCTCAAGTACATGCACTCTAAACCCTACCAAAATTAGTGTATGGCTAAGTGACTCATGTTCCTAGCTGAATTTGACCTTGATTTCCTCTAATAGAAATTGATTAAAGGGTAGGTTATTATTGACCAATTAGTTGAATCTCCTTTACCAAACAACCAACCACCTCCTCTTGCCTTTCTAGATGAGTCTATCATGACTCTTTTTCAAGAGGATGGCATAACTTACTAAATTACCATGTTCCTTGATGGCTCAAAGTGATAACAAGAAGGGGGTGTCAGGGTTATTCTCATTTTGCTAAATGGTGAACCCATTCCTCTCTCCTTAAAATTTGACTTTGAATGCACCAATAATATGGCTGAGCATGAAGCCCTAGTGATAGGTCTCTGAACGGCTCTAACCTTGGGAATTAAGATAAATTGTCTTTGGTGATTCCTAGTTTGTGTTCAACCAAGTCAATGGATCTTATCAATGTAAAAATGATGTCTTGCAAAAATATAAACTTTTAGTTCACAAACTCTTAACATCATTTGAATAATACCTGGTCCAATCCGCTACGTAATCTACCAATAAATTCATGGTTTAATGCCCTACCTTGCTTCCCAGATCCCTTCTCAACCTTCCAATTCTAAAATATTTATCACCATTCATCATTTTACCACACCTTCGTATAGACAATCTGACCTCCCTACCATTTGTAATGTGGAGGAATCCCCATCCAACATTTGGTATGACCAAACTTTCAACTAGCTCAACCTAAGCATTGTTCCTCCCAACCTCTCTAGGAATGCCTGTAAAAACTTTGTTCAAAGTACATCTCATTACACCATACTAGGTGGAGTCCTTTAAAAATGTGGTTTTGATGATCTCCTTCTTCATTGCCTACACAACCATGAAGTTTCCCACACCATTAGGAAAACACATGATGGGATCTATAGGAGACACTTTAGTGGTCTAGTAGTCGCTAAACATATCCTTCACCTTGGTTATTATTGGCCCATCCTCAAAAAATGTTGTGATTATGCAAAAAAGTGTGTTAATTATCAACAACACGCTAATTTGCATCACATGCCAGCTAATGGCCTCCAAGTATCTAAGGACTTTTGGCCTTTCTCATAATGGGGGCTCGATCTCATTAGGGAAATCAACCCCCATTCTTCACAGTGACATAGCTCTATCATCATGGCCACCGAATACTTTACCAAGTGGGTGGAAGCTCTTCCTCTTGTCTTGATCAAAGTGGAGAAGATTTCTAACTTTATCAACCATCATATCATCTATCACTCTGGCATTCCTCATAATATCATCATCGATAATGGAAAATCCTTCAAAAATAAGCAATTTTAAGGTTTATGTGATGTATTTGGCATCAATTTAAGCTTTTCCTTGCCTTATCAACCACAAATAAATGGACATGTGGAAGCCTCTAATAAAATCCTTAACAAAATACTAACCAAAGTTGTCAGTGCTTTAGGTCGAGATTAGCACTTGCACATCCCATTCACCTTATGGGCCTATCGTACTAGCATTCTAACCTCTACAAGTGTTACTCCCTTCTCTCTAGTCTTTAGAGTAGAGGTAGTCTTGCCTCTTGAAGTTCAAATTCCCTTTCTTCACATATCTTTGCAAGATCTTGTTTTTGAAGAATATTATCATCAACATCATTTATCTTAGCTTGAGCTACTTGGTGAATGTCATTTAGTAACCCTTGCCCACCTCTATACCTATTAAAAGCATATCAAACATGCTTATAACAAACATCTCAAATAATGAGACTTCAATATCAGAGACCTCATCTTAAAATAAATCCAACATGTGACCAACATGGAGAAGAGTAAATGAGGCAAGTTTGCTTTCAATTGGCTTGGACCCTACATCATTACTTATAAGTATGGATCAGGAGCTTATCATTAATCCTCTCTCAAAGGCAAACCAGAACCTGAGCCTCTCAACACGTCATATTTGCATTTAGTTTTATATCAAAGAATGATCAAGCTCACTCTTTTTGTCTAACTTAAGCTCATCCCTTGATTATGAAGATTTAACCTTCACCCCTCTTTCTCCTCTCCTTTTGAGGACAATTGATTACAACATAGAACCATGTGATTAACCATCACAGTCATAGACTAATCCTAAATGTGGATACCATGGCTCTACCCATAGCATGGTTCTCATGGATACTTTTCATCTCTAACAAGATGGAATCTCATGATCATTATCTCTCAAAAACCACACCTTTTCATATCATTAACCTTCTTATGTTAAAATTTTACCCTCATAAAGGTAAATGTCTAAACCTAATTAGACTTGTCCATGTCTAAAAACATTGCATCCAGAAATAATTTGGATACCAAAATACTACTTGGGTCAATATCTTGAGTATTACAGACTATTCCCGTGAAGGATAGCTACCCAAAAATAAAATAAAATTTGACAAATAAAGGGTAGATTGCTCCCTTTAAGGACAGTTATCAAGAGCATTAAACAAATCCAATAAGCTTAGACCACTCCCTTGAAGGATGGTTAAGCTAACTTTATCAAAAGTAGAGCAATTTCTTGGAAGGTTTCCACATCGATAAAATTCCCATGTACAATAATAAATCAAAAGACGCACTATCACAACAAAATATAAAGTTGCAATTCGCTCTCAAGTAGCATAATAAGTTCAAAGTCGCAATCGGCTTTCACATGTAGACGTCCTGCATTGATTAGTCTACATATAGCATATGGCATTGACTTGTCTATTACCATTCTTAAGCAAACTATATAAGGGGAAAACTAATTCACATGAGGTTATCATACATATCACCCATTATGCTTCACACCACCTATCACCCATCTTCCCTTTAGACTATTTATAAATCAAGGAATTTAGAGCTTACCTGACACCCTGTGATCAAAAAACTTTTTTTATCAACTAATGACCACTCATGCACATCATTGGAAGGGCTTATATTCATTAAGTTGATCCCACTTTGGGTCTATTTTTATTCCTTGTCAAAAACAAAGCATCATTCCCTATTCTTATCTTAATGTGCTTGGTTGATGTTTTCATCATGACTTTTACCA
Organism: Torreya grandis; assembly: GCA_037957365.1. NCBI lineage: Eukaryota > Viridiplantae > Streptophyta > Pinopsida > Cupressales > Taxaceae > Torreya > Torreya grandis. The sequence continues at coordinate 1,051,983 of JARHVA010001767.1, read as the reverse complement.
TCCAGTGTTGCAATAACAATAATCATTAATTTTATATTAAGTGAGATTACAACAACCATAACCATACCAATCATAACCATAACCATAACATTCATAAGTATCCACATAACCTTAAGCATGATAACATTTGACTAGTGACATCCAACACATTTTTTACATGCTTATAGTAAACTATGCAATATTTTATTTAGGGTGCAAAGAGTCACACGGCATATATAAAGTTAGTAGAGTATCCACACTTCACCTAAGGCCTCTACATACATTATTTTCCTACCTAAGCACTAGGTTGATTATTTGGTGACTCTAGATTTGTGTTAAACCATCCTTCTACTTGATTTCTCCCTGAACTAATATCTATAACATTCCTTGTCTTAAAAGTTGTTGAAGGGTGTACTCTATTCTCCTCTTCTACATTTATCCCCAAAGAGCAAGAATCATATTCTACTCTAGGTCTTTCACCCTGCTCACTTGTCATAGTCATTGCATCCCTCTACTCTAGTTGTTATGCTCGCATAGGTACCACTAGTTGTTGCCTCAGTGTACATCCCCTTAGACAGTGAGGGTTCCCTCCATAGATAGGTTGATGGTCATGTTTTCTACTTTACATCTTTCACAATAAAATTATTAATTTCTTCATTGATATAGAGGTAAGAGTTTAGGGTCAAGGTCAGGCTATGGGTGATTTTCCTCTTGTTATTGATCTAACAGTACTTATATTATCACCATTACATGTTGCAGTATTCGATAGATCTACACATTCACCATATTGATTATTTTGGGTCACGAGGGATGCTTATTATGTCCACCATTGTTCCCATTGTTTTTCATCTTCAACCTTCTATAGTTCTCTGCACTTTCTATAACCTACAAAACTAAAGAACTCAATGATAAACATTTGTTCTTATCATGATTTTTTAAATAGAATACCTGACCATTCTTCCCCACCAACATGATTCTCCATTCCATCGATGGGAAGGTCATATGATGTCATTGATTCCCTTGAACAATCTTCCCACTTGAAATGGTCATGTCTACTTACCTTTTGTATGGACACATCACCCTCGATCTAATTGGTCATCTCGATAAATCCATTATGCACCATCATGATATCTTTTTATTGCCCTTATCATCCAATCTGCATCTGATGTCTATCCTTGCTTTGTCATCTTGTAGCCCTTGTGGGCCCAGTGATCATTTACATCATTATCACCTTTATCCTAATTGACATAAATTGGCTTCCAACCATGGGCCACTATAATGATCATGCCTTCAAAACTACCACTGTTGTTGGTGGTGGTAACTCTCAAATGCTTGCCATTGTGGAAGCTTCCCTATCTAATCTAACTGTATAACCAATATCCTAGATCATGTAGCTACCTATTACCAGGGCCTCTTCTAAGTAGAAACCCAAGTCATTAGTTCTAAGGAACTAAGATAGAGGATGTAGACATGGTTTCCTTTTGTCTAGCCTACCCATGTCGCTCTTAGGTTAGGTACGGTCAATCCTCTATCACTCACCACACTACCAATTTTCTAACTCATAGAATATACTTATCCATTAAAGAATTTCTTTGTAGGTCATCACTTTATTACTACCCTTAAAAATCAACTCATAGCGATGATGACCTTTCACCAACATGACTATGCAGATCTTGATAGACACCCACCTCCTAAAACTTGACTCATAGTGATTGATGCTAGCACTGTATTTATACCCTCACATAATTTTAGAAGGTGCAACCTCCTTACAAAGACACCTCTTCTTTGGATTAGCTTCATTGAAGATCATTTGTTGTGTTTAACATTGTGTTCCCTTCTAATTTATCCTACCTTACCCATCCATGTCTCTCATCCTACTAAATGTGGGATCATTATGCTAAATATTCACTAATCTACACCATGCACCTTCACCATCACCTTCACCAAAACCCAAAACCTCTATTTTACAAAACCTTCTCCATCAGCCCAAACCAACCCATATGGTCCATCAAATTGGGGAAGCCAATTTGAGCACCATTTTCTAGCCCTAGTTGAACTATATTGACCTAATGTCCATCGACTATGTAGGCATTGCTTAACTTTTAAGGGTAATTCAATGACTAATAACTAATTATCTCCCATTTTCCTTCTCATTAACTTCTATTGCTAACAATGCCCTCTTGCCTAGGGCATCCTATGTCAGGGAAGCTTTGGATTCTTCCTAGCATCCTTGTATTTTAACATTATCTAATAATTCCTCTTCATTTTTCTCCCATTATTGGGAGAACTACATTGGCCTAAATTTCATATTAGACATTATGTCCATGGAACTATGTAGGTAGCGTACACTTGACTAGTACATATGGAGTCTATTCAGCCACCCCATTCTAACTAAGCAACCCACTTGCCCACGTCCACCTCAACATTGGTCATTTTTAACCTGACCTCTTCGCATGTTTTATGATGACCTTGCATTGGTCCTTTTGACTACACTAACTACACTTGTCATGTTACACTATTTACACCTACCTCATGTATAACCAGACCATTTTTATTATTCTATAGGAGCACTTCCTACCCTGGAAACCTATGAACAACACTGACCTTGTCTAGATGACTTGATAAGCTTAATCTAATCAACTATGACTAATGTTGTGGATTGATTACCCTATCATATATCTATCTAGAACTTGACCTTCTTTTTATCAACATTGGTAGCTTTAGTCTCTTCATAATCTTGACTATCATGCTTAGTCACATTTTATGAACCCATTGGCATTTCACATGCCCAACTACCTTGTGGCACCACCTAGTGCCTCCCCATCGACTACTTATCAAACCTGCACCTGATTTGGCCTTTCCTTATCAACTCTTACTTTAGTGGGGGAACACTTCCTCCCATACTCAGGGCACCTTGACCTTCAACCAAGTGATTCATTTTTGTTTTGTATCTTGTTAATTCAAAGCCATGTAATAAAAAGGGGCAAAATGTAGACACTAGAAAACTGCACACTTATAATTTTTGATGACTAAATGCCTAAAAACCCCCTAAACCTTCTTAACCCTTAAAAAACCCCTCTTAACCTAACCAAATCACTATTCTCCTATTCACATAGTACTATTCAAGAATACTATTTGAAAGTACTATTCATTATCACTATTCACTATGGGACCCACTATCACTATTCATGATGACATGGCAAGTGACATGGAAAGTGACATGGAAGGTGGTTTGGAAGGTGATATGGTAAGTGAGATGACTTATAAGTGAGATGGCTTGATGTGGGACATCATACCCCACTTGGGACCCTTTCCCAAGGTGTTTAATGACCTCATTTAACCATGACAAGGGTCCCCCCTTGAAATATGGCAAATTTCCCTTTAAGGGGCCATCATTCAACATATATTTTGTCTTCACACATGAAAGTGGCCTTCAAAATTAAATACCCACCTCTTTAGTGCTTTAAAAAAAAAGGGGGCACTATATCCACCCAATTTTACTTTTTAACACAAATGGAAAACCCATGATCAAGGTGAGAATCCCACCACCCTCATCTTTTGACTCATTCATGCACCCACATGGAAAATGGTGTCACATTTTGTGGGGCATTTCTTTAAGTGCTTAGATGAAGACAAGAAAGGGTGGTGAAAATTCTTCTAACCTCATTTGTGTCCATGTGCATGATTCCCATTCAAAATTAGACTCATGTGCAAGGTGGGAGACACACCAACCCAAATGGGAGACCCATGATCAAGGTGGGAATCCCACCACCCTCATCTTTTGACTCATTCATGCACCCATATGAAAAATGATGCCACATTTTGTGGGGCATCTATTTAAGTTCTTGGATGAAGACAAGAAAGGGTGGTGAAAAGTCTTTTAGCCTCATTTAGACCCATGTACATGATTCCCATTCAAAATTGGACTCATGTGCAAGGTGGGAGACACACCAACGCAAATAGGAGACCCATGATCAAGGTGGGAATCCCACCACCATCATCTTTTGATTCATTCATGCACCACAAGGGAAATATCACCATACTTCTACTATTCCCTATTTTGGTATGGTTATTGACAATAAATACTCTAAATACCCCCCCTTTCCTTCACCCAAGGTTAAGTAACAAGTTAGTCTTTAGTTATTAACATCTTGTTGTAGGTATTTGAAGGAGGTCATCATTTTTGAGGTCATCCACATTTTGGAGGAAAATAATTCAAAGCAACAAAGCTCTATCGAAATTGCCTCAAGACATCTTCAACAACATCATCAACAACAACAACATTCTTCTTCAAGCTTGGAAGGTAACATTTGATTTTGTTTCTTCAATTTTATTTTATCATTCACTTGGATTTTTAATCTCTTCATCCCCATTTATCCATTTTCTTCCTTTTTCATTTCATTATCTCAATCCATTTGCTCCCTTGCCATCTTTTATCCATTCACACCTTTGCCACTTTTACCCTCCTTATCCTCTTCCCCTTTTGCCATCTTAACTATTTACCTTCTTACCTCATCAACCATTCACCCATTTATCCAATTTAAATCTTTACCTTTTTATTACCTTAACCATTTATCAACCAACCAAACACCTTTCTTTAATCCCTTGTTAAATTTCCAAAACAAAACCATAACCTTGCTTTGACTAATTTTCAACATTAGTTGCTTTATTTAGTCATTGTTTTAAAAGCAGATAAGTTTTTTGTCTTAATTAAGTTATTTTTTATAATTTCCTTGTTTTTAATTTTAGTTATTTCTATTTTAAATTAAATTATCTTTCTTTTTTATTCACAAACTTAAGTGTTAAAAGTAGGTGGATTGACAGCCTCCTAAAAAGTTTTTGCTTCTAGGATCTAGCTCATGCTAGGTAATCCACCCAACTACATGTCCAACCAACAAGTTTTGTGGTAGTGATTTATTATTGTAGGTCATTCTTCCCTAGCCAAAGAGGAGTTCTTACAAAGTTTGGATTCAACATGCACGCATTCAACAAGTATTCTTCTACACGCCCTTCTTAACTAGTTTCTTCTTTTCACACTTAAGAAAAAGTGAAAATTAGATAGAAACAACTTGCTTTCAATATTTAAAATAGATTTGAGACATATATTCTTAGTTTTAGTTTCTATGTGCAGTTCAGTGTCTTGAGTTCCTCCTTATTCATATTCACTCACATCTTCAATGTGTGTTTCCCTTCTTTATGTTATCTCTATTGTAATTAGTATCCCTTAGACCCCCCTTATTATCTTTGATAGGTTTGTAATTATATGTACTCTTACTCCTTAACCTCTTGTAACAAGATCACCTTTGTGTGACATCACTTCACCCAAATGTAAGCTTCTCTTTCATAACTTGTTAAGGACTCAATTGGAGTCTTCACATACACATTCTAGCAAGAAAAATTATTTAGCTCTGATACAATTTGGTGTAGGTAGGAGGTATAAGGGGACAACTTAATGGCTGCCTCACTCCCTAGTAGTGATCTCTCACTCTCAAACTCACAATAATACAAAACACAAAATAGAGACAAACACCTTATTTATTGAATTTGAGACAACATTACAATCACAATTTAGAAATTGAGATCATAAGGTCTCATGTCACATTGCATGCTTAAATCTCTATGTACTTCCTTAAGATCTCCTTTATTCTTCTTTGATTTTGTTGATTGCTCAATCCTTTTAATGCCAACTCCTCACTTGATCTCTACTCCTCTTGATCCTCCCTATGAAAAATCCCCTTAAATCTTAGCCTGAATCCCTTTCTCCTTTTCCCACTCATTATCCATCTCAAGTTCTCTTCTTTGACTACACATGACTCCCAAGAAACTTAAAAAATAGTGAATACTTGGGTGATTTAACTACCCCATGACCATAATAAACTAGAAGGTTTCTTTGAGAGCTTTCCAATTAGATCCCAAACACCTTAATTAGTGTTTTTATGTGAAAATCATCGTCATTTACAGATCTATTTCACTTCCTCACTGTGATTAATTTTAAAACTGTGATTGTAGGGATCATGAGAATGTGACACATCGATTGATCCTAAAGTCTTTGTATTATAGGCTCGAAATTATCTTTTGTGTCTCAACATATCCTTATGGACCCATGAAATATATTAAACACAACATATAATTGTCATGCATCCATAAAATGGTCCCCCTCTTTAACTTATACCACAAAATTCATGTGAGCATGTGGAGATACCAATATTCCATATAGCCATAGACTCCATGATTTCCTTATGTCTGCTTAAGACTATGTGGGAAAATAATGAGGTCATGAGCATTACGATTTCATGTTACTATACCTATCCTCATTTCATAAAATCATAGATTCCATGAACTTTGAGCATATGATCTCCTGACTTTGTTGAGTATGTGGTCTCTGAGATTTTACGGTAGCAAAATTATTATACTATGCAATTCAATTAAACACTCGTTGGGTCTAATGTGCAAATGTGTAGTGATTTTGTGGGTTTCAAGAACTTGTATTAATATATGTGAGACATTCATTGAACTATGACCTGAGGAGAATGGATTGTGTCTATTTTTACATTTAGAGATTAAGAAAAAGGACTTTAAGAGGCCTCTATGGCATTACAACTTAGGGTTGTGAATTCAAAATGCAATTGCGTGACCTCAAATGTGACCAATGTGATCTTTATGACCTTTGAGAACCCAAAATGTGAATCATGGCCCCTTATTGAAAAAATTAATCATAAAAGTCCTACCATACTCAAGGTGATGCAAAATTATCCGATCACCATGGATACTCCTGCATCAATTCCAATACCCAATGAGGGCTCAAACCACATGTAGTTCTCCCATTTATGTGTGTGTACAACATCATGAACAATCTAAAATGCACTTTTATTTTTTGATATTTTATAATTGGTACCATGCAACTTTGACTTTTTAAATTCATATTTGGGTATATGAATCGATCTAGTATTGTTTGTTGAAGATTTGAGATGTGTATATTACTTTGAATAATATTGCAAGATGGTGTTAGGTGATTTCTCAATGTTACCAAGACTTGCAAAGTGAATAATAACCTTAGGGGTGATTTGTATTTACAGGTGACTCTTCATTAATTTTCCACTATGACTGACCCATGAACCATGTCTAGTTTGACCTAATGGAGACTCCCCAAGTGGAAAAATAGTCATTGAGGTCTCCTAAACACCATTGGTAGGGTAAGACACCTATAGTAACCAACATTGTATGGGTTTATTGATAATATCCTAGAAGTGAAAAATGAGGATTTGAAATATGAAGAATGTTTGTCTAATATTTTGAAGGTGTTATTACATAGACTAATTGATCTTGAATAAATATGCCTAGTGAATAGAGGTGGTTAAGATAGTATGTGGGTACACAGATAGAGGTAAAGTGTGCTCAAAAGTTAAATATATGCAATTTGTCGAAGTATATCAAAGTTGATGTCTCCCAAATGTAAAAGACCAAATTTAGGTGTTTACAGTGAATAAAGAGGGAGGGAAAAATAAACTACCATTATCATATAGCATGATCTTATTGAGGTGACATAAAAATCCATGATCATATAACATGATCTTATCAAGGTGATATAAGCATATAATATTATCCTACCATGCTAACAAGACTATATAAAACAATCTTAACAAGTGTTGCGAGGTAATAGGAGTACCTCCCTATTTAGATGTTGCAAGGGAATAAGCTATGTTTGACATTATTAGGGAATGATGACCATATTAGAATAGTTAAATGACATTGTCTTGAATGGACAAGGGAACCACAATGCCAATTTTGGCTTCCACAAGAGAGGACATGACTATCAAGCACACCAAATTGTTGGCGCTTTGAATGATCTAGAAAAAACTAAATTTTGCCTTTAATCATTACAATAGGGAAATTTAAAATGAATTGTGACTATCAGTGCTCAAATAAAAATCCAAATTGATACCTACATGGGCTATAATGTTGTGGACCTGCATATTGTCCTCTGATTGGGCAATAAATTCTCCTTCCTTAATGTCATGATAAACTCTGTTAAATGCCATATTTTTTATGTTCAAATAAGGGCACATTTTGTCTACCTTAAACTAAAACTAACTTGCAAGATATAACTTATAAATTTGCACTATTTAAATGTTTAAGCAGTTAGTATCAATATCAAAATCAATAGCCATAGGATGCCTAACAAAATTGAAGTATAATACCAAATGATAGGATAGAGAATATATGGACAAATCTTATTGAGATACGCATGTTATTATGTTTCAATATAGGATATGCTTAGATGGCCTATTCATTGGGATAACTTGTTGGAAGAACAACTCACATTGTCAATTGTAAAGGATAGAGTAGTTCAGTGATAGAGCACTCTAGCAACAAATGGGAGACCCTAGGCTTAAGCTAGACCTACTAGGTAGAAATTTAACATAATATTGGAGTTAAATTAGGAGTTTCAACTAAAAATGTGTGGCTTGAGGGTGGGATGTGAATGAGGAGGCATTGGAAACAATCTGAACTCCAACCATAAAGGACAAGTAGAGCACCCCTACAATAAATTAAAGGTTTTTAGGTTTAAGTCTTAAACAGTCTAGGAAAACTTAAGATGATTTTAGAGCAACAGTGGAAGGTCTAAGCATGGAAGTGTGGTTGGTGGCTTTAGGAGATATTGAAAAAAATATACACTTTGAACCATAAATAAAGAGTGGTTCAGTGCTAGAGCACCACAACAACAAATGATCGGTTTAAGTCATAGATGGTGCATGCAAAAAACTTTATTTCCATTGCATTTTTCATTGTTAAAAGGTTAAAAGTTATTTCTACAAATCTACCATCATTATTTTGCATAAAAAATTAAAGAATAAACCTCAACAAACAGACTGCAACACATAATCTTAATTAATTCTAATACTTACCTAAGGTTTGGGCTGTAAAGCAAGCCATTCCAATCCACCATGTTGAGGTACCTTGGAGAATCCCCTACCATCTAATTTTTAAAATATGCCTCAACCCTGCCCTATAAATGCAGGTAATAGTATTCATTATGTTATCAGACAACTTTGTGAAGTTAACTGTGAAGCTACAATACCAAAAAATATAGAGATACAGACCTTACAAGGCCGGTAACCTATGAGCTTATGAGAGAAAATAATTATATTGTTATTAACTTAACTTGTTAAGATTTCCTATACAAGTTTCCACCTAACAATAACAAATTCTTTGAGTGGCATGTTTATTACTCTGGGTGGATGTTTCTTCCCATCTCTTAACCATTTGAACTTGGTTGAAGTTGTATAATTATCTACTTGGGCAATCATGGAGCTTAAGCCAGGCTTAATTCCTTCAAGAGCAGTGACCCAATTCAGTTGCTTTTTGGGTTTACATTGCCCATCTCAAGAATTGGTCGAAGTATGGTCAAGATTAGCCTGATTAGGTTTCATGTGATAGATTTCTTTATGTTGTTTCACAAGATGGTGCTTTACATGGCTCCACCTTCCACTCGTAGTTGGTTGGCTCCCTTGTTCTTCATTCACAAGCTTGGATCACATTGGGATTGTATTTGGTGATCTTTCCCCAAACTGTACTCACTACTCTTTTTTAGGGTCTAGTTTTATTATTCACTTTTTGTCTTGGCCTTATTTCGCTTCATTATGGTTTTTTAATGGGATTGAAGGTTCTTTTGGGTGGAGAAGTTGGTTTAATGATGTCTTCAAAAATCTAACTTGAAGGAATAGTTATGTGTGCCCTAAAAGATAGAATAAGAGACATATTTTAAGTTGTAACTTTCAACTCTCTTCAAGAAGGGATTAGTACTCTTTGGCCCCAGCTCTGAACTACTCTATTTTAACTATCAAGGGTGAGGGTTTTTTTGGTTTTTTATTGAATTATACAATCAATATAAAATTGAAGGATACAATATGGAGTAAAATAAAAAAACTTGGGTTTTGTACTGATTCAATAAGCCTAATCTCTCGAGTACTATAAAAGGAATCCTAGACAAGAAGAATATGCTTTCATGAAGAAGAAAGTTGTCAAAGGGAGGCAATTAAAAGTTGATGAAATTTATGATCATATGTTACACTACCATTGAAAATCTTGATTAACAAAATTGTAAAAACATGTAAAGAAGAGAGGAATACATTTATTTCCATCTAAAGATTGGGCTACCTAGAATGATATTCCAAATAATGGATAAGAAACCTTGCAACATTCCATGGCAAAATCAAATTCATGTAATGCATAATGTAAGATTTCCCAAAAAATAGAAAAAAAAACTAATTACTTTTGTTTGTTTTAAATTTCTCTCTTTTACGGAGTTTTTTTTTAAATACAATATTGCCAAGGCAATGTTTAACAAGAAAAAGTTGGAATGCAAAATATTGGAATAACAATAAAACCGCTGAAGGCATTAAATTAGACAAGGAAAAAGAGAAGTAAAACTTGATCTGAAAATAGCACAAACGCATCGATAAAAGGATTAAAGCCATTTGCCCATACCAGTGGAACCTACACTGTGTCAACCATAAAAGCATGTAGTTTGCAAACTTTATAGGAATGGACCTAACAGCGAAAATGTTCAAAACCATATCTATGACAATCAAACGTTATTAGCTACTTATAGTAGCATATTACAATCCTAAATTTCTTGATATGTAAACCCATTAAAATTAATGTTTCACTTCTCCTTTTATACCAATATAATGGTTTACCTTTTTTTTCAAAAAAAAATCCATTCAAATTAAACAAACAAATGTGATGAAGTGGAAAGGTCTAAAGAAGCATAAGTAACCATGCAACTTGGCACGATTGTGATGGACATGAGAAATTTAATTTCATTGCCCCTAGAGTCTAATCAAATAACTCCCAGATGCTCAAATGTTTTAGTGATTCGTGGATGTTTTGATGGCCCTAATATTAGTGGTGTAATTTTCTCAAATCAAATAACTCCCAGATGCTCAAATTTTTTGCATAGGCAATTGCCTTGTAATAGATGTTTTCTACATCAAATACTAAAAAAATAAGGACCATCGTCAAATACATTTGCCAAAAATGCCAAGTCAAAAATAACTAAATAGCTTCATAATAATTCCCATGTTACCAAAGCATGGTACTAGATCCTATTATATTTCAAGGAAAGTTTAAGGTTAGCCTATGCTAAATTTATTAAATATCAAATTTTGAAATAATAATAAAAATAGTTATAGGCTTCTGAGCATAGTCACCTGGAGACATGGGGGTATTGCTACTGGGATGGGGATGGGGACACCATTCAAATCAGGGTATGTGAGTAAATGAAAAAGAGTACGATTGCATTATATATAGAGTCCCCAAAAGATGCAGGGACGGGTACAGGAACATAGTCCTTGGCCATGTATTGGAGTTTTCAGGTGACTATGCTTCTAAACAATTGCCCAGTTATTAAAAGATGATGCGGGTTCTTCCTTCATGGACCAAACTCTTACCAAAGCCTATACTATAAAACATAACATATATCCAACCCCTGCCATTGATAAAAGCAAAATAATCATTTCAAGCGCCTCAAATTTCAAAACCAACATTGGAATTCATCAACATTCAAATCATGTCAACGCTAATAAACAGTGATTTTAATATATTAGAATATGACATACTCCAATTCATAAAAGTGCAAAACAATTCACAATGATTCTCATGATGAGTTTGTACCCAATCGTGGGTGTAGGGGCAAGTGCTAGTATGTATCAGGGGCAGGGGTGCATCTGTGCAGATGTAGCAATTTTTGCATTTGGGGATTCAGAAGTCTACACATTTCCATATACATGTACATTGTAGATGTTGAAAATACAAAAAAAAATATGATTATATATTCAGGGGTGGGTTTCTAACACACAAACTTTTATATTTCTCTCTTGAAGGACCAATGCAAGACCCAGACCTGCCAAACCCCCCCGCAATTACAATGCCCAGTTATTCTTTTCTCTCTATGTCTGATGTTTCATGCACTACAATTCCATTATCCATGCACTACAATTCCATTATCCAAAAATAATAATATAATTTTATGGTAGTCCAAATATTCCAAATATGTTCATGCACTGCATAAAACCAAGAAAGTACTAACCATGAGCCCTGAGGTACCGAAGAGCGACCCTTAATGTGAGGAGAAATATCTTTAAAATAATGAATAATCGTTAAAAAAAAATCATCCTAAAATTACAAAATCACCAATCACCGCCCCCCACATCAACAAAATGAATAATCTAGCCTAAAATAGTAGGAGTGTCGCTTCACTCCTATAATTATGTTGCGGAATCGTGTAACAAACAAAGGGTGCATGACAATATTCTTCTTTGATTCGTATGCTAATTTCCCTTTCCAATAATATTACATTATGGGGAAGTTGTACTTACGTAAAGCCCAATTGGACGCTTGCCTATATGCCGAGTGTGTGGTATTCATTGCGAGTGCTCACACCCATCATAAAATTCATGGTTAGTGCTCCAACCCATCATATCAAAGGTTCGAATTCTAGTCAAGGAAAGCTTTGTTCCATGATGGGTGTGTAAATGTAAGGTCTCACACAAAATTATGGATCGAACTATTTGGTGTGGATATACTTATTTTGGGTATAATTTATGAATACAAAATTAAGAGGATAATGTTGTTGTTTTTATTAAAAAAAATTGAATTCTCTTTAAACATATATAGTTTATGTTGATTATCACTAATAATTTTTAGCCTTGAAAATCTTATCAAATTGGAGAAATACAACTTTTAAAATATAAAACCAGTCTTAACTACTAAGCCTTCAACCTAACCAAGAAGAAAACTAACAACAATTTTAAAATATCACAGTCAACCTTAGATTCAACCTTTTGCTACCAACATTCATCTGCCCCTACTGGAAAGAAACGATTCCATTGTCCATTGAGTTCCACCGACAATAGAATTTTGAGCATCTAGTTGAAATCGTTCAACTTCCATTTTCCTACCTCTTTTCCCCTTTTTGCCATAATTTAGAGTTTGAAGAGAGTTGAAGGATTGAGCTATAGTCAAAACAACCCTACTAGCCAACTCTTCTTCTTCCTCCTCCCAATTCACCTCTTTTTCTTATGAATCTTCCTTCTGCTGGGAATTTTCCAAAATAGGAAGAAAGTTTTCTTGTTCTTCTAGCCCCAAAAGCCTTACTTCCTTTCCCTTATCCAACTAAGGAGATAATTGTTGCCCTGGCTTCACAGGGATATGAACTTCTTATGCGGCGTGAACCTCATCCTTTTGAGGACTTACCTGAATATTCTGGCCTTTTTCCAAAGATGAAAGTTCAACCACGAATTTTTTTGCTAGGAATTAAAATCTATGAATCAAATCTCTATTCGGACAACCCGCCTTCTTAACCCATTTTTGCAAAACCATAGCTTGTGATCCTTTTAAACCATTCTCAAGACAAGAAGCTATCTTATGATTACCTTGATTACATTTAGAACATCTGAATGACAATCCTTCAAAATTGACATAATGAGTCCATAATCCGTGGGATGAAGAGATCTGAATGGAGCGATGGAAAGGTTTGGATAGATCCATCAAAGCACACAACCTAATATAACTCTGATTAGCCCCCAAGGAATCATCAATTTTCACAAAATTTCCCTGCTTACTCACCAGCTGCTTAAGAAGATCAAGATCTTGCATAGCTAATGGAAGATTATAAAATCTAATTCATATTGGGGCTTGCGAGATAACCGAGGTAACATGATTAAAAAAGGGAGCCCAAGGGCATTAAAAAAAATGCTAATCACCTAAAAACAAAAGACCATTCAACCACACAAAATCCTTGTCTTCTACAAAAAAAATGAATTAGAAAAACCCATTAGACAATAATATTGGAGAAGGAGCTTATATTGATGACAAGTTTCCAGAAGACAATTTTAACAACATGTCCCAAGATGGTCGTTTCCCTACACATCTACCTATCAAAGCTCTGTTTTCTCTTACCAAACTAATTTCTAAAATTTCTACATCTAAAATTTCCAAAATTGGAGAGTCAAAGAAAAATAGGGTATATCACCTAAAAGGTAGTTTCTAGAGTTTTTTTTTAAGTTGAATCTCCTACTGGATTACTCTGCACTTCTTTAATCGACTAAGAAACCTTTGTATAAATATTTTTATGCAGAATCTGACTTCTACGGATCAGAATAGGTTCAAAATCAGGGTTAGCTTTGAGAAGTATCTTTTTACAATAAGCTCTGTAAGAATGATATGGGTTTGAAACATTTTGCATAAGGAATAAACCACATATTTGTAAACCCTAGCTACCTTTTTAGAAACCTCATATTGATTCCTTGGAGAGGAGTTGTCAAAAGCCTAGCCTCTGTCTTTAACTTGTTTCTCCAACCCTAACCCATCTTCCTGTAGCTTAGAATCCAAGCTTAGTTGCTCATAATTTTTGAAACCCCGATCAAAGATTACTTATTTGTTCTTCAATCTACCCCTCCCAGCTCTGCTTGTCCCAACAGACCCATGCTCCTCCCTTCCTGCCTTGACATCTGAACTACCAACATTCGCTAAGTCCTCTTGAACACTCCCTCTGTTATGTCCCTCTTGCCCTTCTTGCCTGAGTTTGAGTGAATAAACTGCTACTACCGTCACATCTCCCATCAACCATTTCCCTTTGGCTGTTGCCTCACTTAAACTCTTCACCTTTTGCTTCGCTACTCTAAAACCCTTTGTTATTGTCTTGTCGTTGTTCATTGCTTCCCTGCCATCAATCTCCATCTTCGACTCCATTTTTGCAACAATTTTTCAAATTTTACTTTTCCTATAATTACCAATTAATCAAAAAAAATTTAAAATTATTAATTAATTATTGTAGGATTTATAATGGATGAAACTATGATAAATATGGAAAAGCATGTCAGGGTTTTGGAGGCCATGGTAAAAGCTTGTTTGCTTAGTAGATCAATCACTATAAAGGTTGATTTGGTATCCAAAGTGTATGAAACTTCAAATTAGGGGAGGGTTTTAATTAGCATTGAAAAGAATGATAGGTGGATAATGTCATTGCAAGTAGAGGGGTTATAAAAATTAGAGGCATCTAAGCCATTAGAAGCTTTGAAGACATCAGGGTTACGTGGATCTGTGTCTAAGGATGATACATGACCAACTGAGTTCAAGAAGGGGAGCCACCATTTAGGGGAGAAAGACCCTAATTTGGTTGACATTATTGTAATAAAGGGATCTATGGACCATCTAAATTTGAGGGACCTGAATGGGAAGGCCCCATTTTGGTTGTAGATGTTGGAAGATATGGAAACCGTAATAACTTCTTTGGTGCTATAAAACAAAGATCTTTTGTAGAAGTGGTATCCATAAGGGTTCATAAGTCGTTAGAACCTACTAAGACAAGTATATCAGTCTCTTTTGAGGAGGATCATGAGCTTGTGGAGGTGCTGGATAATGAAGAATGGTTTGTTGTTAGGGGGTTGCATGAAAATTTAACAAGATTCAGCCAAGCCTTCCAGTGCTACACAAATGAATTTCAAAAAATTAGAGACCTTTAATGAAAAATAGTTTGGAGATGTACCCATGTGACAAGGGTTTCTTCAAAGTTGTATTTGACCTTTTTGAAGATAGGAATACGAACATGCAAGATCAAATTTGGTCCATGGACCAACACCTCCTTTTGATGAAGCCATGGTTTCCCTCCTTCAACCCCTTCATCGAATCTTTTAATATCATGCCTATTTGGGTACGCCTACTGTACCTTCCCCTCTAGTTTTGGTCTAAATCTTTCCTCTCAACTAGAGGCAAAGCTTTAGGTGAGATGTTGGTAATGGATGAATCTACTATTATTATCTTCATGCTAGTTATGCTTGAATTCTTGTTTTTATGGACATGTCATTTGAACTTCCTACAACCATTGATTTGAATGCATGAATCATAGTTGGTCTAAAACTCTTGACTATGAAGAGCTACCCTTCCAATGTAGAAGATGTTTTGTTACATGGCATACAACTGGTTCATGTCAATTACCCATAAAAAAGATGGAAACCTCATGGTGGAAGAATGCCCTTCTTAACCATCTCACAGTGGAAGGCACAAACGCTTTCGAGAGTGAAGATGAGGAAAAGGCTTTAGATATTCAAAAGGATAAGATCCAAGAAAAAGTGAAATCTAGGGAATTGTTGGGGTCTTTGCAGAAGTAGATGTGAAGTCTTTGGTCCACACGAAGGAGAAGGAATATGAGTTAAATGGAGCCTTGTTGAAGGCAAAATCTGTTTCTAAAATTAATTTTGCTACTTCGAATTCAAGTGAAGGTTTGTTAGTTAGGGTTTCATTGAAGAACTACAAACCAGTGGATGAATTTGGAGTTTCCAACCCAATCTTTGTAGATTCAGGGGAAGGCGGAGATTGGATTGTAAGAAAGAGTTGAAACCACTAAATATGACCCTCAGATCTCAGAAAAAAAATATTATAGAAAAATCATAATATTTTTAAATTTCTTTTTTGTCTCGCTGCAGAGCTACAACACATTCACAATATATCTGTATCTGATCCCATTTTTCATTAAAAAAAGAGCTTCATTAAATTTTCATTATCTGATATTTTTTACTATTATAAAAAATATAACCCTTTCAAAACCCAACTTTTACTAATAATAATAAAAATATATAACAAATCCAAAATTAATCTCTCACACAATCATCCTCACAATCCCCAATCATAGCGTTCGTTATAGAAAATGCCCTAAATGGCATATATTTCCCTTTATCTCTCACATGTACCCTTTGAATACATGGGGACCCTAATTGTCTAGCTTATTTAGAATTAAGTTTGAACTAATTTCTACTAATAGAAGTTTAGACTTTGACCTTTTCCTATTAAATAATTATTTTGGAAGTGGAGTTTCCAATTATTTATGGGGGAAGCATTGAGTAATCGAACGCCACTTGTCAAGATCTCACGATAGGTAAATGAGCTCCAATCCCCCCTTCCTCACATGGGCAAAAGACGTTGTCATAAGGTAAACCCTAATCATAAACTTATTTTTCCCTTGCGAATAATTAAAATTTAAATAAATCGAAACCTAAACCTTAGACCTTTCGCCGGGCAGCGGGCCCTAACGGTCAGTGGAGATCCGTGCAATTCTAAGGCGGCGAGATCTGCCCGGCTTGCCCGTGTGAAAACGCTCGTAAACGCCAGCCAAACCGTAAACTGCGAGTTAAATTACTAGGGTTTTACACGCTGTAAACACCAGTAAATGCTCACGGCTACAAGACCTGAGCTCGAGCCGCAACGAGGAATCCATCACAGATCTAGCTCGCTATGCGTGCAGCCTAGGCTCTGGTAGGCGTTGGAGTGAGTTGCCAGTTCGAATCCCCGTGAATTTTGACGAATTTTGAGCTCCTTTCGCATTCTGAGGTGAAAGTGCGAGATTTAATCATGGCGAAGAGCTTGACGGTCACTTTTCTTGTTTTCTGAGCACCGGATTTATCTTCTGAATGTAATTCAGCGTCTTGGAGGACCAAGTAGCGCAACAAGCTTCACTGTCATCAAACCAGGTTTATAGTTTTTTTGAAACCCCAATGGGATTTTTTTTTCTTTGATTTTTTTCCCGTAAGGTTGAGTAGTTTTGCTTCAGCTTTGTTTTTATTGTACGGCCGGAAGATAAAATTTTAGTTTTGGTAGGATTTTAGTCTTTTAGGGTTTATTTAACCGTAAATATGCATTGTTCAGGTGCTCGAGGGTTTTGAGGGTTTGTATATGGAGGTCGCATGTTCCAAACTTGCCGCCGGCCTCACGGCCGAGCAAGTTTATATATGTCAAAGGACTTGGAGTTTACTCGTGGATGTCTGTGTTCAGACGGCCGCTGAGGCTTTGTTCTTTTCGAGTGTTTTAATGAGGATGCTCAACGGCCGTGAAGAAGTAAGAACATTTTTATGTTCCGAAAATAGGCTTAAGTTCTGGTGTTGTTACTGTGCTGTTTAATTATTTGTTTTCTGTGAAAGGTCTCCTGGGTGGCCAGTATAGATTATTTAGATTTTAAATCATAATTTCTGGTGGTAGCGCCTTTTGACGAAGAACAAAGTTATTTCTCCTTTTGGTTTTGAATTTTTTACCAGCTAGTTAGATTTTCACTGTTATATTTTTCTAAAAGCTTATCAATTCTTCTAGGAGGTTATCAAGCATGCATTTATTTGTTCCTCATGAAATAAGAATTCTAATTTTCCTAAGATTTTTTGGGAAGCCAGTAAAAAATCTTTTTATTTGGGCTTTTGTTAATATATGTTGTGCTAGATGCTCCGAGCTTCTACAGTTCACATTAGTAAAGAAAAAAGCTTGTTAACAAATTGCATCTGTAAAATTTTCGTCGAAGCTTGCTTTCTTAAGTTATGTGCCATTAGATCATCTTCCTTTATTATAGGTTGGTCTTAGGTTTTGTTTCGAAGTTAAAAATATTTTTGGTTTGTTCGTGGGAACTCGTATGTAAACGAAACCCCTGTGAATTGATTTGAACTGTTTTCTAGAATTTTCTATTTATTCATTTATTACTGGGTTCAGTTCCTTTTGATGCCTGTAGGTTCGGGCTGGATTTGTTTTGTGAATGGGATTTGTAGTACTTTGTATTTTTTTGTTGCATTTGTTTGCGCTCTAGGCTTTTTTGCGGTTAGTTGCTTTTGTTTGGCTTTGGCAGGATTCTAATTTGTTTCTGCATTTTGTTAAATTTCTGTGAGGTTTTGTATGAAATGGGTATTGTTATCTGTCATCGGAAGGGATCGTTTGTGATTTGAATGGCTATTAAAAAACTCTTATATGCTAGTAAACTTGCTTTTATAGTTCATTCTGATGTGTGGGGTTGAATTCTTGTTGTGAGTGGAAAGTTCTGATTTGTAGTAGTGATCGCTGTATTTTCTACTGATCCTTTTTATATCTGCAATACTGTTCCGTTTTATATCTGCAGTACTGTTGCATCTCTCTTAAACAAGTGTTGGTTTTGGTTGAATTCCCACAGAGAATACAAATTTCTAGCCTTTATTGGGTTATAGCTTGACTTTTAAGTTGGGAATGGGAATTGTACTTTGTGGCATTTGTTGCTCTAAAAACAAAGTTCTAGTTTGACCATATTTCTGTGCACTGTTTGTTTTGGATATCATTTGCTATATATGATTATGTTTGAACGGATAATCTCACTTTTCCCCTTTCAAATCTGACTTTTGTCTGTATTGGTTGGAAAAAGGGATATTAAGATTTGATGTGGATTGCTCAATTTTTCTTCAGTGTGTTAAGGGGATGTTGGGTATTAGGGTTTGATGTGGATTGCCCTGGATCTACTGCCATTAAAGATTTAGGATGTCCACTTTCATTTATGACCTGGATCAAGCAAAATCCTCTATTTGGATCCTTGGCAGGGTTTGAGTAAAGAGGGTTTATTATTAGTATTCAGTCCTGCCTAGGGTGTTGTATCTTTATGGTCAAGACCTTTTTCATGCTACAGTACAACCTAGGGTGTTGCATCTTTATGGTCATGACCTATTTCATGCTATAGACCAGCCATCTGAATTTTTGAATGTGAGTCTCAGACAGCTTTTTCATTTTTCTGTGAACGTTGGTTCAGGTTGGTTCTGACTCCAGAATGGTTGCGGTTGAAACGCAGTCAAAAGGAACAAGACCCAGGTGATCTATATTTTTTATTAATATTTTTGTAATGATTTCTTTCACTAAATCTAGGGTGCATGAAAATCTGATCTTGGCATTTGAACTGGCTGACTCACGATTTGCAGATCAGATGAGGGGGTCGGATGTTTCCTTCCTATGATAGAGGTGTGTAAGAACATTAAACAAATTATTAATGATAGGTTGCTGTACTGCATTTCATATATAACTCCAGTAATCTGTATGTGGCTTTGGTTCTGAAAGTTATGCATATGAGTAAAGACCACTGGGTATCTAACATGCAGTTAATGCATTTGGTGCAGGATTTGACAAAAGATGTAAACTTCATAGACGGGCCTGATACCAGTGTGAGGTTCAGTAGTGACATTAAAGTTTCTGTGGCAGCTAAAAGTAAAGAAGAAGTTGAGAGTGAAGATGATAAAGACGATGATGATGAGGATGATGACAACGAGGAAGACTTTGGTGAAGAAGATGGAGGGGAAGATGTATCTTCTGAAGATGGCGGAGAAGAAAACAATGGTGTTGATGATGCAGAGGGTGGGGGTGATGAAGATGATGAAGATGAAGACGATGAGGAGGAAGAGGCTAACGACAACAATGAAAATAATGGCAGTGATGACGATGAAGATGATGAAGAGGATGAGGAAGAGGTAGTTGAGGAAGAGGACGACCATGGAGAAGGGGAGAAAGAGGAAGATGATGAGGGGGAGGACAAAGATGAAAAAGAAGATGACGATGAAGATGAGGATGATGAAGAATCTCTACACCCTGCAAAGAAGAGAAAGAAATGAAATCTCTCTTTGCAATGTCTTAGTGAATATTGTGTAGTCATCGTTTCTCTCTCTTTTGTTTAGGAATTTATGCTGTATGCCCCAGATGAAATGAATGAAAGCTTTGTTCAAACTGATGTTCAGTCATGTGAACTTTGCTGAAGAAAAAGTGTTTTTTGCAGTTAGTCTTTTAGATGGTTTAGTTGGAGGGTTGTTGAGATATTTCAATCTACTTTTAGCTTGTATAATTAATTAGGAGATATGATATTGCACCATTATTTGCACTTTATTTTGAAAATGGAATATAATAAATAATGTGGAGTGGTGGAGAATCATGTTTAAGTGAATCGTGGCGGTTGGGGTTCAGATTCTCGTGCTTTCATTTTTGTGCCTTCCCAAGCGAACATGGGAACCTTTCGTGGTTGAGGGATAGCCCACTAGTTTTCTTGTTGGAAATTATCGCGATTATACACTTTAGTTAATAATTTTGGGATCTGCTATCAAGGGTTGAATTTCAATGTACACTCGCTTTTTATCCCATGTATATTTAGCCAGCCAACAAATATCATGGTAATGCTTCTCGAGTACATATAGGAAATATGGTTTAATTGGTGGGTTGTTTTCAGGGCAAATTAGTTTGGAATCTTAAAAGGTATTATCAGGTCTGGAAATCATGGTTGGCTCGTCGGCGCGTTGTTTTTGGGATGCCGTAGTTGGCTCATCGGCGCGTGGTTTTTGGGATGTCGTAGTTAGCTTACATGTTGTATTTTTGGGTGTCGTAGTCAGTTCGTTGGCGTGCTGTTTTCTTGGCACCTAGTCGGTTCGTCGTTGTGCTGTTTTCTTGGCACTTAGTCGGTTCGTCGTTGCGCTGTTTTCTTGGCACCGTAGTTGGTTTGTCGTCGTGCTGTTTTCTTGGCACCGTAGTTGGTTTGTCGTCGTGCTGTTTTCTTGGCACCGTAATCGGCTTGTCGATGTGTTCTCTGGGCATTGTAGTTGGCTCATCGGTGCATTGTTCTTTGGGCATTGTAGTTGGCTCATTGGTGCATTGTTCTCTGGGCATGGTAGTTGGCTCATCGGTGCGTTGTTCTCTGGGCATTGTAGTTGGCTTGTTGGTGTTTTTTTATTGGCATTGTAGTTGGCTCGTTGGTGCATTGTTTTTTGGGCATCATAGTTGGCTTGTTGGTGTGTTGTGTTTTGGGCATCGTAGTTGGCTCGTCGGTGTGTTGTTTTTTGGGCATCGTAGTTGGCTCGTCGGTGCGTTGTTTTTTGGGCATCGTAGTTGGCTCGTCGGTGCATTGTTTTTTGGGCATTGTAGTTGGCTCCTCGGTGCGTTGTTTTTCGGCACTGTAGTTGGCTCGTCGATGCGTTGTTTTCTCGGCACTGTAGTTGGCTAGTTGGTGCGTTGTTTTCCTGGCACCATAGTTGGCTAGTTGGTGCGTTGTTTTCTTGGCACCGTAGATGGCTTGTAGGTGTGTTGTTTTATCAACACCGTAGATGGCTCATCGGCTCATTGATGTGTTGTTCTCCCCAACATTGTAGATGGCTCATCGGTGCGTTGTTCTCCCCAACATTGTAGATGGCTCATCGGTGCGTTGTTGGGACCTTAGGACCTTGTTTTCTCTACACTGTAGTTGGCGCATTGGTGCATTGTTGGGACCTTAGGAAATTGTTTTCCCTACACCGTAGTTGGCTCATTGGTGCGTTGTTTTCTTTGTACCGTGGTTAGCTCATCGATGTGCTGTTTTTCTCTAATTGCAATTTGCTCATCGGTATGTTGTTTTTCCAACACCGCAGTTGGCTCAACGGTGTGTTATTTTTCCCAACATCGTAGTTGGCTAGTTGGTGTGCTGTTGGGACCTTAGTTGGCTAGTTCGTGTGCTGTTTCCCAGCACTGTAGTTGGCTAGTTGGTGCATTGTTTTCCCACCTTGTAGTTTGTTGTGTTGTTCTCTAGCATCATAGTTTTGTTGTGTTGTTTTCCCAGCACCGTAGTTGGCTAATCGGTGGGTTGTTTTTCTAGCACCATAGTTGGCTAATCAGTGCGTTGTTTCTTAGCTCCATAGTTGGCTAATCGGTGGGTTGTTTTTCTGGCACCATAGTTGGCTAATCGGTGCGTTGTTTCTTAGCTCCATAGTTGGCTAATCAGTGCCTTGTTTTCAAGGGCAATAGTCCAATGGTGCATTGTTTCTTAGCACTGTAGTTGGCTAATTGGTGCGTTGTTTCTTAGCATCGTAGTTGGCTAATTGGTGTGTTGTTTCTCAACATTGTAGTTGGCTAATTGGTGCACTATTTCTCGGTGCCATAGTTGGCTAATTGGTGTGATGTTTCTCAACACCATAGTTGGCTAATCAACATTGTAGTTGGCTAATTGATGTGTTGTTTCTCAGCACCAAGTTGGCTAATCAACACTGGAGTTGGCTAATTGATGTGTTGTTTCTTAGCACCATAGTTGGCTAATTAGTGCGCTCTCTCAACACTGTAGTTGGGGTGTTGTTTTCAAGGGCGATAGTCAATTTCACGCGGAGGGTATTTTGTGGCACTAAGTCAATTTCACTAGGAGGGTGTTTTGTGGCACTATAGTTGGAGCACTATAGTCAATTTTATTGGGAGGGTGTTTTTGGGCACTATGGTTCATTAATTGGTGGGTTGTTTTTAGGCACCATTGTTCATTAATTGGTGGGTTGTTTTTAGGCAGCGTAATTAATTAGTGGTTTGTTTTATGGACATCATAGTTAATTCGCTGGAGAAGGGGTAGGAGAGATAATACTATGGTCAATTTCTCCAAGGAGAAGTAGGAGGTAATCAAATAAAAATGGTAATAATTTATAAACTATATAATATATAAATGAAAGTAGGTTGATTAATTGACACTTTAACAATAATAATTTATAAGAGAGATTCTTGTAAATTACATAATATGTGAATATGAAAATAAGAGGTAATTAATTAATGTTTATTATATAATTATACTTTTTATGAACTTTATTATATTTATTATATAATATTACTTTTTATGAGTCTTATTAAATTTTATTATATAATAAAACTTTTTATGAGTTTTATTATATAAAAAAAATAATTTCTACGAATTTAATTAAATTTTATTATATTATATTTATTATATAGCTATACTTTTTATGAGTCTTATTATATATGAAGAAAATATGTGGATGGAGAAATTAGTAGATAATTGTCTCTTTCCTGCGTAAAGAGAGTAAAAGTACTCATGAGCCTTATTATATAAGGAGGGTATATAGGAACCTTATTATGTGAAGAAAGTAATGGTAGTTTTAGTAAGCTCGGTACTTTTATAAACTTTATCCTAAGGAGAGTAATCGTTGGTCAATTAGTGTTTTAATGGTGATATGTAAATGTAAGTATGGGGTTTTGGAAATGTTTAATTAAAAAACGTTTTGAGTATATGGAGTTTTAGAATTGCTTAAATTTTGAAAAGTTTTATTTATTATATTTTGAAATATTAAACATAGATTTATTATTTTAATTGAAATTTTAAATATTTTAAATATAAATTTATTATTTTAACTAAATTTTTAAACATGCAGTTTCAATCGTATATATTTTTACTAAATCTACAATAAATAGTATTTAAATTTAAATTATTAAAATTGATTAGAAAATTTAACCTTATTCATCATACTAAATTGATGATACTAAATTGATGATGGTAAAAGATTGTTTGACGTACCCATTTTGAAGAATGAAAGATTAAATTTAAAATAGACAATATGCACGTTTTAGTCACAATAATTAAGAACACCTAACCTTATCTACCATATCAAGATTGGAGATTGGATGATGGTAAAAGATTATTTATTAGATATTTTTGTATGTCCTGTTTTTAATTATAATTAAACTTGAGTTGATTATTTGTGGATGTTATAATCTTTTATTATATATTTAATTATAATTAAATTTGAGTTGACGTAAATTTTTGGAGGTCTTATTTACGTGTAAGTGGAGTAACAACAGGGTTTTATGTTGAGGGTTATCATTCTTATTAAGTAAGTAAATGGGTCTTGTGTATTTGTTTTTCTTGAAATTTGACCGCTTAACATTCAACCTCCCAAAAATCTCTCAAGAACAACTGCTACAGGGGAGGTTTTCCAGCATAGCAAAGTAGTAGGGGGCACAAATTTTATTCAACTTCTTGTTAAAATTTTGCTGTGCTTTTTGCCATTTGGTAGAGGTGCATGAACTTGCCTCCAAAATTTCCTTCCAACTTCTTATTTCTCATGAACAGTGTCGTCCCTGTAGTAAAAATAAATAAAAACACTTAGAACCGTAAAATTGAAAAAGCCTCTATAATTTTTGAGCGGTGCTTGCTTAAAAACAGTTCACTGGCCTCCAACAAAAGCCCAGGGTCTAAGAATTTCAATGATGGGAGTTTATTTATGGTCCTTAAAAAAAAATTAAAATAGCAAAACAACGTTTATGACAACTATCAAATCTTTGGCCCCATTAATTTAGTGCATGGCTTAATTAAACATAAAATGGTATTTATATATTTATTAATAGTTAAATTGCATATATAAGATGTATGTATTTATTAATAGTGAAATTGTCTTTCTATATATAAAAGATATTTGATATAAGATGTTTGTGTATTTATAGATTCTAGGTTTAAATTAGGTATTATTAATATATTTATTGATTTTTATAGTTCTTGTATGTCTTTTTGTGATATCTTTTAGTTATCATTTTCTTTTCCTCTATTCTTCAAGTTCTAGATATGTATAGTGGATACACTTGTGCTCAAGACATTTATAATTGTACGGTTTTAACAAGAGCCTTATGTGATCCTTATCTCATCTTTTACACCTTTTCATCTTTTCATCCCTTTAATGTTGGTTTGTGCAGAAACAAGGCTAATTTGAATTCAAATCATTTATAAATACACAAGCACCTTATAGTGCATTTAAGCATCTATTATCTATTTAAAAGTTATCTTGATTTAGGGAATGTGTGAAGGTTATCCGTGATCTCTTTTGCAAGGAGAACATGACCTGACTCACTTGGCAACAACTTCATAATAAATTTTATTTAAATAATTCAGACACAGAGGCTATTGCTGAAATTTAGAGTTCCAAACTTGATGAGTATTTGTACAAAATAGGGGTCAACTCTCTTGTTCATTGGCGGAAGGATTGGCACTAGCATGTGACCACCCCCTTCACTCGATATTCTCCTCGATTGGGGTATAATTTACGAGCCCTTCAGAATATTCCAGATGAAATGCTCAACCTTAGATGGAATCTCCATCCCAGACATAGGGTTTAGGCCCGATGCTTTAGCACTGAGTGGTCTGCTATTATTGAGCCCCAAAAAGCTCATTTCTTATGGTGTCTCCTTTATCAGGGCTTGCTTGTAGGTGACCGATTTAAGCATCTGGGAGTGCCAACTCCATTTGACCAGCGCATCGGCAACCAAAGACTATTAAGCACCTTTTTTGGTTTTTCTCTCATGCACAATCTGTGTGGCGCTGGATTCATTCTCTTTTTCAACGCTTTTGCCCTGAATTCTTCACGTGAAAGATGACTCTCTTGGGGGACTCGACTCTGTTGCTTTCAAAATATAATAGATTTTAAATCTTTCGAGATGATATTTTATTTCAAATCTGGTAAGCTTGAAATTATTCTTGCTTTAATCATGAAGCGCTGGGATGTAATGTCTCTGTTACTAACAAACTTACTGTTCTATCTATTGTTACTCTTTAGATTCAAAGTCAAACAGAGAAAGTCCACCTGCAACTCAAGCACCTCCAGCGTTTGCTCGATCACTGGGAAAATACCTTGTGCGTAGTTAGCCGTGAACCTCATGAGCCCCCTTGACATCCTATGCCTCCTCGAGGACGAGGGTTTGGGCAACGCCGACAATGTTCCACAACCGGACACATGAGTCATTCTCCTCATTGGTCATCACCTTGCTGGTCTTCTCCTTGTCATGGTGGTCCGAGTGGCTCGCCTAGATCTGGGGGTGATGGCAGGGGCTGGGAATCTCCCCCATCTCATGATGGTCACATCAGAGGCTGGGGTCCTTCCCCCAAGGCAAATTTCTATGACTGGGTCTGGAAATCTCCCCTGAAAGAAAGTAAGATGAGACATTCGAGGCTCAACAAAACACTAGTTGGGAGCCTTTACCTGTGGATGAGGATCCTCTTGCCTTGGGAGGATGGGGTGGTAAGCCTCATAGCCCGTCGTCTACACCACCTCCCTTGACGTCCATGTTCGTTGTGGTTGTTTAATTATTATTTTTACTATTATCTATTCTTTGCTCTTTGCTCTGGGGTCAAATTGTTGATGTGATGTTTCTTTTTATGGGTGTGGTCATTTTTTGACCACTATTTAGACTTTTTCCAAGGTGTATTTGCCCTCGGTGTGATTATGCTCATGGGGTGTGACTTTTTCACCCACTTTTTTTGTATGATTAGCGTTGTGCCATATCTTATTTAATTAATATATAGGTGCTCTTCAATAATAATAATAAAAAGTTATCTTGAAATTATTTGACAAACCACATTTACAAGCAATTAAAGAAATCAAACAATCATTACAGTATTCATTGTAAGAGTGAAGATTATGTTGTGATAAATGATTGTAATTATTTTTTTTGATTTGCGACAACATTGTTTCAATGTGCTATGTGACAAATTCTAGATAGTTACCTAAAAAATGATATCTTTTGGTAATTTTTAAATAAATATATTTAAGATATTTGTAATGGTTAATTATTATTTTGAAATGTAATAGTGTAAAACATTTATAAAAAAGACATTAAATTTAATGTCTATTTGTTTACCATAATAATAATAATTTAATATAGTTTTTAAGGTCCATGAAGTCAAGTATTGCTTTGGCTATGGTCTGCAAAGAAACTTATAGCACATGAGACCACCTCGTACTCCCATTATGGAGAGGCACTTCACTGTGCTACAAATACGAGGCATACAATCTTTACCCCCTACAGGGTTTAACCCAGTGATCTCCCTACCAAGAACACATGTTCTTCACCATTAAACCAACTCAATGTGTAGAGAATATAAATTAGTTAAACAAAATAAAATCCTTAAATAGATGAATTTATATAATAAATTTAATATAAAAGCTCCCAGATTGATATCTGTCTAACATTTTAATCTTTACTAGTGTTATTTAGTTGTGATTCTTACTCTACATCTAATTTGATAGCTCCTACAAATTTCATTAGTGGTGTAAATAAAAAATGTGGCCGGAAATAATTCTGCTCACAGAAAAAGTTCATAAGTGGCCTCGCCTGGAACACATCTGCGGATACCATAAAATCCATATCCTCTCTCCTTAAAGATTGTATGGTTGTTACGGACGAAAGCAATGGCAGATCCAAGCACAAGGACGATGCGAGGAAAGCCCTCAAGGATCTTTGCATGAGAATTGACACCAGAATTGACTCTCTGCGAGTTTGCTACTGAAGAACACGAGGCTGCCTAGGACTGAACGATTCATGGAAGTGATGTCCCCTGTGATATACTTCCATGACAAATTTGTGAACTTCTTTTCCCAGTATGGT
Source organism: Torreya grandis (assembly GCA_037957365.1). Classification (NCBI taxonomy): domain Eukaryota; kingdom Viridiplantae; phylum Streptophyta; class Pinopsida; order Cupressales; family Taxaceae; genus Torreya; species Torreya grandis. The sequence goes on along the minus strand of JARHVA010001767.1, from coordinate 1,024,032 downwards.
GAAGTAGAAGCACGCTGGATAGGCTATAGGAGTAGTAAAAGTCCCATAGAGTCGTAAATGCTGAAAATGTAGAAGAAACTAAATTAAATAAAAAAAAAAGTAAATTAATGAAAGTAAAATAATAGAACAAAATTGAATAGTGTCAAATTACTTTGGAGAAATTTAAATTGAGAAAACTTTAGAAGAGTACTGCCTTCATGAAGCCCTTATGAACATCTTTTACAATATGATAATGTTCAAATCCATACACTAGTCTGCCACTTGCTTACACACACACAACCCAACTCCCAACACCAAATACAATCAATAACGCTATGAGAACATTCTCGAGTACATGGATGAATCATTGCTTGATTTAAGCTCAAACAACTAATCAACCATTGAATGTTTGTTCAAACAACTAATCAGCCATTGAATGTTTGTTCCCCTATACCATCTATAGAAGCTTACATATATGTATCAAGGAAGAAACCTGACGCTATGAGAACATTATTGAGTACATGGATGAATCATTGCTTGATTTAAGCTCAAACAACTAATCAACCATTGAATGTTCGTTCCCCTATACCATCTATAGAAGCTTACATATATGTATCAAGGAAGAAGCTGATTTAAGCTCAAACAACTAATCAACCATTGAATGTTCGTTCCCTTATACCATCTATAAAAGCTTACATATATGTATCAAGGAAGAAGCCCGTAAAGAAGTTGAAATGAACAAGAATTGGAAGAAGCATTTGAAATCATTTCTCTACATGTGTTTTGTCCGTTTGCAAAACTATGCTTTGTTTAGGGAAAAAATACCACGATAATTTCAAAATTTATGCAGCGGTTACCTAATCTCCACTTACATGAACCAATGATTTCATAACCATTAGGGTGGTTACATAACTACTATCTGTAAGAACTAGCTGTTTTGTTACCTTCAATGAAACTTTGACTTTCTACATCAGGGACTTACTAAAGCCTTCACATCTAGGATGTCTTGATCATCCTTGCCCTGATTCCATCTATGTAGACCTCTCTATACTTAACTGTTCAACTTTATTGACTGGAACTATGTGGAAAACAATTTTTCTGGAAGTGTTACAAATGATACAAGTGACATATTTACATATTTAGAGAACAGTAGATTAGTTAACTTATATTGTTAACAGGTATTGATCCAAATTTTAGATCACACCTCCCCAATTTGGAAGCTTTTTATCCCCAAAAGCTTAGGAACTCTTGAGGTGACGAAATTTATTCCCCCCTTCCTCCTTGGAATACCATTTTGCGTTCCTTGGAACTCAACCTTTTAGTCCAACATGCCAATGCCCTTGCACTCCTCCTTTTATCCTTCTTTCATTCTTTTACAATAAAACATCTTGCTCCAATTCTTCTTGAATTTCTAAAGTAATATCTTTAGTAGAAGGTAGCAAATGACCTTTTTCTTCATCTAGCATTGAATCTTAAAAGATACGTAAGTTCTCAACATGTACACCATGTAATAGATCTTCATGTAAGGAGGCAAATCCAATATGAAAACATTCTTTCCCACTTGCTCTAATTTAAAAAATGGTCCATATTTAAGTGGCTTAAGCTTCTTAATTTTACCTCAGAGCCTTTCTCTACTCAAGTACAACTGTACCTTGTTTTTAATAAAGAAATCATATTTAGTCCTATGTTGATCATGCATTGCTTTGTGTTTGGCTTATGACTCCTTCAACCTCTCTTGCACTTGGAGGTGAATTTTCTAAATATTGTTAATGATTTTCTTAGTTTTATGGATTTTTAGATCCGATCTCCCTTGTTCCTCATATGAATTTATCAAAACAACATCAAATACACATGGAGGTAAATAACCAAAACATGTTTGAAATGGAGATTTATTAGTAGAGGAATGAATAACCCTTTTATAGAAATGCTAAATATACACCAAGTTTTCATCCCAAGTCCTAGGATGTTCTTATTGTACCCTCTCAAGTGTTGTACCAATGTTATTTTTACCACCTCTATCTGCCCATGGATTTATGGATGAAAAGCGATAGATCTCTAGCGTCCACCTTCTCCCACAATGTAGTCTAAAATCTGCCCATGGATTTATGGATGAAAAGCAGTAAATCTATATAATCTAACGTCCACCTTCTCCCACAATGTCGTCCAAAATCTGCCCACAAATATTAAATCACTATATGAAATGATAGAACTTAGAAATCCAAAGTGAATCCACACATTAACAAAAAAACATCTTGCCTGCATCAGTGCCCTTATAATTATTCTTGAAAGGAATAAGAATACACCCTACTAAATTAGTTCACAACTACAAACAAATAGTCATCTCTTTTTTTTGACAAAGGAAAACCTCCTAAGAAATCCATGGAAATGATTTCACATAACCTAGAAGAAATTGGTAAGAGTGTATATAGACCCAGATTTATGTTATTAGGTTTGTTTGTGCTACACAACATATACCCAATTGACATTTCACTAAAGTTAGATTTAACCTAAAAAATTTAGAATTTCAAAATCATCGTTTATGGTATTATAAGTGTCAAAATTAGAATTTACTATTAGCATTATTGATTTTTAACTAATGATATATCGGAGTCTAATATTGCTATTATTGGGTTTAACTGATACAATATCATATTATAATTGGTTTTTAACTATGGCAATATTGGAATCTAATTTTATCATTTTTAGTTTTACGATTTTGCATTTACACAATTGTAATGAGTATATTTAGAATACATTATAACTAGAAATTGCTAGTAGATAGTATGAGTAGAGTTAGAATGCAATTAACTAGCGATGGTAAGTTCATTAAATATAGCCTTATTGTATAAGTATAGTTATACAACAATACAATTAACAATCATTAATTCATTAAATATAATTATAATGTAAGAGTATAATACAAATACAATATAATTAGTAGTTGTTAATTCAATTACACTAACCAATAATTAATAAAAAAATTCCTGACAACAAATTTATTAAAAACAACCATATCATTTACAATATTTTTCTTATTATTACATTTTCTAAAAAAATAATTTAAAAATTTAAAAATTTCATACCAAAAATAATGTTCATTTTTTAACATCTAAATATTTCCAAAATTTTATATTTAATCTCAAGCCCACTTAATCTTTTGAACTAAAAATTAAGTTTAAAAATAATAAGTAATGTCCAATTCATGAAAATAACCATGTTATTTAGAATATGATTACTTATATTGTTATATTATAATTCTAGGAAAACAACACATTGAACTTTCTTACACACCATTTGACATGAAACTACATCTGAAAGATTACAAAAGGATTTTTTTTTTTAATTTTATAAACACACAAACTTACAAAACTAGATAAAAATGTGAAACAAAAATAACATGCATCTCATTAACTAAAAGTACCAACTAGCAGACAAAAAACAATAATAAACACGTCTCATTACCGCTGTCCTTTTGGATGCCAATTATTTGAGGATATAAATAATGGAATCCATATCAATATGACAAACATGATAATAAGTATCAAATATTGAATTAAATTATTTGTTAGAGAGAGATTTTGATGATGTAGAGAGTGAAGATATTAAAACATGTAATTAAGTATTTGATAATGATAAATTTGATATATATTTTTTATATATGGTTTGCATTCATAAATATGGTCGTAATTTATTATTTTCTTACACTTATATGTTATTTTATGAGTTTGATTTTTTCTATTTACTGTTAAATATTTTTTATGTATGATTTGTACGCACAAATATGGTCGTAATTCACCATTCTCTCACACTTATATGTTACCTTATGAGTTTAACCCTCTCCATTTACTGTCAAATATTTATAAGAACGTCACTGTCTATTTCAAACATGTATATGATCATGTACAAACATGTTTAGATTATTATTTTAGTTTTCATATGCATGAGTTGCTTTCGTCAGACTCGGTCAATATCACTAATTGATACTAACATTCCCCTGATGATAGTGGGCCTCTCTTTTAGATTAAAGTCTTTATTTAGGGTCGACCCATCTGCGTAACGTGTCAATAACATGACAAATTACCCAACTGGACTCATATATATAAAAATCAAGGCCTCACTTGATAGGAGACTTGGTACTTATCTGGTACACATCTGTACACTATTGTACATTGAGAAAGACTACCATATTCCTCTCAATTTGTGAATCAATCACTACAAGTAGTCCATAACCAAGTTTGAAGCATACCAAAGACAAATCAAAGCAATCATGATCAAGTATCAAAACCAAATTATTAGTTGCATTCATATAGCGAAGGAGCACAACTACACAATCACATTAGGTCAGAGAAATGTGTGTGGCATACTTTTCCTCCTTAGAGTATCATACTTAGACAATGATCAATCATCAACGAGAGTGATTGGGGTTAGCTCAATGCATTACACTTTTCCAATTATTGTAGGTTTCTAGCATTCACAAGCACACTTAGGATTTCACATGAAGGAGGTTGATTTCTGGTGTTATGCGTATCATCAAGGTTTGGAATCACACATATATAGCTTTCAAAGATAGGCGAAGGTGACCATATGATCATAGACCTTTTTTTCATCATATGTCACTATTGATCACTACAAGTCAGTACCAATAGTCTACACCAACCCAAAGTTGATGGAACCGACCCTACAAAATAGAAACATAGTTCTAGATCTAGACAAATTAGAGGCTTGCTTTAGTCTATTTTCCACTCTCATAAGTCATCCACAATTAGACATTCAAGAATAAAAACTAAGTACTTATCTCTTTGTTGTACTTACTATATTTAACATAATCCACTTGTTAAATCACTATAATCTGTTCTAAGCTTTACATTCATATTCATGCTTAAATGCCATATTTATTAATCTAAATTCACATACTAGTTTCTATCTTATTAAGGTTTCTAAAACCAAATTAAGGTAAAACATATTGGTGAATCCATATATTACTCAAACCTTGTTAAACCCTAGTCTCCATTAGGGTTTCATCCTTCTAGGGTTTTAGATTTTAGCCTTAGGATTTTATTTTCATACATGATTTTTGATTGTCCCTAATATTCACATTATTCATGGCTATAATGAATGAACATTGTCTTTATTTGTTACTATAAATCATGAAGTTAATCTTTTCATATTGTTTTACTTGGCTATGTTACATTTTGATCAATCATATTATCGAAAGAATCAAATCTCAGAACACTAATAAGGTTAAAATTAACAAAGAACAATCCCAAGCCTTCCTCAAATCATATTATTATAACATCCAATCTGAGATACCTCTTGTTACCACTAGATCACAAAGGGCATACATGACCTCATTTATTCCTCCTACTTCTACGTATTATACATTACACACTACACACCTTTAAAATTATTATGAATGTTAAGACTAATAATACTCATGAAAAAAATACTATGATAAATTTGATGCAATTGATGATCAATAATTCAATGAATATATTAACTTGAACCACATTAGCTTGATGCGATGTTATATATTTCAAACATAAAAAATTATCTCAAGTTACTACATCTAGGGAATAATATGATGCCTTATGTGATATCAACCCAACCTTTCGAGCTAGTACCTCCACTTCAAGTGTTCAGTCCTCTACTATCAGTATTATCCATCCATTAACACTTCCAGTGACATATGTAACATCCATCCAAGGTGTGGGGGGAACTCAATTCTTCCAAAATAATTCCATACCTATTCCTACATAGGTAAGCTTTACCCCTCCTATGATGTCTATGCATATTACATCACCAACTTTGCCTACTACACGTTCCCTTGAGCGGACTATTATAGTTATGCATACTAAGGTGTTGCAGTTAGAGCAAGGTGCATATAGAGATAATAATTCAATGGATTCATATGCCTTGTATCATAATCCATTATCTCTCGAGATATTAGCTTATCCTCTCCCTATAGGTTTTATAGCTCCTAAGATTCCACTATACAAAGGTAAATGTGATCCAGAACAACACCTTCAATCATTCCATGCAATATGATTAAACTACACATATAATGAACATTTATTAACTAATCTATTCCCAACAAGTCTCAAGTAATATACTTTATGATGGTTATATGACCTTCCTGTCCAATCAGTCAGATCATTCAACCCTTTGGCTGATAAGTTTTTAGAAACTGTTATTGTCAACATTGATGAAAAACTATCTTATGCACAAATTGTTAAACTCAAGCAAGGGTCTTAGGAGCCAATCAATGATTATGTACTTTGATATAATATTATGCTAGTTAAGATGACTATTGTTATGACAAAAAATGAGATTTAAGACGTATTCAAGAAAACCTTACTTGCACCACTCCATTACTGAATCATCTTCAAGAGATTTAAATACTTCTATCAGCTATGCCACATAGTAAGAGATAGAGAAGTTAACTCATAACTTTGAATAAGATTAAGTATGCACTTATTCCTACAACTAATTCAACAATTTTTGTTTAAATCAAACCAAGTTACATGGTTAAACTAATTAGAAATAATAATGAGATAAATATCATAGTTAATGTATAGTATCACAACCTAAATATTGACTTCAATTGTTAGCATTGTGATCATATGATTGCAAAGGAGATTAGTTTCTTTTTAGCATGAAAGTCAAACCAAAATAATACAAAACTAACATCCTAGGTGCACGTTCTTGGATTGGGAAAGGTCTAATAAGTGACAAACAAATAAATAGAAAATAAAATCAAATGATTATACCTTCCTCATAGATTCTCCTTTTAGCTAAAATTAAAATAAGGATTCGCCCAAATATAGTTTTTGAGGTCTTTGGAAATGTCGTGAAGTTACTTGGACAACATCTCCCCTTGCGCTATATGTAATTAGATGAGCAATTTGAAGAAAAGGTTGAATATTTCTTGAGGATTTGACAACATAAGTTTAGTGTAAAAAAATATTATCTACAATAGATAATGGCTCCTTCATTTATAGACTTGGTGAGTGAATATGAACCATCCATCTTAGATTGAGATGAAGGGTGGAGAATGAGTCTTCACCTTCATAAATGTGAGAGGTTGAGATTGTAAGAGGTCCAATTTATGAAGACATGGAGTGTGGAATAATTTGGATTGAGTGTGTAATATGGATGTAAGATATGTCATAAATGTTGTTTATACACCATCCATTTCTCATTTAATTTCCTTGAAAAGTGAGATATTTAATGAATTTTTAATTGACAACTTGCTATGTGATGAGGATATTAGGAAATATTTGACTTTCTAATATTTATGACATGTGAATTTCATGTAACCTCATTTTAAAAAGAAGTTTAATTAGCCTAATCAATAAATTAGTTAATTAAGTTGATTTTGTCCTTTAATAGTCTCATTTACAAGGTTTTATTTACTCAGTTTAATATGCATAGTGACAAATTAGTAATAAGGGAACCAATTTCGGGATGCTGATGATGGATTAGATGATTTAATGTGATGTATTTCCCCAATCAAGGATGCACTAATGTGTCATAGAAAGTTCACTCTAAATTATATAGATGATTTAGAATGTTTTCATTATTTCAAGTTTTATTTGTGCATTATTGGAGGAAATTGTTCTGATTTGTAATTTTGACAATGTTGATGAAAGTGGAGTGTCTACATGTTACCCTTGTTTGAAAGGGTGTTGTGAGACACAAATGAAGTAGTAAGTTTTCAAATAATGAAAGATTTGTTAAAATTATTTGAAAATAATTGAAGAATAATGTGTTCATCTTTTGTTGATTTTTGTTTAATTTATTGAAAAATGAGTTCACAATGATGCCCCAAATAATGTTTGGGTGTACAAGATGCCATTTGAGAGAGTGGCTGAAAAATTATTTTAATGGACAGACCCTTAAAAAGAAGAATAATGACACATTCTATGGTAAAAGAGGTCAAAAAATGAATAAAATAAGTGAAAACAAGATAAAGGAGCTATAAATAGGCCTCTTAAAAATTAAATCCTATGGATGAGATCAACCCATGTGAGCTAACACTTGCACACTTTGATTTCTAATGATTGAGAGTTAATTTTCCCCAAGTAGGGTTGTTTAGAGAGGGATACATCCAAAAGTAAGTTGAATATTTTGAATTGGCCCAATTAGGAAGGACATGGGAAAAATATCCCAAAAAATCTATGGTTTGACTTGCCCCAAGCAAGGTGGATTGGGGGATGATCTATCCCAATGAAAATTTGTATTCTTTGATTTACCCCAAACAAGGCAAAAATTGTGAGCTTGGATGAAGGATTGAATGATTGAATTGCCCCAAATAGGTAAAACTAATTGACTAATTGATTGATTTTCAAGCAGAAATCTAGGATTTAACCTATTGCATGGATTAAGGATGAGATGATGGCATTAATGGATGAGAAGAATTTGATAGGCGGATACAAACATATGTGCAAATGGTATAACAATTTTTTAGATATTGAAGAATCCACAAAAAATAGGCACACAAGGATGCCCCAAAGTGATGAAAATAATGATGTGATTAGATTTATAAATAATTGGATAAATTTTGGATGATAAGAGGATTGTTAGTGAGAATAAATGGACAATGGAAATAAGGGTAAGAATGGCCGAGGTGACCTCATAAACTCTATGTGATTGAGTGCTACCTAAATAGTCTAAATAGACCTCAGGGTGATGTAGTTCCCTAAAAAGGGAGAAATATGATGAGAAATGATGAATATAGATAATGATCTGATGTTGACAAATTTTAAAGAGAGATGAGATGATTTGATTTTTAAAAAGTTGATTTTATGGGGATAAACTACCACTATAATGCAACATTGTATATAAGCCTCAAGCACTTGATGTTTGATGTAGCACATGAAAATATGCACCATGATATAAAATACCATGATGACTTGATTGTAATGTGCATAAGGACTGACACTCGATCCAACAAATAAATGATACAAATGCACCATGATATGGAAAAATCAAGATGACATTGCTGTCATATGTCGATGGATGAACTCAGGTACAAGTGTAAAAAATCACCATGATATGGAAAAACCATGATGAACCTAATGATGCATATGCATTGTGTCAAGGCATAAAAATAAAAACAAACAAACAAGCAAGTAAACAAACACACATAAACTTGAAAACAAAAGCAATAAAAACATGTTTTCATTTAACCAAGTCAAAATCCACATGTGAAGTCTCAATGATATTGATAGCTGGAGGGTGACCCCAAACAAGGATACATGTAAGGGGAAAGATTGATAAAAATATTCTAAAATAAATTACATGCTATGATTTTTCCCAAATAGGGCAAAAGCTACTAACACTAATTAGATGGAGGATTTGATTTGCCCAAAATAAGGCAAATTGGGAAGGACACATACCAATGATAGTTGAAATGATTTGATTAAGGATTTTGAACATATTTTAGGACAAGAGAAATGTTTTTAGATTTTGTGGAGATTTTTGGCCTTTTTGATTTTTAGGGATTTTGGGATTTTTTTATGTTTTTGGATTATCTAATGTTTTTGAATTTTTTAGAATATCTAATATTTTTGAATTTTTGGGATTAAGTATATATAAAGGGTCAATAGCAAAGATAAAACATGTTCTAACATCGAGATGAGATATAATTACAAATGGAAGGGATTTAGGATGATGTTAGATGTTTTTAGTGGATGATGACTAGGAATGAATTAAAGATATCCAAGGACCATGTTACATAGGAACCAAGTGTCTAGTCATCAAAGTGTTATTTGGATGATAAGCCAAGATGTTTCCTAAAACATGGCTCAAAACATCTTCCACTTATTTATTAAGACCAAAATAGGAGAAAATATGGGCATGATAGTATGGATAAGGATGAGGATTTATATAGGATGGGATGGCCAAAATGGCTTGAATGGGATGGAGGAAGATGTAAATGGGGTTGTACCCAAGTGTCAAGGTACTTGTAGATAATTTATTATTTACACATGATGCCAAAAATCTAGTTTTCATCATGGTACTTACCCAAGGTACCATAAGCATGGTTTTCACTATTGGACATATTATTTCTCTCTCTTATGATTTTTGGTTATTTTTTATTTTATTGGCATCTTAACTCAATGGATAATTATGAGATGCATAATACTAACACTTTTTGATCTCTATCCCATACCTATTCTAGAGAGCTTCTCTATCAGGATAATTTTGTTGATGTGGATGACTTTGATGTTGTTGTGATTTTCATTGATGTTGATTCTACTTCCTCTGAACCTATAAACAAGGTGATTTTGTGGCCTTTATGAAAAAGAATGCTACAAGGGAGGGTAAATTAGGATAGGAATTATATAAAAGATCTATATTGACAATGGGATATAACATTTGGATAAAAGATATGATCATATAAAAGGATTTATAATTGTTGGGGGATCAAGAGAAATTGAGATTAACAGTCACACACATTGTTTTTTATTATGGATGTTCTAATTATGACATGATTGCTAATGTTGGGAAGTCAAATAAGTCTAAAAATTCTCTCAAGAGAACCAAAAGGTTTTTCTTCTCCTTAGGTCTAAGAGTTGCAACAATCTGAATGATTTTTGGATTATCAATTGTTCTGATATTGAATTCAATGATATTTTCATCAAGCAATGAAAAACTAATTTGTTCATCTATTGACACCTCAAAGAGGTTTTCACCAACATGGTCTTCTTGATTGTTTTATTTTTGATTTTAATTATCCCATAGTGCCTCAAACAAGGTTTCACTAAGGGACATTGACTTTTGATTTTGATTGTCCCCTAGCACCTTAAACGAGGTTTCACTAGGGGAATTTTATTCTAGATTTATAGGTTTTGATTTTGATTGTCCCTTATTGCCTCAAACAAGGTTTCACTTGGGAAATTATCTTTTACTTGAATCCTATTTTGGATCCCCAAAAATTATACAAATGATATGTCACTATGGAAGAAGTCCAATGGTGTGTGATTCTATCACTCCCAATCGACGGGTGTGGGAAATTAAATTTTAGGATAAGAAATATGATGGTTGATGTTAAAAGGATGGGTAATATCAATAAAAGGATTAAATGTTGCATAATACTCATAGAGGATATGAAGAAAACTTGATTCAATTCCAAAGTAAACTTCCCCAAAAACCATGGAAGGATGACTGATGTATACAAATAGATCCACCAAAAGTGTGTAGTCGATGTCATATGATCTTGACATTGATTCTGATTATAAATCTAATTATGATGTTGATGCTGATTTTGATACTGATATGGAACTTGATTTTGATGATGCTTCTAATATGGAACCTGATTATGATGCTAATCAGATAGATGTTGATGTTGACTCTAATGATGATTGTGATACTAATGTTGACTGCGACACTGGTTGTGATTCTAATTATGAATATGATGTTGATTGTGATGCTAATTATGATTTTGAATCTGATGTGGATGTTGTTTATGAGTCTAATTGTGATGCTAATGTGGAACATGATTTGGATATGGCCACAAGAAGGGATTATTAGACAAATGGATTCCATAAAATAGGGGATGTTAGGCAATGGATGAAAGATAAAATATTATTTAATGATGGGTTATTCAAAGATGGGTTCATCAAAGGTAGGAGGGCATTCAAATAGAGGTTCATCAAAGATGGGAAATTTAAAATAAAAATCGAAGATAGTTTGGTTGTCTTTACTTTGACTTACAAGTGGATGAGTCTGATCATGATCTAGAAAAAGATCTTGGCATATTCCTCTTTGGTGATCTTTAGATATGGATGTACTTTATTTTATTTTTATGTCTCCATGGTCAATCAAACATTGGATATAAGTCTTGAATCTAGCACATCGATTAAGAGAATGACCTTAAATTTTATTGTACTCACAATATTCATATTCATGATACCACTCAGGTTTCAGAATATTTTCATCAAAATACGTGGTGCATGGATACACAATCATGTTTTCTATGACCAACGAGGAAAATATTTCTTCTAAGGGTTTATTAAGAATTTTAAAACCCTATTTAGACATGGATGGACTGAATTATAGATGTGATTTTTGTGGCTCAGCAATCAGATGGATATTGGACAAGGGTGCCAAAATAGGTTCCCATTTGCTAGTGTGATGTGGAAAATCATGATGAAGACTAATGGAAAAGATGTTTAATTGATGTTGATGTGGAATGATTTAAATTATTGTACTTAGGATGGAACTTAATTTTTTGGGATCATAATATGCAGGGAGTCAAACACCTATTTATAAGAATCACAAAATGATGTCATTTTTAAATGTGTAACATTCAAATTGGGCTCTATCTTAATCTGATTTAGATGTCATGGACCTAGATGGAATTAAGATTTTTGATTTTGATATTTAATGTAATTTGATTTATCCCAAACATGGCAGATTGATTTGATATGATTTACCCCAAAGCATGGTGGATTGATCTTATATGATTGGCCCCAAGGATGGCAACTTACTTTGATTTGATGTTTGATTAAGCTCAAATTGGATTTTGATTATTTGAATTTGATTTGACTTGGATGGAATAAAATATGGATGTTGTGATTGCATTGTTCGCAACTAATAAATGTGAGAGATTGAATGAAAAGACAAGATTTGGTTTGAATTTAGATGTTCAATTGATTTAGAATTGACGTGACTTAGTCAAAATATATCTGATTTAACTTTGTTTCAATGTTTAATTTCTAATTTGGATTAGAATTGGTCAAATTTGATCATATTTGATTTGATTAAACTTTGGACTAATTTAGAATTAATGTGACTTAGTCAAAGTTGACCTGATTTGGATGTGTTTGATGTTTGATGTGATTAGCCCCAAGTAGGGTAGATTGATTTGATGTTTGATTAAGACTAAATTAGATATTGAATTTGATTTGGATTTAAGAAAGGATGGATGTCATGACTTTTTCATTCTGAATCGACACATGTGGGAGATTGAATGAAAATATATAATGTGATTTGATTTTAAATGTGGTTGATCTAGAAAAATTGTGAATTGGTCAAAGCTGACCTAATTTGGATGTGTTTGATGTTTGATGTGATTAATATCAAAATATATTTTGATGTTGGATTTGATTCAAATTAGAGAAAGGATGGATGATGTGACTTCATCATTTGTAATTTTCAGGTGTGAGATATTGAATGGAAAGATAATATGTGATTTGAATGATTGATCTAAAATCGATGGAATTTGGTTAAAGCTAACCTGATTCAAATTTATTTTAGTTTTTGACTTTGGTCTTGGATTGGACTTGGTCAAATTTGACTAGATTTAACTTGATTGGACTTGGTTAAAGTTGATCATATTTGACTTGATTGTTTGACTTTGGTTAAAGTTGACCTAAGTTGACTTTGACTTGGTTTTATTTGGCTAAATGATTTACCTTTGAATTTTTTTGAGTTTGGAAGATTTTAACTTCATAAGTTGACTTCATTTGATTTTTAAACTTGGTAAATTTGACTTTGACTTACACTTGGTAGTTGACTTGGAAGGTTTGACTTGATTTGAATGTTTGAACTGAAATGTTTTACTTTCAAATAATTGACTTAAAATGTTTGACTTGGACTTGAAGGTTGAATTTAGAATGTTTAAATGATTTAGATTTGATTCTAAATTAGATTGGGGTTAAAATAGACCTAATGTGGATGATTGATTTCAAATTAGATTGACATAAAAATGGACCTAATTAGGATTTATTTTCAAACAAGAAACATAAGGGTATAATATAGACATGATACCATTTCAATTAGATAACATGATGTTAGGACATGATAAAAATGACTTGAAATTTGGGCAAATAATGCCTTATCATGCCAATGTGTAATGAAAAAGTTTGGAGTTGGAATAATTTGACTTGTGTGATGTGTAAAGTGGAACATGTAAAATGAGGTATATGACAACAAATAAGTAATGAAACACATATAAGACAAGCCCTATCTTAATGGTAGAATGAGTTTGTAACATGACTGTAACCCACATATCTACCCCACAAGAAGTGGGAACAAGTTAATCTATTAATCCTCACTTTAAGAGGTATGTCATGAGATTTTGGAGGAGGTTCCATCACACTACAGTTGTTTGTAGCTAAGTGGTCTTAATATAAGTTTTGACAAGGATTTATAGAAGGTCCCTTATACACCTTGTGATATATGGGGATCAAAAGTCCATGGAAAAAGAGTAATAACAAGAAATTCATAGGAGGGTTTATCCCCTTTGAGACCAATTTAGCCATGATATCTCAGTGAAGTGATATTGGAAATTGAACTTTAAGGGTGATGTTTGATAGCTTAGCATTAAGGATAAACCCCTCACTTTCACAAACCATGATTAAAACACAAAATTGCTTAGCTATAATGATACCTACCCTCAATTTATATCCCCCATCATTAAATAGGGTTGATACATATGCTGGGGGATCAAATACTAGTTGTTACACCCTAATGTTGGAAATAGTGTCATTGATGTCAAAGGTCTAGCATTGGTGATAAAGGCCCCATTGCATTTAATGGTGTTTTTAATATTCATATCTTGGCTAATGTGTGTTAATATTTATTTAATATTAATTAATATTTTTTTCATTTCATATAAGTCAAAAGAGGGCCCATGGAGAAGTCAAAGAGTCATGGGGTAAAGACAAAAGAGGAATGAGATGCATTTTCTCATGAAAAGTCATCTTGAGGAATTCCAAGAGTCACCATGTGAAGATAAAAGAGGGAATGTTGTATTTTTTCATGAAGGGACACTTTGAAGAATATTAAAAGTCACCAAGATAAAGACAAAAGAAGAAAGGATGCATTTGCTTATGAAGGATCACCATGTGACTTTTCATCAAATGCAAGGATATGAAGGGTCATGCAAGTTTGGTGCCATTTTTCATGAGGATTGAAGGGTCACAAAGGGTGAATGCCAAAGGTCATTTGGAAAGATATAAATAAAGGGTTGATAATCCATTTTTAATATGAAATAGAGTGCATGGTTTATATTTGTTTTATATAAGAAAAGAGGAGAGAAAAATAGGAGACATTGTAGATTTCTATCATTTGTTGAGTAAGCAACATTGAGAGATAGTTGTGTTTTATACACAAGAGGAGTTGGTGATCCTATGGGTTGGTGCTCATAAATATTTGTAAGGGGTTGGTGCTCCTGTGGGTTGGTTCTCACAAATAGTGGCTATGTTGATGCTCAGCAAAGGGGTTGGTGTTCCTGTAAGTTGGTGCTTGCAAACTTTATAATTTAAGTTGGTGCTCATTTATATACTTGAGATTTTCTCTATGGTTTTTCCCACTTTGAATTTTCACGTAAAAATATGGCGTCTCTCTCTCTCTCTCTCTCTCTCTCTTATGTGGTGCATGTTATTATTTCAATTTTATTGCATATATTGAATGTATGATTAAGTGGTTATAGAAAAGAAAGTAAAAGATATACAATATACTGATTCACCCCCCCTCTCAATATATTTCATGCTTAATAATACATATCAAAGTAAGTTCCCTTTGAAAAAGATTTATAGCTTGAAGGTAGATCAGGGAAAGCATGATAGATGGATCACATGAAGGTTTTTATACAAATAAGGCACTTTTGTTTGATGGGACAAATTATGTTTTTTGAAGCATAAGGATGAGGACTTATTTGATGGCCCTTGGATTCGACATTTGGCAAGTAGTGGTGGAGGAATATGAAGAGCCACAAAAACTTGTAAATAATCTGATGGAAAAGAAGGCAAGTGAAAATAATGCTAAAGCTTTAAATGCTATTTTATATGGTTTATGTGAATCAAAATTTATTAAAGTTATGCAATATACATCTGCTCATGAAACTTGGGTAAAGCTTGAGAATATTTACAAAGGTGATGGAAAGGTTTAGCAAGCTAAGCTTCAGACTTTCAAAATATATTTTAAGAGTTCAAATATGGAAGAGAAAGAAAATAAAGCAAGTTAACTTTTGTGGGTTGATCAAATAGTTAATCAGATTCAAGGTCTTGGAGAAAAGCTATAAGAATCAATCACAGTACAAAAAGTTTTGAGATCTCTACCATTGAAATATGGGGCAAAAGTTTTGGTAATTGAAGAGATGAAGAATTTAACCAAGCTAGAAATGGATGAGCTACATGAAATTCTTATGACATATGAGATGCGAACTGAACAAAAAAAACCCTCAAAGAGAGAAGCTGCTTTCAAGACATCAAAGAAAGAGAAGGCTAAGATTCAAGAATCAAGTGACAGTTCTAGTGATGATGAAGATGACAACGGAGCATTATTCATTTGTAAGACAAAAAAGGGCACAAGTAAATATGAAGGAAAATTAATTTTTAAATATTTTAATTGTGGAACGATTGGACATTTTGCAGCTAAGTGCCCAGATAAGGGTAATGGTGACAATGAAGAAGGAAAGTCTACATACAAGAAGAATTTTAAAAGAAAATTCAATAAGGGATTCAAGAAGAAGAGTTTATATTCTGAAGATCCTATCTCAGTCGAAGATAGTGGAGTCAATGATTCAGAAGAAGAAGAGATTATATTCATGGCCATACATAAAGATGCTTCTATAAAAAAAAGTATAGATGATTAAAAATAAGAACAAGATGAAGCTGAAGTGAATTTGAAAGAAGAACTTGTTTGTGCCTTAGAAGAGTTAAAAGCTCCTGAGAAGAAAAATCAAAGATTAAAGCTCCAAATCAAGAAAAATCAAAAGGAGTCAAAATAAATAATTGAAGATCTACAAGCACACTTTGAAGAAGCCAAGAAGAATGAAAAAGATCTGACATCACAGTTGCAAAAATTAAGTAAAGAATGTGAAAGGTATGTTATTGAATTTTTTTTTTAAAAACAAATCTTTAGAAAACAAATAAATCAATCAATGATAGAGCAACCAATGATTCAAAATTTGAGAATAACACTAATATGTTGAATAAGATATTAAAAAGTCAGAGATCAATGTTAGATAAGACATGTATCAGATTTAAAAAAGAGAAATGGGAGGCCAATACTTTCACAGATAAGGTTAACATAGAAAAGGGAAAGAGCTGTGCTGAAGCTCTTATATAAGAAGAAATAAAAAAGAAGTGAAGAATACAGATGACATCTCAAACAAAGAAGGCTGGAAGGAACAGAGCTACAAAAGGAAACCGAGTCAGAGATACACAAATTGGTCTTTTTTTTATGGTTATTATTTTTATTATAATGGATATGGTCATAAGAAAATAAAATATTGAAAAAGAGCTAACAATTTTAGAAATAAGGAGAAGGAAACTCATGCAGAGTCAAGCAGAAGCCATAACTCTTTTGCTCCTCTATCAAGCTTTAATGAAGAAGACATAATATGTTACAAATGTAACAAATTTAGACACATAGCTTACTAATTTAGAAGTGTGTTTGATTTAGTCAAGAAGGACCAGAGTTTCATGGCTCCATTCATCAAGAAAAAAGTTTAGATAGGTTCATGGTAGAAGAAACAACTTGAAAAGTCTATGTTGGTACATACAACTTTGCATGCAAGAAATGAAGAAAAGCCATAGTTCATTGATAGTGGATGTTTGAGGCACATGAAAAGAGACTAAAATAAATTTTTAACCTTAACGAAGATCAATGGTGGCATAGTGAAATTTGGAGATAATACTACTATCAAAATTGCCAAAAAAGGTACACTAAGTTTGGATAATGGTAGAACTAAAACTAAAAATATTTTGTATGTAAAAGGTCTGAAGCATAATATTTTAAGTGTAATTCAAATGTGTGATCAAGGGAACACACTAAAGTTTTATGTATAAGGTTGTAAAATTAGGAGAAAATATTTAGATGTGTTGGTTGTAGATGCTTAAAGAATAGGCAATAATTTGTATATGTTATCAGACATCAAAGGTCAAAGATATTTTTTGAGTCAGATTGAAAAAAATTGGATATGGCACAGGGGAATGGGACACATAAATTTTAAAAATCTTCTCAACATCAACAAGAATCAAGTAGTCAAAAATCTTTCAAAGATTACAAAGCTATCAACCATGCTTTGTGAACGTTGTCAACATGGGAAGCATGCCAGAAAGTGGTTCAAAATAAAAGAATACTTGACCACTCAGATGTTAGAGCTTGTTCACACTAAATTGTGTGGACCTATGATAACTAAAAGTACTCAAGGTGAAAAATATTTAATGTTGCTTATTGATGATTTTTCACATATGACCTGGGTAATATTTTTAAAGAAAAAATCAGAAAATTTTAGATATTTAAAAGTATTCAAAGCATTAGTTGAGAATGAAACAAGTTTGAAGATTAAGTGCCTAAGATCATATTGAGAAGGAGAATTCATCTTAGATCAGTTTATTGAGTTTTGTGAAAATCATGGAATAAAGAGACATTATTCAGCAGCCAATTCCATAGCAAAATGGAGTAGTTAAACAAAAAAAGATAATAATTTAGGAGATGGTAAGGACAATGCTAAATGAATCCAAGATACTAGATAAATATTGGAGAGAGGTAGTTGGTACAATAGTACATATTCAAAATAGAGCATTATTGAGAGTCAACAGTGATAAGACTCCTTATGAGCTATGAAAAGACAAACAATCTACAGTTGATTATTTTAGTGTTTTTGGTAGTAGATGATTCATAAAGAAAACCAATGAAAAATTGGGTAAGTTTAAATTTAGAGTAGAGGAAGATATATTTCTTGGTTATTCTTGAAAAAGTAAAACTTATAAATGATATAACAAAATAACTAAGAAAATAGTTGAAAATGCAAGTGTCAGGATAAAAGAAGATGGATCACAAAGAATCAATGATCTAATAGACATTCCTGAAATCATTGATGAAGAAGATTTTGAAGAATTAGATGAAGATGAGAAGAAGGAGAAAAAAGACACAAAAATCCCATCCAAATATGTACATAAAAATCATAATGAAAGTGATATCATTAGGGACATAAATGAAGGAATTCACACCATAAGAATGATGGTAAGTGAATCTAAGTGAGTTAATTTCTCTTTGTTATCCAAAATTTATCCTAAAACTTTTTCAGAAGCTAGACATGATAAGCATTGGGTTAAGGCAATGGATGAAGAATTAAATAAGATAAAAAAAAATGATACTTGGGAATTAGTGCCTAGACCAAAAGATCACAATGTGATAGGAACAAAATGGGTTTATAGAAATAAGTTAAATGAAAATGGAGAAGTGACCAGGAGTAAAGCAAGATTACTATGTAAATGATATGCTTAAATTGAGATAATAGATTTTGAATTTTTTTTTGTACCAGTGGCAAGGGTAGAGGCTATTATAATGTTTCTTGCATATGCAGTGTTTAAAAATTTCAAAGTGTTTCAAATAGATGTCAAATCTACCTTCCTAAATGTGAATCTAGAAGAAGAGGTCTACATTGAGCAGGCTGAGGGATTTATTCTTTCAAATATTAGTAGCCATGTATGCAGATTGAAGAAAGCAATGTATGGATTGAAACAAGCTCCTAGAGCTTGGTATGTAAGACTTGATAAGTACCTACAAGATCAAGTTTTAAGAGAGAATTTGATGAAAATAATCTCTACATCAAAATAGAAGGTGAGCATCAATTGATTGTTGTGGTATATGTTGATGACATCATTTTTAGAGGAAACATTAAAAAGACGACAATTTTTTTTCTAATAATATGTAAAAAGAATTTGAGATGTCTATGCTTGGAGAACTATCATTTTTCTTAGGATTGCAAATATTTTAGTTAGATAAAAGAATTTTCATATCTCAAAGTAAATATGCAAGGAAATGTTAAAGAAATTTGGTTTTGAGGATTGTGTACTAGTTGGCACACCTATGAGTATAAGAAATAAGGTGAGCAAAGATGAAGATTCACTTGTTGTAGATCAATCTTTGTATATATCTATGATTAGTCTTTTATATTTGACAACATCAAAGATAGACATCATGCATGTAGTAGGTATGGTTAAAAGATATCAATCAGCTCTAAAAGATAGTCATATTCAATTGGTGAAGAGAATATTCAGATATATCAAGAGGACATTAGATTATGGATTATGGTATCCCACATGCAAAGATTTTACTTTGGTTGCTTATACAGATTTAGATTGGAAAAGTTGTTTGGATGATAAAAAGAGTACAAGTGGGGGAGCTTTCTTTCTTGGTGATAGCTTAGTATCTTGGCTAAGAAAGAATCATAACTTAGTATCACTTTCTACAGCTGAAGTAGAATATATTGTAGCAGTGTTGTGTTATACTCAAGTGCTTTGGATGAAGCAAACTTTGGAAGATATCAAGGTAAAATATGATGAACCTATTTTTAGTTTTTGTGACAACATAACTGCTATTAATATTTTGAAGAATCTAGTGATGCATTCAAGAACAAAATATATTCCCATTATAAATCACTTCTTGAGAGAGTAGGTTACAGTCAATAGGTTAAGATGGAATATATTAGTATTATAGAGTAGATTGTAGATATTTTTACAAAGGCACTACCAAAATACACATTTGAGTATCTATAGAAAAAGTTGGGAGTAATTTCTTTTACTTCTTGCCATTGAGGATCAACATCAATTGAGGGGTAGCTAAGTGTTAGATCCAAGATAGGCCCTTTGACATTGATGTCAAAGGGGGAGAAGAACAAAAATAGGTATAGATGCATAAATAGGTACAAGTTGCTATAGTAAGGGGGAGTTATTGTATGTTTTTTAGATGGTGGTATGTTCAGGTTTCAGGATGTGGCAGTTTCAGTTTAAGGTTGCCATCAATGACAAAGGGGGAGATTGTTGAAAGTATTGTCATTGATGTCAAGGGTCTAGCATTGGTGATAAAATCTCTATTGCATTTAATGGTGTTTTTAATATTTATATCTTGGCTAACGTGTATTAATATTTATTTAATATTAACAAATCTATTTTTTTTTGCATATAAGTCAAAAAAGGGCCCATGGAGAAGTAAAAGAGTCATAGGGTAAAGAAAAAAGAGGAATGAGACACATTTTCTCATGAATATTCATCTTGAATAATTATAGGAGTCACCATGTGAAGACAAAAAAGGGTATGGTGCATTTTTACATAAAGGGACAATTTGAGGAATATGAAAAGTCACCACGATAAAGACAAAAGAAGAAAGGATGCATTTGCTTATGAAGGGTCACCATGTGACTTTTCAAATGCAAAGATATGAAGGGTCATACAAGTTTGGCACCATTTTATATGAGGATTGAAGGGTCATAAAGGGTGAATGCCAAAGGTCATTTGGAAAGCTATAAATAAAGGAATGAAAAGCCATTTGTAATATGCAAGAGAGTACATGGTTTGTATTTGTTTTATATAAGAAAAGAGGAGAGAAAAGTAGGAGATATTGTAGATTTATATCATTTATTGAGTAAGAAACATTGATAGATAGTTGTGTTTTATACACAAGAGGAGTTAGTGCTCACAAATCTTTGTAAGGGGTTGGTGCTCCTATGAGTTGGTGCTCACAAATAGTTGCTGTGTTGATGCTCAACAAAGGGGTTGGTGCTCCTATAATTTGGTGCTTGTGAACTTTATAATTTGAGTTGGTGCTCATTCATATACTTGAGATTGTTCTCTGTGGTTTTTTCCACTTTGGGATTCCATGTAAAAATTTGGTGTGTGTCTCTCTCTTTTGTGTTGTGCATGTTATTTTTTTAGTTTTATTGCATATCTTGAATGTGTGATTAAATGGTTATAGAAAAAAAATTATATTAAGTAAAAGATATATAATATACTTATTCACCCCCGCTTCCACCCCCTCCCCATCTTCCCCCGTGCCGTGCGCCCCCCCCCCCCCCCCCCCCCCCCAGCTTACTATATTTCATGCTTAACACCTAAGGACTCTTGGATGGTGATAAAGTCCTCCTTATGCAACCAAAAAACATTAAGGTTCATTATTTCTGATCCTTAGGATCCCACAAGTGGGTAAGAAGAAAGCATACTCTAGTTTTGTTTTGGAAAAAATCAATAGTAACCTATGTGATTTTGATCTCCCAAGGACCCACAAGTGGGTAAAGGGAGAGCATACACACTATAATCCACACAACAAACACTTAAATAGAAAAAATCACAAGTATTTTAAACACCAAATTTAAATGT
This sequence comes from Torreya grandis, assembly GCA_037957365.1. Classification (NCBI taxonomy): domain Eukaryota; kingdom Viridiplantae; phylum Streptophyta; class Pinopsida; order Cupressales; family Taxaceae; genus Torreya; species Torreya grandis. Next base: position 1,001,935 of record JARHVA010001767.1, on the reverse strand, counting down.
TGGTTCATTATAGGCACTAAAGTGAAATGTGTTTATTTTTTAAATAACCACTTCTTTGACAATTGAAACCTGCAAAAAACAAATTAGTGTTTGGATTTGTGGTCTTTGAAAAGTAAGAGTAAGTTGAAATTATGATTGTACAGGTCTTAATAAATTATCATAGGGATATTCAACCATTTAACAATGCAAATCCATCGATTCTAGACATAATATCACCAATCTATAGATAAAGAACACAAAAAACATAGAGCTTGGTGATTCCATCAATTAGTAGGGTGATATCACCGTTAGACAAGGTGATTCCATCAATTAGTAGGGTGATATCACCATTTAAACAAAAACACACATAATTAAAATAAAAATGATTTTGATAATTAAGTATTTGATTCTATTGTTTTTAGATGCAATATCAACAAAATTTAGAAAATAGACAACATAAATGTTACCTTGGTGAATCCACCAAAATGCAGGTCATTAACACTAATTTATAGGTCAATTCTACCATTCACCTAAAAAGCACATAAAACCAAAAACATAGCAAACCTAATAGTGCCAATTTCCAGGTCAATATCATAGTTTACAAAAAGTGATTTTGCTGATTAACAAAGCATTTCTACCATTCACTTTAAAAGCACAAAAAACTAGAAAAAAAAATGATATCACCGATTACCAGGTCAATATATCCATTTATGGGCAGTAATTCCATCGATTAGTAGAGCATTTTATCTATTTACCTAAAAAATATAGAAAACTAGAAATAGAACATAAGTGATAGAATTGATTACCAAATTGATATCACTATTTACAAGAAGTGATTCTGCCACTAACTTGGGAATGAAAATTCATTAAATTTACAAGAAAAAAGTGAAACTAAGATCAATTTGAGATAATTTATAAATTATAGGAATGGTGTGATATTTCAAAGGATAATTTGGTGTGCTGGTCCCACTAAGTGTGCCATATGTGATCACATGATTGTAAAGGATATTAGATTATTGTTAGCATGAAAATAAAACCAAAATAATACAAAACTAACATCCTAACACGTCCTTGGATTGGAAAAATTCTAGGAAGTGACAAATAAACAAATATAAGACAAAATCAAATGATTATACCTTCCTCATATATGTCTTCTTCTATTCAAAATTCAAGTTTATAATGGCTTGGATATAGTGGTTGACATCTTTGACAATGTCATGAAATTACTTAGGTGGTATCTCCCATTGTGCTATGCATGATTTGATGAGAAATTAGAAGAAATGGTTGAAGCTCTCTTGGGGATTTGATAGCATAAGTTTAACACAAACATGCTTGTCTAAAATGGAGAATGACTCCTCTATTTATAGACTTGGTGAGTGAATATGGACTGCCCATTGCATATTGAGATGGAGGGTGGAGAATAAGTCCTCACCTTCATAAATGTGAGAGATTGACCTCATAAGAGGTCTAATTTATGAATACATGAAGTGTGGATTAATTTGGATTGAGTGTGTAAGATATGTAATAAACCTTGCTTATACATCATCCATTTCTCATTAGTTTACCTTGGAAAATAGGAGATTTAATGAATGTTAAATTGCTAACTTGCAATGTGATGGGGATATTAGGAAATATTTGATTTTATAATATTTATGACATGTGAATTCCATGTAACCTCATTTTTATAAGAAGTTTAATTAGGCTAATCAATAAATTAGCTAATTAAGTTGATTTTATCTTTTTGTAGTCTCATTTGCAAGTTTAATTTGCTTATTTTAATATTGCCTAGTGAGACATTTACAAGAAGGGACCAATTTCAACATGATCATGACATATTCGATGATTTAAGTGTGTATTATCCCAATTAGGGATGAAAAAATGTGTTGTAAAATGTGCAAAATAAATTTTGTGGATAATTTGGAATGTTTTCATGATTTATAACTTGACATATGCATTATTACAAGAAATAATTCCAATTTTCAGTTTTGACATGAAAGTGATGAAAGTGGAGTGTCTAAAAGCATCACTAAAGTGGAATTTTTATAGATTACCATCACCCCCTTATATACTATAACATAAACTATTTGAATGCAACATTATCACTCTTTCTCCTCCACAATAGTTTTATCCAAATAGGTCCACACCAAAGAACTATGATATAAATGCATACTATGACTATCATAAAATTGTGGGACCTTTTATGAACAAATACTTCAAATTAAGACATAATATAAATGATATTATTAATGAAAATTATATTGAGTTGAGGACACCTACATAGGAATATAGACCATACAAAAATGAAAATCATAAGTTGAAAACATTCAATGATTCATTTCAAACCATAAGATGACAAAGACTAAGGATACTTAAGAATTACATTATGCATCCTCCACCTATGACATATGATGACCCAATAGATGTAATTATTAGTACAATTATCAACACCTTACCACAATGTCTATGATAAAATTTGATGAAAGTGATATTGCTAATGATGATTTAGATTCTCATCCACTATTCATAAGAGTTTATATCAATGAATAACCCACACATAGTGTTATGATTTACAATGGGATAAGTAAGAATGTGTGAAAAATGACACTTATAGACTCCCTTAGATACACACAACATGATTTACAAGATACATCAAGAATAGTCAAAGGGTTCTATGGACATAAACATAATACCCTCAGACACATACTACTACCTCTTCAGTGGGCTTCACAATATTCGCTACTCCATTCTTATTTATATAAAGTAACTGAGTCTTTGGCATGTTGTTAGTATGCCTTTAAATGTAAAGTCTTCATGTAGTACCATCTAAAGTCAACTGAAGTCTCAAGTAAAAAAAATGAAATTAGTTAGTCATAATTATATGTGTATGATATGAGTACCCTCTATAGCTAGTGGTATCTTCTCATCCTCCCCCACCACCATCAAAATTTATTGATACACCCATACATGATCAATATATATTTACAATGGGTACACACATGTAATTTATTTATATACACATAATTCAAAGGAGATTAGTTGAGTCTAATAGACAACCACCTATTATTTGGCCATCATATCAAAGATTTATTCAAGGCTCACAAATGCCATCATATCCTATAACATGTACTTAATTAATACTGCAAATAATTCAGTGCAATCCACAATGAACATAGGTGATGAGAAATTATCCTACTATAAATGGAAACCTATAGAGTCCCAGGCCTTCTAGAATTATCCATCATACATGAAATTATATGAGTAGTGATCATGATAATTACTAGACAACACATGATTTCTTATCAAAAATTTATATGCCTACATCTGATACCTTTTTCTCATGACATATGAACCTTACACTATGCAATATAGATGCTCCCTATGGTCCATCCATTGATGGGATCATCTGTTAGCACTTTTAAAATTTAAAATAATTTAAAAATTAAAAAAAAAATTGAAAAATTTAAAAATGTTCAAAATATTTAAAAAAATCAAAATAAGGGCCTGAGCATGACATGATTGATATATTACACTATTTGCATAACATATCATTTACACACTAAACCCTTATCTCTCTTCCCCAAGTTCCCATTCAAGTTCAAGTACAAAGAGCTCCTAGGGCTTTGAAGATTAGAAATAGATGTGCACAGTGAGTTCTACAAGATTTCAGGTTTCAATATTTCACTGATAGGGTAACATAGGCCTATCGAATAAAACCTAAAAAACTCAAACCACATGGACAACAACGTCAAAAAAAGACTATTGTGCTAGATAGTAGGATGTCCCACTTTAAATGCTCTTTTCCAATCTAAAAATAAACTTTAGGATCCCATTTTTGATAGCTTCCCAGTCTTGCTCCTCCAATATCAGACCCTATCTCAGTCCAGATCATTCAAAATAAGCTAAGTTAGATTTTTCTCATTTATTATTATATTTAGAAAAGGAAAAAATATAAATCTATTTACACAAATTATTAGATTAATTCTTGTATATCATTCATTAATTTAGTTTTCTCAGACCTATTTATTTAATTAAGAGTAAAACTCCATTATTCTAAAAATAATAAAACATTTGGTGAACTTGATTTCAAATTTTTGCACAAAAAGCCTAAAAACCCTAGGGTAAATTATTTTTGATTTTTTGGCATAATCTACTAATTTTTCCTATTTTTAAAAATAAAAAATATAGAAATTAATTACAAAATTATCATATATTTTATTAAAACCTTAGTTTGCACATACTAGGTCCTTTTTGCATACAAACACCTTCTAAATACTAGGAAAAATATATTGCTAATTTTGGAAATATTTTCTAATTTTTCCTAAATTTTTAAAGAAAAATTATACAAATTTTCTATAAATTCATATCAACTTTTAAAAATTATCATACTAATTTTAAAATTTCATTTCCAAAAACCCTAGTTGCATTAACTAGGAGCGCTCTTAGTTAATTTCCAATACTTTTCCAATCATTTTATGAATTTTTATTTGCATATCAAACTCAAAAAATCAATTTTAAATTCAAAAATTCATATTATTTTGCATAAATATGTTTGAAAATACCTAGTTGCATATACTAGTTCCTACTTTGCTTCTTGAGGCATCACCTTACTTACATTCATTACCAAATTGTAAAAATGATGCTCATTTATTTACAAGCTTTTCTTACATTTATTGAAAATAATAAGGAAACCATAATAGGTCCTACCATGTACAGGAATGATGAATTCTATCATATGTTAATACAAAATTTCATTATTTGCATTTCATGCTTAATTTTCATAATAAGGGATGATATTACAACATTTATTGCTAAAATTACACAAGATTTCAATATGCCTTTTGCATACTCTCTATCTCTCATATGGAATAATTTTCAAGTTTATCATGCTATACATGTTAGCAATATTATGTTAAAATTCAAATATCTTTATGAATTTATGCATAAAATCATGTTCTCTATCGTTTACTTTTTATTTGACATATGGAAAAATCCCCAGATTCATTATGCTAAACACATTACAAATATCATAATACATGTCAAATATATTTATGCATTCTTGCAAAAATCCATGTTCTCAACCCTTTGATTTCTATCTTTCATATGGAAATATTTTTAAGATTATCATGCTAAATGCTGGTCATTATTTTGTCGATCAACGTACTAATAAACAAAATAGGTCTGATAAGCGAAAGTAGGAAGATTGGTCATCCAAATGTGTAGGTTTACCACATCAAAAGGGGACTAATCTCTCCTCTCATCAAGGGGAGGTTCCCTATAGATATGCTATATATATATATATATATATATATATATATATATATATAAACATAAAATAATACTCAAGGGTAGGATAAACCATCCATCTCTCTTTCTTCAGAGATGATGCGTGCAAATCAAAGGAAAAAACTCAAGGGCAATGACAAAAAGCACTCCTCTTCTTTCAGAAGTACTATTCAACAAATCACAAGAATACTCCTGGTAGTAAAAGCAAAATGTAACCAAGGACATAGTAACGAGAAAATTGAGATGTAGCACAAAGTCTCCACCTGAATTGCCCAAGAGTGAGATACGAAGGATAATGAGGGCACAAAGTTGTCCCAAGGTCCTTTACATAGAAATAAAAATAAAACACACTAAAGGCAATTATGGGGGCACAAAGTCTCTCCACAGTTGACTTCAGGACACCTTCCTAACTACTTTCACTAATTCTACTTGTTGAATTAAAGGAACATAAAATATATTAAGGAAAAAGACATAAGAACAATTTCCCCAACAACAAATATATCACAGCACAAAGTCTGAAAAGTCACTTTCTTTCTTATTCCAAGAACAAAATATGATCAACAATCTGAGCTCAATGTCTCAGTAATGCCTTCCAATTTGGGTAGAGTTTTGTTTTTGATTTTTAGAGAGAGATCCTTTTACAATAACAAGAGAGTCCCTTATATAGCCTCTTTAAGAAGGAGTTGGGAATAGTAACACATCATGTTACATTGAATTTTGTTAAGAAGATAGGCTGGAATTTAGGGGCATTGACCCATTTGCTTTTCTCAATGCAGAGAAATGAGTCATGCTATTGAAAGTTTACATCTATCAATGTCCACCTGGTGATCTGATCCTTCTTCATTGTTCCTCCTTTTTTGGTTAATTGAATCGGGTCCTTGATTCAATTTGATGCTCTGTTCCTTAGTTGCTTCCTACTGATCTTGGCCTTAAAGCCTTTGAATGCATTCAGGTCCATAGATTTAAATCTACAAGGATTAACAACTATTTCATTGTCACAACATTGACATCCACGGGCACATCACTTTCCTCAGCAATTCCTTCGGCTTTGTCATTTGAGCTTTCCCAAAGGGATCCTACCCTTCGAGCCTTGAGAAATGATCCACTTTGGGTCAGGAAGAGCCCCCCACAAGGGTATCTACCCTTTGGGTGGTCTTCAGATGGCCTTTGGGCTAAGATCTTTGGCTCTTCTTTAAGGCTTTTCAAAATCAACAACTATTTTATGAACCTTAAAATTGACGTTCGTGCACCCATCAATACATTTGAATTTCTAACAGCAAGTTCACCATTTTTAACTTTGATGTCTTCAGGTGCGTCACCCCTTGGACTTTCTTTGGATTTTTTGTTTTGCATCCTCCTGAAGGGAAGGTGACCCTTCGGCTTTGGGGAAGTGTCCTTTAATTTGGTAGCTGAGAGTCCCCCACAAGGGCACCTGCCCATGAGGGTCCTTTAGCGGCCTTTTGTCTTTGGAATCCTTCAAAGCTTTCTCGCAGACATTTTCTCGTGAACTTTTTCTGCAGACATTTTCCCATGGATAAAAAGTCTGCAAACATTTTCCCACGAACAAAAAGTCTACAAACATTTTCCCACGGACAAAAAGTCTGCAAGAATTTTCCCACAGACAAAAAGTCTACAAGAATTATTTTGTCTTTGGCCTTTGGAAATTCCTTTGGGCTTTCCTCCCATAGCTTCTTTCCCAAATACCTTCAGACTTTTTGTCTGAAGGAATTCCTTTAGACACAAAGTCTAAAGGAATTATGCCTTTGCCTTTTGACTGGCTTAAACAAAATTTTGATAGAACTTACATTTGCGGCTTCCTTGAAAATGACCCTTTTGAAGGGTGCTTTTGTCAACCAAGTGCCCTTCGCAAGGGCACTTGTCCTTCGAGAGGCTCTCTTGAACTTTTGCATTGAACCACTCCTTTGAACCAACCATTGAACCCAACTTTGAACCAAGCTTATGAACTAAGCTTTGAACCAAGCCGATGAACCCTTTGATTGAACCAAAAGCCGTTGAACCATTTGATGAACCGACTTAGTGAAATTTTGCATTGAACCACTTTGTTGAACCAATTGTTGAACCAACTTTGGTTCAACGGTTCAATGGTTCATTCCCTTTGATTTGGCTAAGTCCTTTTGATCCTTGTTGAACCAAACACGTTGAACCTATTGAACCTTGAACCCATTGAACCTTTGAACCAAAGTGGTTCAATGGTTCAACGGTTTAATGGTTCAAGCCCCAAAAACTTGTTATTTTGATTGAATCTACCCGTGGAAGACTTTAAACTTGTTGAACCATTAGTTCGTTGAACATGTTGAACTCTTGATGCTAATGTTGAACCTTTGAACCTATTGAACCAGTTGAACCAATTGAACCAAAATGGTTCAAGGTTCAACGATTCAATCCTTGCTTAGAAGCTTACCGATGAACTCTTTTGGTTGAACCTCGTCATTGAACCAACTTTGAGATCACTTAAGTGTTGAAAGCTTGCTTCTTTCCTGCAAAGTTCATAAAAATCAACCTGTGAAGCTTGTTGAACTTGGTCTGCAGAGTCCATAGATTTTATTTTACTACAGAGTCCATATATTTCTCTTCCTATAGAGTTTGTAGATTCAAGCCTATAGAGTTCGTAGATTCAAGCTTGCAGATTCTATAGATTTTTGAGAAGCTTGAAAAATGAGAAATTTGATTGCCTAGGACAAATTTCAAAAAGGGAAGAGACAATTTTGGTCTGTAGGACCAAAATAGTTCAAATGTTGTCCCAAAATAATCAACAATTTTTGGATTCCCATGGTCATGCAACTGACACCTCAGAACATCAAATGCTTTTTCATCAATTCATAACTGCTTGAAGTGAGTTTTCTACTGAGATGAGCTGGCTACATAGACCTTGCTGCTACTTAGGACTTGGCTACTAAGGTAGAAGATGACCTTATCTTGGCAGGAAAGATAAGGAGAGACCCAAACAGAGACAAATCCTCTTCATCTTCTGAATACTCACCCACAGTCACCACTGACCCAATGGTACAAAAGCTAGCAAATGAATTGCTAGCCTTGAAAAGACAAATGGCACAAGGTATGTCTTCTACTCCTTTATATAAAGATATACCAAGGAGGACATTCCCTAATCAACCATATCAAGGCAATGCTACCAAAAGTCAAGGGTAACCAAATCATCTTCCTCCCCCATAGAGGAACCTTGCCCTTGAAGCACCTCCAACCAACTCAGTAGTTGGATATCTGGAAATAGAACATGTTTCCTATTTCCAACCTAAGTTCGAGCAAGAAAATGGTGCTGATCTCTTCAAGGAGGATCTAGAAGAATCAGTTGGAAACTCCCACATTGGTTTCCTGAATTTCCAGGATGAACCCAGAAGTGAAGGTGAAGCAATTGAAAGATCATATACAGTATTCACTAGGTCCCAGAATTAGTCAGTCCAACAGACTGACAAAGAAAAGACAAAGGAGTGACCCCAACCAACAATTTTAATTACTGAGCAGAGAACCCCTCTTCCTTTTCAATCAAAGGACCTGGTGATTGCCAAAGAAGTAAGTACATCGAACATCTTTGCACTTTCTACTTCAAATTCATAGATCAGTCCCCCCTCCTAAAAACTAGATGGATGAACTCCCATCCTCTGTTCCAAGTTCATTTTAGTCATTTGCCATGATTGATCATGTCAAGAAATCCAAAATTTAGATGACTGAGTTTGAATCCCTGCTAGCCAATCTTGAGCAATTAAACATTGGTGGAGAACCAAGTGTGGACCTGTTTGAGGCAAAAATTGTGGTTACCCAAACGTCAACTCCTATAGCTCAAATTATTTTTGAGCCTTCAAGCAAGGGTAATTACTTCTTGAACACAGAGGATGCTCATGTCTCAGCTGATGAAAGTCCCATAGCTGGCAATCCAAGATTTCATCTAAACAAGGCATTAAAAAAATTGGTAAGGTGCAGTACAAATCAAGAAGGATCTTTCGTCTCTGATGAAGAGAAATATGATAGAAGATCAACTTCTGGTGATGCTTGAATCTTGGAATCTGATGGCAGAAATTCTATCATATTTAGATGCAAATCTCTGTTGCTCATTTTGAAAACTACTTAAGGTGAAGAGGTCAAACTCCTTCACACCAAAGGAGATGCTGAGCTAATGGTTTGTCAGGAGTTTGATGCTGACAATCAAAGCGTGTGCTGGACTGAACTAGTAGAATAACAAATTATGATGGTGGACCATACTACTATATTCCAAAGTTAGTAAAAGGAAATATTTGCAAGGAGAGCAAGGAGTTATGGTTTTTAGTTTGAAAACCACGTCCTGCCATGGAGCAAGAAGAAGAAAAGGCCAAGAGGAAGATGCAAAAAATTAGTTTCCTGATGGAGAGATCCATTCACCCATCACCATTTTTGGGGGCAAAATGGTTTCCTGTTGGTTTACCAAGATGGTACACTATTTTCACCTGCCTCTCAAGAAGCAACATCTGAAACACTTCAACTCTTGAAGTATCAAATTATTGCATCTGTACATATGTATATTTGTATAGTTTTTAATTCTATTTTGTTTTGTTTGTTTCCTTTTTTGATGCCTTCCATTTCTGGGTAACATGACTCCATATCCCAATGGTACACATGAAGACACTGGATATTCTAGATTATACTCCCTTCAATTCTTTTTTACAATTGATAGAAGTTCCCCAACTGGAGCCAGCTGTTGTCCCCCAAAAATACCACTCATTTTTGGGACAACATTTGAACTATTTTGGTCCTACAAACCAAAATTATCTCTTCCCTTTTTGAAATTTGTCCTGAGAATTCAAATTCCTCATTTTTCAAGCTTCTTAGAAATCTACAGGCTCTACAGGCTTGAATCTATGGACTCTGCAGGCTTAAATCTACGAACTCTGTAGACCAAGTTCAACGGGCTTCATAGGTTAATTTAATAAGTAAGCTATCAACACTTAGGCAATCTCAAAGTTGGTTCAATGACTAGGTTCAACCAAAAGAATTCATTGGCAAGCTTCTAAGCAAGGATTGAACCGCTAAACCTTGAACCATTTTGGTTTAATTGGTTTAACTAGTTTGACAGGTTCAACATCAATAGTAAGAGTTTAACAGGTTCAACAGGTTCAAAGGCTTCCAAAGGCAGATTCAATCAAAAGAACAAGATTCTGAGGCTTAAACCATTAAACCGTTGAACCATTGAACCACTTTGGTTCAAAGGTTCAATGGGTTCAAGGTTCAATAGGTTCAACGCATTTGGTTCAACAAGGATCAAAAGGACCTAGCCAAATCAAAGGGAATGAACCATTGAACCATTAAACCAAAGTTGGTTCAATGGTTGGTTCAACAAAGAAGTTTAATGCAAAAGTTCACTTAGTTCATCAAATGGTTCAATGGCTTTTGGTTCAATCAAAGGGTTCATCAGCTTGGTTCAAAGCTTGGTTCAATGGAGTGGTTCAATGCAAAAGTTCAAGAGAGCCTCCTGAGGGACAAGTGCCCTTGTGGAGGGCACTTGGTTGACAAAAGCACCCTTCAGAAGGGTCATTTTCAAGGAAGCCACAAAGGTAAGTTCTTTTGGAATTTTGTTTAAGGCAGTCGAAAGGCAAAGGCATAATTCCTTTAGACTTTTTGTCTGAAGGAATTCCTTTAGACAAAAAGTTTGAAGGAATTTGGGAAAGAAGTTGCGGGAGGAAAGCCCAAAGGAATTTCCAAAGGCCAAAGACAAAATAATTCTTGCGGACTTTTTATCCGCGGGAAAATGTCTGTAGACTTTTTGTCCGCAGGAAAATGTCTACAGAGTTTTTGTCCATGAGAAAATGTCTACAGAAAAAGTCTATAGGAAAATGTCCGTAAGAAAGCTCTGAAGGATTCCAAAGACAAAAGGCCGCCGAAGGACCCCGAAGGGTAGGTGTCCTTGCGGGTGACTCTCAGCTTCCCTAAGGGTCACCTTCCCTTTGAGAGGATGCAAAACAAGAAAGCTGAAGAAAGTTCAAGGGGTGACGTGCCTAAAAATGTCAAATTTAAGAATGGTGAACTAGCCATTGGAAATTCAAATGTATTGATGGGTGCGCGAACGTCAATTTTAAGGTTCATAAAATAGCCATTGATTTTGAAAAGCCTTAAAGAAGAGCCAAAGAACTTAGCTCGAAGGCCATTCAAAGACTGCCCAAAGGGCAAATACCCTTGCGGGGGGCTCTTCTCGACCCAAAGTAGATCATTTCTCAAGGCTCGAGGGGCAGGATCCCTCTGGGAAAGCTCAAATGACAAAGTCAAAGGAATTGGTAAGGAAAGTGATGTGCTCATGAACGTCAAAGTTGTGATAATGAAATAGTTGTTAATCCTTCTAGATTTAAATCTATGGAACCAAATGCATTCAAAGGCTTTAAGGCTAAGAGCAGTAGGAAGCGACTAAGGAAAAGAGCATCAAATTGAATCAAGGACCTGATTTAACTAACCAAAAAAGGAGGAATGATGAAGAAGGATCAGATCATCGGGTGGACATTTAAAGATGTAAACTTTCAATAGCGTGACTCGTTTCTCTACATTGAGAAAAGCAAATGGGTAAATGCCCCTAAATTCCAGCCTGTCTTCTTAACAAAATTCAATGCAACATGATGCGTTACTATTCCCAAGTCCTTCTTGAAGAGGCTATATAAGGGACTCTCTTGTTATTGTAAAATGATCTCTCTCTAAAAATCAAAAACAAAACTCTGCCCAAATTAGAAGGCATTACTGAGACTTTGAGCTCAGATTGTTGATCATATTTTGTTATTGGAATAAGAAAGAAAGTGACTTTTCAGACTTTGTGCTTTGATATATTTATTGTTGGGGAAATTGTTCTTATGTATTTTTCCTTAATATATTTTTTGTTCCTTTAATTTAACAAACAAAATTAGTGAAATTAGTCAGGAAGGTGTCCTAAAGTCAATTGTGGAGAGACTTTGTGCCCCCATAATTGCCTTTAGTGTGTTTTATTTTTATTTCTATGTAAAGGACCCTGGGAGGACTTTGTGCCCTCATTGTCCTTCGTATCTCACTCTTGGGCAATTCAGGTGGAGACTTTGTGCTACATCTCAATTTGTTGGTTACTACGTCCTTGGTTACATTTTACTTTTACTACCAAGAGTATTCTTGTGATTTGTTGAATAGTACTTCTAAAAGAAGAGGAGTGCTTTCTATCATTTCCCTTGAGTTTTTTCTTATGATTTGCATGCATCATCTCTAAAGAAAGAGAGATGGATGGTTTGTCCTACCCTTGAGATGGTTTTCCTTTGATTTTCATGCATCATCTCTGAAGAAGAAAGAGCCACCATGATATATGACACCATGATAGGGAGTCTTCCATGAGACTCATTAGTTAGTATCATTCCTTCCAAGTTTTTCCTATATGTAGCTTATGTCAAAACATAAAAACATTAAAAAATTTCACAATACCAAAAACATTTTGATTGTATGCATAATCCATGCTTTACATTACTACTATCATGCTAGGACTTACATTTTCTTTCATGTTATTTTATGTCAATTTATCTAATTACTATGCTTCACTTGATCTCTTTTGAGTGTGTGCAGTGACATCCAACTAATTGATTTCTTCACTCTACCCATTTCGGGGGAATTCTTACTTCTACATTAAAAACACACATCGATATACATACCCACTAGGGGCATCTTCTACATGACTACACTATCTCGGTTATGTCAGTCCTACACTAAATACTTTGAGTTATCATACTGATGTACATACCTTACTAGATTACATAGATTACTATATAGACATTTCACTAATATCTAACACTTGTGTATTTCTTGACATATACCTTGTCCTATACTACACATATTTTTCATACTCTCACATTTACTTTGATTAGTTAGATGTGCTTGTACCTTTCTAGTTATTACATGCTTTCCCTTTTTGCTTAGCATAACTTGTGTGATTGCATTTCTAGTTCCTGCTTGTCTCCTACTTGTGCCTTAAGAAATTTTCCAATGTCCTTTTCTTGTACTTTCCTATGTGCATGTGGCTCCTGTGCCTTATTTACTTGTTTCACTTATATGTGTATGTGGCATTTGAACAAGCCTGGTATGCTTCCTTTTAAATTTGAGTGCCATGTGCCCATGTCCCTTGTTTTCATGTCCCCTTGGCCATCCTTGTATGCTTATATGCTTCTTGATTCTTTATTTGTATGCTTGTTTGAATCTCAATATTTGTAATGCCATGATCCATATCATGCATTTACCTTACTTTCTTGGATGCCATGATGGACATCATTCTCCATCCCTCCAACTAAAAACTAACATCTAACATTTCCAATTTTATTTTAGTACATTGCACATGATTTTACATTTTTACATCTATCTAGGCATACCCATATTGATCTAACAATATCTCAATACAAACATGAATATATCTAGAGGTATCTTGTCAAATATCATTGCTATATCATGTATATGTACAACTTAACACAATTATAGGACTCTTTATTTATAGGGTATTCATTATAGGTTCATCATTGATACCCTCATAAGAGGGGGAAACAAATAGGGTATTTTCATAAAGATCAAAGCTCTTAATAGTCAAAATGATAACATTTAAATCACCCAATTAAGAATCTAGAGGTCAAACCAGTCAGGACAGAGAAAAAATAGTGATAGTTTTATATTAGCAACCAATTTCAACACAAGATAGTGGCACCAAAAATGAATAGTAGTGCCAAACACAAGGGTATATTCATTTTGACACTCCTATCTAAGAAGAAAAACACTCAAGTTTTATAGAAATAGGCAAAATTTTTAGTTCAAATACAATTTTTGCACATTTAGATTAGTCATAATCAGTGGTTTTAGTATAGTTTTCTTAGAGAATCCAAATCTAGGGGTTATCATGCATGACATGATGGTTCTCACTTTATATTTTAGATTAGGTAGTTGACATAACTTATATATTAGAATCTATGTTCTATAAATTATTGATTGGGGGAAATGTGCATGACACATTGATATTTTTTGTTTTCAAGTTCAGTTATCATCCATGCATTCTCAGTAGTTATGTACCTTACTCCATCTACAAGTGGTTGGCATCATTTTCAAGTTGAACTTTCATACAAGTTCAAATTTTTGAGTACCCAAGTTCTTGAGTTAGCTTTCATATAAGCGTAGTACATTAGTTTTGGAGTGGCTTTCATACAAGTCTAACCTCCATCTTTCAAAATGGCCAAGAATGGCCTAGTTTTCAACATACATTTAGGCTATCTATGCTACTTTGTCATATTTTTATACCATCCATGGGATTCATGAGATACCTCATATGACATCTATTCTATACTGGTATCACTTCATAGCTTCACTTCATGGGACAATGATGGATCAAAAGGGCTAGCCTTTGTATTATTGAGCCACCTATTCAGAGGGATTGGACACATAGTCCAAACATCAGTTGACACATGCATGATTTGTTAGCTTCACTTAGTAGGCTATAATGGAGTCAAAGGGCCTACCTTTTTATTCTTGAGCCACTTTATGAATAAGTGAGCACTCAACTCTACTCACAATATAACTTTTGGTACAAAATCATCCAACATAATCCATCATTACTCAGCTTACTCAGGATCACAACAAATTTTGTATTGGTTCACGTACCCAATTCACACTTACACAGTGTGCTCTCTATGCACTATCAAACATTACTCAACATCACACAAGATTCATGGGATTCACCTTTGCATATTCATGCTTACACAATGTGCTCTCTACACACATATAACATCACATAGCTTTATGAGCTTCACCTTTACAGGTAAGTTTAGGTACATTTTCTATTTTTCCTTTATCCTAGTATTTCACTTTGATACATCTCTAGAATAAAAGGGGGGAAATGTAGTCATATAAAATCTAGAAATTGGTAACTTGAGCATGGCTAATAACACCCAATCCATAGGTTCCTCTTGCTTACTTTCATGATCCTTCTAGACACTTTTTTTCTTATTCCCAATCGTTCATAAACATCCAATATCTAAAATTTTAGAAGCAAGTTCACACAAGGATAATAAACAAAACCTAGAAAACTTATGTCTCTAAGACAACAATTCCTAACTTAGATAGGAGCATTGGAAGCAAGGGTGTCTTGTTTTTGGCACTATTATCCAAGTTCATTTTTGGCCCTAATAGTCAGATTCTTTTAGATCCCTATCTTTTTATTTATCAACTTAACACAAATTCATTTAACCCATGAAAATTTAATCCACTATAAAAGGCCATTCAAAGTTTATTTATAAGGGTTAACACTCATTTATAAGAAAGAAACAAGAATATAAGCAAATATACTCAAGCACTCTTCCCTATTCTCTGCATACAACCTTCCATCATCATTTCAAGCTTATTCAATCCTTTGCACTAGTCCTTAGTCATCCAAAGTACATCTAGTTTTGCATCTAGTTATATTTATCATACATAATTACACCAAGCACTTCAATGAGAGAACTACATTAGCTTGATCCCTCTTTGAAGTATTGGTATGTAGGTAGGGTGCCAACACATGGGGTGTGAAGTACATCCAACATATCCTTTACAAACTAACCCCTACTCTCTCTTATCCAAGTTTCCATTAAAGTTCAAGAACAAAGAGCTCTTAGGGATTTGAAGATTATAAATAGATGCACCACAAGCTCTACAAGCTTCTAGGCTTCAATATTTCACTGAGAGGGTAACATACTCTTACCAAATAGAACCTATAAAACTCAGACCACCTGGACAATAGTTATGAAAAAGGACTACAATGCTAGACAATAGGTATCCCATTTTCAACACTCCTATCCAATATAGAAACAAACTTCAAGATCCTATTTTTGATAGTTTCCCAATCCTGCTCCTCCAATATCAGACACTATCTCAGTTTGGATCTTTTAGAATAAGCTAAGTTAGATTTATTTCATTTATTACTATATTTAGAAAAGTGAAAAATACAAATTTGTTTACACAAATCAATATCTTAATTCCTACATATCATTCATTGATTTACTTTGCTTAGACCTATTTATTTAATTAGGAATAAAACTCCATTATTCTAAAAATAATAAAACACTCTGCAATATACTTCCTTTCAACAATGCCATTTTGTTATGGTGTTCTAGCATCATGATATTGTCTCCTTATCCCTTATTTTTCACAAAAATCATCAAATTCATGATCCCAAAACTCACCTCCTCTATTTGATCTTATACACTTTATCTTTGACCCTCTATCATTTTCTACAAGTGCTTTGAATGCCATAAATTTTGTAAAATCTTTTGATTTTTCTTTAAGAAAAAATATCTAAATCATCCTAGTAAAATCATTAATGAGAAGCATGAAGTAGCTATTACCTTGAATACTTTGGGTCCTCATAGTTCCACATAGATTAGTGTGGATCAACTCTAATGGCTTTGCAGTAGATAACTCTTTGGATTTGTATCTTCTTGTGGTTTACTTCCCATGAAGACATGCCCTGCAGAGAGAATGAGGAATCTTGGAAATTTTGGTCATATGCCTTACCAATCCCTTTGAACTGATCTTTACCATGTTATCAAAATTTATATGTTCAATCCTTCTATGCCAAAACCAAATTTCTCCTAATTGATTCATGAAGCACTCCTCTTTCTTGGATTCATGGTATGCATGCATGTTGTTATCTATTTTATAAACATTTGTAACTAATTTGTCAGCTTTGTTTACTTCAAAAACATCATCATGAAAAGTTAAAAACATTTCCTTGCTTACACATTTGGCTTACACTTAAAATATTATGTTTCAAGCCTTCTAAATATAAGACATTCTCAGTCCTAGAATGACCTTTATCCAAACTCATAGTACCTTTGCCAACTATGTTAGTATATTATTGTCACCAAATCTCTTTGAACTAGGGTTGATCTTCTTGAGGGAGATAAACTTGCTCTTGTATCTTATCATATGATTTGAGCATCCATTATTTATGAACCATATCTTGTTCCCATCTTATTGAGTATGCAAAGATGCTTGAACAAGCATTGAGTCTTCCTTTGGAGGACCACTTGAATTTTACTTATTTTCTTCTTTAGTCTTAGACTTAGTCTTCTTGAACCTTTTGATGGTGTCAATAAATTATATATCCTTTTTTCAAAAATATCTATTATATTTTTTGGCTATATGACCTTGTTGGTTACAATTTTAGAATATAAGATTCCTTTTGATCTCTAGAGAGAAAGCACAATCCCTATATCTATGACCAAATTTATTGCAATAAAAGTAGTATCCATAGAAGACATCATTTAAATTTGACCTACCTTTCTCTTGATCATTACATATCCATAAATTTTCATTCTTGACCCTTTTGGTGGAGCTAAAATCCCTTTTATGCTTAGATAAGAGCATATCTAATTAAGTCATGTCTTTATTTTAAATTGTTCCTCCCTTTAGTTGAGACCACCAACCATCATGTTCTACAGATTCTTGACTATTGCTTCTAGATATTTCACTTGCATCTTCACAACATCCATGCTTGATTTAACATTATATAAAACACATACTAGTTTGTCTTGAAGACAAACCATAACCTCTTTGTCAACCATTATACCTTTGATCACTTTCTAGTGGTTAAACTTTCAAGAAGGACCTACTTTGATGGAAATTTTTAGAGGTAAAATCATTGAGAGTGGGGTGAATTAGTGAGCCCAACTATTTGAATTTCAATTATAGTCTCTTAAACTATTAACTAGTTAGCATATATCAACTTGATTAAACAAAATTAACAAGAGAGCTCATAAATTTAATGCATACACAAGATCAAATAGATAACACATAGTTCCTATGGGAAACCCTCATAGGGAATTGTTGTTCCCAAAATCTATCACTTGTTTTTTGGGAAAACATATCAACTATTTTGTCCTGCAAACCAAAATTCTCTCTTCCCTTCTAAAAAAATGTTTTGAGTGCTCAAGTTCTTCAATTATTTGAGGATTTTCAGTCAAGGGACTCGCAGGTTCAATGGGTTCAACAACTTCAACAGGTGAGCTCTCACAAAGAAACAAGTTCCCAACACTTAGGCATTTCAACGCTAGTTCAATGCTGAAGTTTAATCAAAAGACTTATTGGTGGGCTTCAAACAAAATAGTGAACCATTGAACCATTGAAACATTGAACCCCGCCTCCAAGGTTCAAAGGTTCAATGACATTAGCAGACTTAAAGAATTAAGCACTTTGGTAAGTTCAAAGTTCAACCACTTTAAAAAGTCAATGGCTTCAAAGGACTTAAAGAAAAGAAAACTTCAAAGAACAAAAGATTGAACCGTTGAACCAAAAGAGTTCAAAGTTCAAAGGTTCAATAAAGTTTAAAAGACTTAGAGAATAAAAGGATTCAAAGAAAGAGGATGAACTATTGAACCGTTGAACTTTGAACCAAAATGGTTCATAGGTTCAAATGGTTCAAAGAGTTTGACTAGTTCAAGAAGTTCAAAGTTCACAAGGAAGCTTCAGAAGATTCCAGAGACAAGTTTGAAGAAATGGTTCAACAGATTGAACCAAGGAGCCAAAATGAACCGTTTGAACTGTTGAACCATTAAACTAATGCACTTCAAAGGTTCAAGGTTCAAAGTAGTTCAAGTGACTAAGTAACCATGACGCTCCCGTAGATGTCAAATTCAAGGTAATGAAATGCCCATTTATTTTCAAACGTGGCACGGACCTGAGAACAAACTCAGTGACCAGTAGAAAGTGAGAAGTTATCCTGAGAGCTTAGATCACCAAGAAAAAGACAAAATACATGGCAAGGAAAGAGGGAAAAACCAAAAATATCTGCGTAGAAGTTATTCTAGTAGGTGAAATAGTCCACCAGGTGGACATCAGAGAGCGTGAGAACTCAAAGACACAGCCTATTTTTCTCCATCGAGTAATGGAAAAGTGGACAGTTGTGTAGATATCAAGAAGAGGACCAGGTGGCCCATGCTACAAAAGGAGACATTCGAGATGAATTGACACACCATAGTTAAGGCTGATGCCCTATTTCAGCATGGCCCCTTGATAGAACTAATAACACATTGAAGGCATTCAATACATCATGGGCTATTTCATGAAACAAAGCATCCAAGTCTTTCTTGGAGTGATATATATTGTAATCTCTTATTTTATGCAAAGGAGAACTTTTTGTTATTATAAGTGAAACTCTACCTAAATTGAAAGGCATTTCCTGAGACTTTGAGCTCATATTGTTAATCATATTTCTTCATTTGAATGAGAAAGCAAGTGACCTTTTAAAATTTGTGATGGAATAGCTTGTGTTGTTAAGAAAATTATTCTTATGTCTATTTCTTGAATGCGCTCTTATCCATTTAATTAAATAAATAGGACTAGTGGAAGTAACTAGGAAGGTGTCCTAAAGCTGACTGTGGAGAGACTTTGTGCTGCCACAATTGTCTTTAGTGTGTTTATTGTCTATTTATATTTAAAGGATCTTGGGATGACTTTGTGCCCCCATTATCTTTCGTATTTCACTCTTTGGTAGTTGAGGGGGAGACTTTGTTCTACACCTCATTCTGCTGGTTATTGCACCCCATTTACTTATCACTACTAGAAAAAATTCTTGCTATTTACGATAGACCAATTCTGAAAGAAGAGAAGTGCCTTCAGTGATTTCACTAGAATTCTCCTATTTACTACCTAAGAAGGAATCTGACTGTTGACTGAGTATTACTTCTGAAAAAAGAGAAGTACCTCCAGCAATCACCTAGGATTTTTCCTTTGTCTGTGACATTATCTCTAAAAAAGAGAGATTGATGGTGTTTTCCTACCCCTTAGTGTTATTTTTTACTTATATTAATATATATATATATATATATATATATATATAGCACCGTATAGTTATAGGGAACCTCCCCTTGATGAGAGGAGAGATTTGTCCCCTTTTGATGTGTTAAACCTGCACATTTGGCTAACCAATCTCCTTATGTTGTGGTTGAAACAACCTATTTTTCCCATCAGTTAGCTGGGGACAAAATATTCACCCAACAGTTTTTGGTGACTCTGCTGGGGAAGAACGAACAGTTTCAGTTCTTTTCCTTATCCATTTTCTCTGCTGGGGACACAACAATTTTGTGCAATTTGAAGCCTCAAGCTTCAAATTGAAGCATCACCTGTGTCTTATCCATTATCATTAAAGCCTTATCCATTTCCATTATATACTCTAAGCTATGAAACTAGAGACACTAGAGATCAAGCGTTTCATTTCAAAAGTCAATTCTCTGCCAGCTCCACGCTAATAGTTTTTGGTAACTCCATTGGGGATCATTTTGTGTAGTTTGAAGCCTCAAGCTTCAAATTAAAGTAGTCCATATCCTTATCCATTTTAGCTTTATAATCTAGTAGATCCATAATATATGAGAAACTAGAGATCCAAAGGTGTTGTTGACCCTATTTTTGAGTTGGCATAGTAGAGCAATTTTGATCTATTTCCTCCACAACCTCACCTTCAACAAACTAGGAGTCTTCCTCCTACCAACACTAGGTCACCAACACAAGGCAAAGCTTCTTTTTCCTCTGATAGTAGAGCTTTGCCCATACATACCCCACCAAGATTTGTTATCCCCCCTTTTCATAATCATACAATGGTAGTTCAAGGCTCATGGGATAACTCTTTTGGTTCACTCAATCTTACTCCACCTCTACATGAGCTGCCACGTAGTTCAAGGAAGAATTTCCCCAAATTATTTAGTGATGGGAGAGTTCATCCTGATGAACATATTATAGCCTTCAACATAGCTTGTGGCATGATAGGTGTGGAATATGAAGACGTAGTAGTCAGGCTATTTGTAGAAACATTACAAGGCATTACTGTAAACTAGTTCTATCATCTGCAGGCCTAGACTGTGATAGATTGGAACACCCTCAAAGATAAATTTAAAGCTAGAATCAAGCCTATAGAAGATGCACATGCCCTGCTGGCCCAACTCACACAGATGAAGGAGCCTCATGAGCATATGAGGTATTTCATAGCTAAGTTTGACAAGTTGAGGAATAGGATTCCCATAATTGCTCAGCAAATAGTTGAGAATCTCAAATGCTTCTTCATCAATTTGTAGTTGCCTAAAGTAAGTTTCCTAATGAGATGGGCTGGCCACATAGACCTTGCTATAGATTAGGATTTGGCCACTAAGGTAGAAGATGATCTCATATTGGTGGGGAAGATAAGGAGAGATCCTAATAGAGGTAAATCTTCTTCATCCTCTGAATATTCATCTACAGGCACCACTGATCCAATGGTGTAAAAGCTAGAAAATGAGTTACTAGCTCTCAAGAAGCAAATAGCAGAAGGGATGTCTTCTACTCCTTCATATAGAGATATACCAAGAATATTTCCCAATCAATTATACCAAGGCAATACTGCTAGGAATCAAGGGTAGCCAAATCGCCTTCCTCCCCCACATGGGAAGCTTGCCATTGAGGCAGCTCCAACCAACTTAGGAAATGGGTACCTTGAAATTGAATCAAATTTTTCTTTCCAACCTAAGTTGAACCCAAAAGATGATGCTGATATCTTTATAGTAGACCAAGAAGAATCAGTTGGTGACTCTAACATTGGTTTCCTATATTACTAGGATGAACCTAAAAGTAAAGGTGAAGCATTTGATGGATCATACATTGTATTCACCTGGTCTCAGAACTAGTCAGCCCAACAAGCTGATAAGAAAAAATAGAGGAGCATTCTCAACCAATAATTTCAATTGCTAAGCGAGGAACCAATCTACCTTTTCAATCAAAGGACCCAGTGATTGCTAAAAAGGTAAGTACATCAAGCATTCCTGCACCTTTTGCTTCAAATTTGCAGACCAGTATCCCCCTAAAAACCAAAAGGATGAACTTCCTTCCCCTAGTCCTAATTCATTTCAGACATTTGACATAATTGACCATGTCAAGAAAACCAAAATTCAAATGTCTGAATTTGAATTTTTGCAATCCAACTCTGAGTAGTTGGATAGGTTGGTTGAGTGTGTGAAAAATAAAGCCATCTTTATAGGACAAGATGTTAAGAAGGTAACTCATGATCCCCCAAAGAAAATGTCCATCCCAAACAATCTTGTCATTACTCCTCCTACTACTCTTGGGAGGATAAACCATTTTATGTCTCCCTGTTGATAAATGGACACTAGTTGAATAATTTCATCATAGACTTAGGTGCATCTGAAAACATAATGCTTACAAAAGTAGATAAATCCCTTGGTCTCACACTGAACAAGACATTTTGGAGATGTTTCTCCATGGAAAACAAACAAGTGCCACTACTGGGACAAATCAAGGATGCCCAATTTGCATTTGTGGATTTTCCAAACAAGAGAATTAAGATGATAGTCTTGATGGCCGACGTCCCAGCCTTATACGACATTCTTCTTGGGCAAATTTTTTGCAAAGATGTTGGTGGTGAGTTAAGTATGGACTTGTCTGAAGTAAGGATCCCGATCAAAGGTGTCATGCAGAGGCTACTTATTTATGAGGCAAAATATATTGTCACCCAAATGTTAGCCCCTAAAGCTCAAACTCTATTTGAGTCTTCAGGCAGGGGTAATTATTTTTTGTCTATTGAAGATGTTCCTATTATAGTAGATGAAAGTCCTGTAGGTGGTGATCCAAAAATTGATTCGAATAAGACATCAAAAGAATTGGTAGGGTGCAGTACAGATGAAAAAGGATCTTCCCTCTCTACTGAAAAAAATCTAATAGAAGATCGGTTTTTATGATGTTTGAATCTTGGAATTTGATGGCAGTAATTCTTCTACTAGCTCAAGAGCCAGGATTGTGTTGATATCTCCTCAAGGAGATATTTTTACTTCTTCATACAAGTTACAGTTTAACAACACTAACAACACTGCCGAGTATGAATCTCTGTTACTCAAGTTGAAAGAAGCCCAAGATAGAGGTGTCAAGCTCCTTCAAGCCAAATGAGATGATAAATTGGTGGTTTTTTAGATGAGGAACCTACGTCAAATCAAGAACAAAAGATTGCGACATTATCGCAATCTAGTATGGGATCAAATTGAATGTTTTAAAGCATTCAATGTTTTTGTAATGCTCATAGAGCCTCATAATCATGTAAATTCATTGGCTATCCTTGCAACCTTCATGGTTCCTCACCCTAATTTCAAAGATAATAGGTATACTATCAAATTGGTCTTTTGACCAAGTGTGCTTGATAAAGCTAACCATTGACAGGTGTTTGATGCTAACAATCAAATCATGTGCTTCACTAGATTAGAAGAGCAAAAAGTTATGGTAGTGGACCATATTGTTGCATGCCAAAGTCAAGAAAAGAAGCTATTCTACAAGAGAGCAAGGATTTATGGTTTTCATATTGGAGACCATGTTTTTCCATGGGGCAAGAAGAGAGAACCAAAAGGAGTGCAGAAAAATGTGATTCTTGGTGGAGAGTTCCATTTGCCCATCACCAACTCTAGGGAGAAAATGGTTTCTTACTAGTTTATCAAGATAGAATGCCATTTTCATTGTCTCATAGTGGGTGACATCTAAAGCACTTCAATCCTTGAAGTATCAAATAAGATCAGCTTGTACATATGTATAATTTTTGTATAGTCTTTAGTTTTGTTTGGTGCTTTTCATTTTCATTTATTTTTGGCACCTTTCTTTTTTGGGTAGCATGACTCCATATCCCAATGGCATACTTAAAGGCATTGAAGATTTTAGATTCTACTCCCTTCGATTGTTTTTATAGTTGATGGAAGTTTCCCAATTGGAGCTAGTTGTTGTTCCCAAAATCTGTCACTTATTTTTTGGGACAACATATCAACTATTTTGGTCTTGTAGACCAAAATTCTCTCTTCCTTTCTAAAAAAATGTTTTGAGCACTCAATTTATTTAATTATTCAAGCATTTTTAGTCAAGGGACTCATAGGTTCAATGGGTTCAACAACTTCAATAGGTGAGCTCTCACAAAGAAACAAGTTCCCAACACTTAGGCATTTCAAGGCTAGTTCAACGCCAAAGTTCAATCAAAAGACTTATCGGTGGACTTCAAACAAAATATTGAACCATTGAACCATTGAAACTCACCTCTAAAGGTTTAAAGGTTCAATGGGTTCAAAGGTTCAACGACATCGGTAGACTTAAGGAGTTAAGCGATTCGGCAAGTTCAAAGTTTAACCACTTCAAAAAGTTCAACAGCTTCAAAGCTTAAAGAAAAGAAGACTTCAAAGAATAAAAGATTGAACCATTGAACCTTGAACCAAAAGAGATCAAAGTTCAAAGGTTCAAAGGCTAAATAAATTTCAAAATACTTAGAGAATAAAAGGATTCAAAGAAAGAGGATGAACTGTTGAATCATTAAACTTTGAACTGAAATGGTTCAAAGAGTTCAACCAGTTCAAGAAGTTCAAAGTTCACAAGGAAGCTTCAGAAGATTCCAGAGACAAGTTCAAAGAAATGGTTCAATAGATTGAACCAAGGAGCCAAAATGAACTATCTGAACCATTGAACCATTGAACTGATGCACTTCAAAGGTTCAAGGTTCAAAGTAGTTCAAGTAAGTGACCATGACGCCCATGTGGATGTCAAATTCGGGGTAATAAAATACTTATTTATTTTCAAACATGGTGTAGACCTGAGAAAAAACTTAGTGAACAAAAGAAAGTGAAAAGATAGCCTAAGAGCTTAGATTGCCAATAAAAAGACAAAATACGTGGCAAGGAAAGAGGGAAAGACCAGAAATATTTGCATAGAAGTTATTCCAGTAGGTGAAATAGTCCACCAAGTGGACATCAGAGAGCATGAGAACTCAAGGATGTGGCCTATTTTTCTCCATCAAGTAAAGGCAAAGTGGATAGCTATGCAAATATTAGGAAGAGGACTAGGTGGCCCATACTTCAAAAAGAGACATTTGAGATGAATTGACATGCCACAGTTAAGGCTGATGCCCTGTTCCAACATGGCCCCTTGAAAAAACTGAAAATGCATTGAAGGCATTTAATGTAGCATGGGCCATTTCATGAAACAAAGCACCCAAATCTTTCTTAGAGTGCTATATATTGTAATCTCTTATTTTATTCAAAGGAGATCTTTTTGTTATCAGAAGCGAAACTCTGCCCAAATTGAAAGCCATTTCCTAAGACTTTGAGCTGATATTGTTAATCAAATTTCTTAATTTGAATGAGAAAGCAAGTCACCTTTCAAAATTTGTGCTAGAATAGCTTTTGTTGTTAAGGAAATTATTCTTATGTCTATTTCCTGAATGCATTCTTATCCATTTAATTAAATAAGCAGGACTAGTGGAAGTAACCAGGAAGGTGTCCTGAAGTCAACTATGGAGAGACTTTGTGTTTCCATAATTGTCTTTAGTGTGTTTATTTTATATTTCTATTTAAAGGATATTGGGATGAATTATTTCCCCCATTATCCTTCATATTTCACTCTTTGGTAGTTGAGGGGGAGACTTTGTGCTACATCTCATTCTGTTGGTTATTGTGCCCTATTTACTTATCACTACCAAAAAGAATTCTTGCTGTTTGCTATAAACCACTTCTGAAAGAAAAGAAGTGCCTTTAGTGATTTTACCAAAATTCTCCTATTTACTATCCAAGAAGGAATTTGGCTATTGACTAAGTATTACTTCTAAAAAAAGAGAAGTACCTTCAGTAATCACTTAGGATTTCTCCTTTGTATGTGAACATCATCTCTGAAAAAAGAGAGATGGATGGTGTTGTCCTACCCCTGAGTGTTATTTTCTACTTATATATAGTATATATCACCTCATATTTATAGGAAACCTCCCATTGATGAGAGGAGAGATTTTTCCCCTTTTGACCAATCTCCTTATGCTATGGTTGAAACAACCTATTTTGCCCATCAGTTAGCTGGTGACAAAATATTCACCCAACAAGAATAAAACCCAATCTCAACCCTATAACACAAATGGAATAATATCCTATAATAAATTACAAATAAAATATTTATCAACTCCTTTAGACCAATAAACCTTGATCATATCCTCCTAACCAAAGGTATTTAGTGAAACACCTGTTTCACAAGGAGTAACTTCCCATAAGGAAGACCAAGTCCTTTAGACTATCATTTAAACACCTCCACCTTAGAAATGATGTATTCAACATGTGATGATGGATATATATATTTTTAAACCCTATAAAAACTCTCTCTTTATCTCAAATAGGCCTCTCACATAGGCATGCCACAATCTCTCTCCTCAAACTATCCTCATATGCACACTTATACCTCTACGCATATCCTAAAATTATAAGAACAATATTATGAAATTAGGAACATGACCTATATATCATACACATATTAAAAAAAATTATTCTTCTTAGTAACTCAACTATCAGGCACACTATCTATCTTTCCTTCTTCACTTCAATTAATACTACTCACACAAGCCTTCTCTAAAATCTCACATTCAAATCTAGAAACCAAAACATTTGGTTTCACTATATATAGGTAAATCATGAATTAAAAATATCATGATATTTTTTTTTAGAAAAAAAACATGCCTTCATCCTTAAGGCATCTCACATGGGTCACACATAAGCACAACCCACTTTCAAATAGGCCTAAGTCAATTTTAGGTCATATGGAGACCCATTAAATTTTTGAAACTTTTACAAGAAAAATAAGAACATAAGAACACTTTTACAACTCATAAATCCATATTTCATGATCTATAGGTCCTAATTAAGTTTTCATATCCATCACAGTACCCTTTTGATTAGGCACAAAATGATTAAATAATATTTTATGCACATAGTCATTATGAGTGAACACACAACCACCTTCTAATCCTTTGTTAATTTAACATATGATTGGTAAATTATTCATAATTCATAAAAATGATCCTCATGGAGATTAAAACACTCCCCAATAGTAAATTCATCATGATACATCGAAACAACATCTACACAAGCTCAATTATACTTCTTGAGTCACTTGCAGAATAAGTATGAACACATAGTCAACTTTGAACCTTAATATATTTGATTGTACACACTTATATATATTAAAATCAAATTCATTAAATACACCATGGAGTCCTCTTCATATTTTCTTTTTACAACATGAGTGAATTTGTCTTGGCTCAAATGTTATGGTCCAAAAACCATAGACTAGTTTTTCCCTTGTTAAATTCAAATATTGAAATGTTAATGGTCACATTTAAAATTTGAACACTTTAATTGTATCTCATCTCCTCACTATTCAGATCAATTATGCACCATTGATCTTATCCAAACTTTAATTTATAGGCACCAATGCTCAAATATTAAACCTCAATCACTTTGACCTCATCTTGTACAATATTGTAATGTTGACTTATCATGAATTGTCAATCTTTTTTACATAGCTTGGGCCTTAAAAATTCTAAATAGTTATCACTTTGACCTCTTGACTTTAATACACACTATTGATCTCTATCTATGATATCTCCTGCTCACTATTGATCCTTCAAAGAAGCTTGATCTTTATCTTTGTTTAGCATTAAACATAGTACACTTGGCACCATCTCACTACTTCATGACTTCTTGGAGTAAATACATGCTGTCAATAACCTTTAGACTTTCTCAAACTTTACCTTTTGAAAAATTGACTATGGGGACCATTTCAATATGATTGAGAGTTTAATTTTAAACTTGAATAACTTTTATTGTACTTAGACATATTATCTCAAATTTGGACCATATGATTTCCTCACATCAGAGAATACATGCATATAAAACACTAATCCTAGAACCTTTGCACATGTGAGATATACCATCATTAAAATGTCTTCTCAAAAAATTCTATCACAGAGCCAACTATGTTTAGAACTTATCTACGATAGCAAATTTGAACATGCATAACTTTTTCCTTGTTATATTGCATAACCTAAAATTTGGCACATAATAACTAGGCACAAAAATAAACAAACCCATATGATCATATTATTTTGAAATATCCACATGTGTGATATATTCTACCATCAAAATTATTACTTAGCTCTTTTTTCCACATTACAATTTTGGCTAAGTATGGGAGAACACTGTCAATATTCTTAAGAGCCCAACTTTGCACCCACATATCTTTGACTACACTTAGGTCCATGACATAAGATTTAGCATATAGAAAATAAGGACTAATATGATCACAACTATATTAATAACTCCCCTTGACTCATCCACACATGGAAATGGTGATGTCAATAAATTTCCTACTCAAAATTTTTGCCACTAGACCCAAACTATCTAGATGAAAACTATGGACTACCAAATGAATTACACTCATGCACACAAGCTCTCCAATCATACTTAACCATTGATAGGACCCCTTACACATGATGAAATAAACATAATCATCCATGAACATTTGTAATCATGTAAAAATTGAAGATTGACTAAGCCAACATTAAGCACACTAGAACAACCACATTGCATACTTTGTCATTTTCACTTAGACTATTAAGGCACTTCATCCACTCACTAGGACACCTCTATGTCATCACCATGAAATCCTTGAAAACTCTCTAATAGAAAATAGACATAGAATATAATCTCAAATTTCATTATGCGAATACATTTTAAGAGATTATTGAGGAAGGACTACAAATGGAGTAAATGCTCATTGATAAAGGAATAATCAAAATCTATTCTTAATACCAAAATTAAATAAATGTTTATATACAAGATCCTACTCAAGATCAAGACAACACATATAAAAAACTTAAATATTTCAATAGGAAAACAAATGTTTTAGGGGATAGGGTAACAAAATCTAGATATGTGCATATAGTGCAACCACCACCTACCCAAAAAACTCCACCTACTTAGCCACTTTCTTTTAAAATACCACTTTCAAGAAGAGTCAATATTAAAACAGAGTTTTTTGTTGATCCAAGAGGATTTACAATAGTGAATAAATTATATCGTCTCATATTTTCCATAAATTATCTTTACAATGAAGAACTCATTAAGATCTTTCCAACGCATTTTATAGTTCAAAAAATGGACCCTGTATGCAGTAGTTATGGCCCGTTGAAGTTTTTAGGCAACAAAGAAAAATTATGTAGGTATGGTGACTAGACATACACGTGGTCCAATAGATTTTTGACATAAGGACCAATGAAATCCTCACATTTGGAGTGTCCACAATAGATCCAAAATATTATCCAAGATTTTAGACAAATCCCACTTTATAATGCTTGAGAAATGGGATTAACTCCATGAATATCTCTTTCCCCACAAATGTGGGATATTTCCCATATAAATTGGAATATCTCCCATATAAGTGCCTGGGAGTTTTATCGAAAGAGAAATATATGAAGGGTGGTTTAACCCATTGACCCTCATCAACTTGCCATGCCCCATTTTAGGAGATAAGGCTAATAGGCTTAAATAAAGGCTTGTAGATGGGGATGGATAATGAATAAATACATAATTGGTAGGTTTTGAAAAACTATATAAACCCATAAACCTCATTTATAAACTCATTCAAAGAAAATTCAAAGATCACTCCAGGCTCTCACTTACATTTCAAGTATTTGAGAAGCAAGCTCTCACTTGCATTGCAACTCTTCCATTCCAAGGTTTTGGAGCCAAGCATCTATCTAATAGGAGAAAGGGAAAGGGTTTTGATTGAGAGATATTCATAATAATTTGGTGATATCTCTATTTATAATAGAGAGTAAGAAAGCTTATAGATTATCCCTTTACATAAAGAGTAATAAATATTTTAGATTAGCCCTTTTCACAAAGAGTAATAAAGCTTGAAGCTTAGCCCTTTGCATAGTAAGCAAGTTTGTATGTCTTCACTACTGGAGTAAGAGTTATAGGCCTAGAGTTAATGCATATACCTCATTTATTAGAGACATTACATCATAATTATTAAAGATAATTAGAGATAGATTGAGAGTCAGAGCTAGTAGTCAAAGCCAATAGCTATATCTAGAGCTAGAGCTAGTATTGAGAGCAAGAGATAAAGCCAATAAATAGAGTGAGAGCTAGAGCTAGACCTAGAGCCAATCACTAGAGTGAGAGATAGAGCCATTATCTAGATCTAGAGGATGTCAAAACATTAATTTGTAGATCAAGAACCCATATTAGGGATAACTGATGTATAAAGTGATTTTTCAACAATAATCTATCAGTTCCACCTTTGATCAGGACCCAAAGATGTAGCCCTAATTGGGTGAACTTTGTTATCAACCCTGGTTTCTATATTATCTTTATGGCTCATGTTTTTGGTTTATTATTAGTTTTGAATGTTGATTTTAATTATTATGCCAATTTCAAGTTAATTAATGAGAAATTGAGAATTTATAAAGCATCCAGAGTAATTAGTGTAGTTTTGGACATTACCTATTTATAGATAAAGTTTGGTATCGAAGAAGTTAGAATGATATAGTTTATTTTGATTGCATAATATACTATTGAATACAGTTTTGAAATTATTTTTAGTATTCTATTCGATTGGTTTATTTTCAAACTTGTTGGCTTGTTTTGATCTTTCATTTGCAATTTGTAATTGTGTTGGAAGTAAAAATTATTTGTAATAAACCATGGGGAAATATTTGAAGAGAGAGAGGCTAAAAGAGATGGAAATTATCAATAAGAAAATTTAGGAAGAGAATGCTTTCCTAAGATGCAAGATTTATTCCCTCAAAGAACAAATTTCATGTTTAAGATCTAAGCTCAAATCCAAGGATGAACTCTTGATCAGGTTACAATATGGTGAGCTTAAGGACTTACCTTCTACTTCAAATGCAAAAATCATGACTGATGAGTTCATTGTAAGTTATTCATTACGTAATTCTTCTTCCTCCCATTTAGATTCAGGTAATGATACTTTTAATTCATTTAAAAAACACACTAAAGGCATTGGATCTTGATTACTATTTAAAATTGGATATGATGGAAAAAGGCCTTGGTAAGAATGGCCAAGGTTTGATTAACCCAATATAGGTAGAGTATCGACCTTGTTTTGTAGGTTTGGGTTATGCTAGTGTAGAGATGGAAATTGGAGAGACTTCTAGAACTGCTAAAGGAAGATAAGCTTCTAACAACCAAGCGTTCATGCTGCTAGCTTTGTAGAATTATTCCATGCAGAGGAATGTGACATAATGACATGGTGATGAGAAAGTGTGTAAAAAAGAAGAAAAAATAGGTAATACAATACCACCTACTCATACTTACACAAATCATAACACTAAACATAATGGTAATTGTAAAACTTTTGATGTTTTCTTTCAGTTTAAATAATGTGGCTATGACATACAAAAAATGTGGAATGATTTTACATGTAATTTTTGTGGGTTAATTAAGCATTCTATGGCTAATTATTGGAAGAGGAAATATTTTATGAAGAATTTGTTGCCTTTTGTGAAAAACAAGGCAGGTGATAAATATCAATCTCATAATATAGAAGCAAAAAATGAAAAATATGCTTCCTCATCCAAAAAAATCACAAAAATAACTATCGCACTCATTATTGTATGAGTGGGCACATAGTTGAAACTTGTTGGAAACTTCATCCATCATACCATCCTAAATATGGTAAGAAGAATATCATTTATGCTCTTATTAAAAAGGTGACAAATAATGAAGTTTTTAATTCACAAGTAGCCCATGAAGAAGCCCACCTATTCAAAGAATATTCCATGAAGAGAGAGCATCCATTAGATTAGATTGGTAAGAAATGGATAGAATTTTTGCATAGCTAAGTTTTATTTAGCATGCTTAAAAAAACTTTAAATACAATTATTTGGTTTCCATTGTTGATAAGCATTAAGGAAACTAACCTTTTATAGGAGTGAATATGGAGAAACCATCCAAGTTTAGAAGCATGCATAAATATCCCAACACATGGGATTTGGGTAGGACAGTAGTAGACATGTTGATAGGCATCATTAGTATGCTCATGAGTCGAGGTATACTTCCAAGAGGGAGATAAAGAGGCATCAACATGAAATGTGCTTCCATGGTGATTAGTACTCAATTAAATCACTATTGTTTATGAATGTATGTGGTCACCCATTTTTGAAGTGTGTTATTTCAATGTAAGTATGTAATCATTATGTGCACATTTAAAAAAGACCCAAATTAGGCAATGTTTGTAATGATTGTAACATTTATAAAACATGTAAGTTGAATATATGACCCTAAGAAGGGAAATGTTTGTAACACATATGTGTTGTATGTAAGATCCTAAGAAAGGAAATACATCGGTTGCATGTAAGACCCTAAGAAGGGGAAAAAATGTGAAATTGATGACCTGTTATAACATCACTTAACATGCAACATAGGTTTTTGTCCTTGTGTTAATATTGAACAACAAGGAGATTACAAAAATAATCCTCCAGAGGATAAATGCATCTAAAACAAGCATAAATAGAAACCAAAAGGGCGAACAAGTGATACATTCACTTATTTTTGAGAAGTAGACTTTTGGTGAAATAAAAGTTATTTTGTGGGGAGGTGTGATTTGGGAGGATTTATAATAGTGACTAAATTATATGGTCTCAAATTTTTCATAAAATATCTACACAGTGAATATCTCATCAAGAGATTTCCAATGCATTTTATGATTTAAAAATTGGACTCCATATTTAAAAGTTTTGGCCTATTTAAGTTTTTAGGCAATAGGGAAAAAATGTGTAGGTATATTGACTAGACATGCATGTGATCAAATAAATTTTTGACACATGGACTAATTAAATACTCACATTTGGAGCGTCCACAATAGATCCAAAATATTTTTTAATATTTTAGACAAATCACACTTCTTAAGGCTTGAAAAATGGGATTAACTCCATGAATATCTCTTTCTCCATAAATGTTAGATATTTCCCATATAAATTGGGATATCTCCCATAGAAATGCATGGGACGTTTATAAAAAGAGAAAGATATGAAGGGTGGTTCAACCCATTAACCCTCATCAACTTTCCATGCCCCATTTTGGGAGATAAGGCTAATAAGCTTAAATAAAGGCTTATACATGGGGATGCATAATGAAGAAATCCACAATTAGTAGGTTTTGAAAAACTATATAAACCCATGAACCTAATTTTTAAATTCATTACAAGAGAATTACAAGAGAACTCCAAGGTCTCACTTATATTGAAAGTATTTGAGAATCAAACTCTCACTTGCCTTGCAACTCTTCCATTCTAAGGTTTTGGAGCCAAGCATCTATCCAGGAGGAGAAAGGGTTTTGATTGAGAGATCGATCTATAATAGAGAGTAAGAAAGATTATAGATTATCCATTTACACAAAGAGTAATAAAGCTTATAGTTTATCCCTTTACACAAAGAGTAAGAAAGATTGAATCTTAGACCTTTGCATAGTATGCAAGTTTATATATCTTCACTATTGGAGTAGCAATTACATGCCTAAAGTTATTTCATACACCTCTTTTGGTAGAGACATTACATCAAAATTGTGGAATACAAGTAGAGCTAGAGCTAGAGCAAGAGCTAGAGCCATTAGCCAGATCTAGAGCCAGAGCCAAATCCAATAACTAGAGTGAGAGCTAGAGCCAGTAGCTAGATCCATACCTAGAGCCAATATCTAGAGTGAGAGCTAGAGCCAGTAGCCAGAGCCAAATCCAGAGCTAGTAATCAGAGCTAGAGGATGTCAAGACATTTATTTGCACAAATTAAGAACCTATACTAGGGATAAATGATGTACAAAGTGATTTTGCATCAATAATCGATCGGTTCTACCTTTGAGCAGGACACAGAGATGTAGCCTAGATCAGGTTAACTTTGTTATCAAAATTGGTTTGAATATTGTATTTGTGGCTCATGTTTTTGGTTTATTATTAGTTTTGAATGCTGATTTTAATTATTATGCCAATTTCAATTTAGTTAATGAGAAATTGAGAATTTATAAAGCATCCATAAAAATAGAGAAATTGGTGTAGTTTGGGACACTGCCTATTTATGGATCATTAGTGAACTTGGTAAACCTATTGAGGTAGTGTTCCATAATTTAGTTGTGGATAATATGATTTATTAGTTGATTTTGAAACCATTTATAGAAGGCCAACCTAAACCCACTTGGTATAGGGAGAACAATGTGATTACCATTGGGTTAAGGGTCATTCCATTCATAGATGTTTGTAACAAATAAACTTCATTATATATTTACTAGTTATTGGTTCATAGAGTTAGACAACATTGTTTCAACATCTAATCAAAATTTGGGTATTTTCCAAAACCCTTTTCCACAACACAACTCTAACAACCAAAATCAAAATCAACACCAAACCAACAATCATAACTAGAACAAGATTCCAAATAATAAGAATCAAATATTGAATCAACAACAATAATAAAATAATCAAAATAAAGGTTAGGATACCTATTCTAACCAAGTCAACTATAATAATATCCCATATGACAATAAAATTTTTGTAGGTTGCATAACTAGTGGTCATATATCCAATATCAAAATCAATCTTAAACCAACAACCAATAATACCTAACATTCACCACCTTTCATTTACTACCTCCACCCCTATATGTTGATAATCCTTCTTTGGCTCAATATGGCATAAATGTTCATCATCTTCCAAGAGTTACCATTACAATCCCTCATGACCCTTCTTAAAATTATAGTAACCCCCTCTAACTCGAGGTTGTGCAGTGGAGACTTGATA
The DNA here is from genome assembly GCA_037957365.1 of Torreya grandis. NCBI lineage: Eukaryota > Viridiplantae > Streptophyta > Pinopsida > Cupressales > Taxaceae > Torreya > Torreya grandis. The sequence continues at coordinate 967,033 of JARHVA010001767.1, read as the reverse complement.
TTCCAAGGTTATAATCTAAGGTCCCATACCTTCTTCCCTTAATAATCCATTCAAGTCCCTTTGATTAAAAAATACAAACCAACTACTTAAAATAATGACAATCCATATGATATTATGGAATAATTACATAAGACACCAACACAAATTTCTATCTTATATATTTTGTATATGCCAAATATACATAAGAATATATTAAATGAGATTTTGAGCCAATCCAAGGTTCCAAATGACATTGATCCTAAAAATTCCAAGCACTTGTGGGCCATTTAGCCCAAGGTCAACAATTTAATTTTTACCAAATATATTTTTTTTATTGGATAGGTTAAAAAAGGGTTGAACAAGTTTCATACCCTTAAAAAAGTGGAAGATAAGCATGATACAATAGTAAAAAAGGGATAAAGCCTAGAAATCAATAGGATAAACCACCTTCAACCTAATTGACACTAAGTTTTAGCCAAAAAGCCTTGTCAACCAAAAGAAAAACAAATGAGGCTAACTAGTCAAAATCAGAATAATAGACCAATTTCTTGGTCTTAGTATTATCTACTTTGTTTATTTTTACTCTAGTCTCCTGTACCCAACTACCTGTTCTTTCTCCTCAACTTGCCTCTTGCAATTAGAACCCATGAGATTGGATTCATCCCTCCCTTGCTTTGACTCCTTGCTATTTTTCTTTGCTCCATCTCTATGAGTGGTTTTATTACCCTAGGGAGTGAGCTCATCTATTCCTGTGTGTTCCTTATCAAAACTCATATTAGAAGTTATTTGAACGAGGAACCCTTTAATATTTTTGAGTTCATCTACAATCTCATTACACAATAATTTTTGAATATACTCCTTGTTAAGTAAATTATCAATGGACTTCTCAAAGACATCCTTAATCTTAGGATTTATAAAACCCCAAAAATTACTAGCAATTGGTGTCATGAATTTAGGAAACCCCATGTCATTTCCTCTCAGATTTGGATCCTCTTGCTTAAAATATTCTCTAGCACCAACATTCTGCTCATTCCCAACTTTGTCAGACTTAAAATCCATGAATAAATCCTCTTCCCTGGCTAAGTCTTCTTATTCAATGGTGATATTAATCACTTCTAACATAGTTTTTGACCATAGGGGTTTATCCTTCTTAACCAATAATAGAATCAACCCTTGGTGGATAAGATCTATCAAAGGATTTTTCTTGTAATTCAAAATCATGGCTTCCAATGATTTTAAAAGAAATAAGGAAAAATTATAATGTGACCCTTAAAGTGATTAGTCAAAATAAAATGGTGTGAAAATATTATCATATGTTTTCTTTCTAGTGTGATATATCACATGATCTGTAAGCATACATCTGACCACTTCTTTGGTAGGTCTACCCTCATGAACCCTTTCTGAGACACCACCTTTAGCTTCTTTTTCTCTTTGCTATAGAAAATATTGATAAGTTCCTCCTTAATTTTTTATCCTTGAAGGATTTAAACCCCCAAAATTCTATCCCTGTGATCTCCCTTATAAACTCCTTGATAATCAAAATCCTTAAACCATGCAAACAAACCTATTTATCCTTCTATCCATGGGTGAAATCATTAGACAACATAATGTCATGGTCGACCAACCACTCCATGTATGTATCCAAACCCCCTTTTTCCATCTTATGCCAAACACACTCATCCTCCTTAAAATTCTTCTCAGGAGATGGGTTTGAAATGGTCTTGGTCACCTCCCATTTTACTTTTATCTAGGCTTCTTCTGCTAGCTTCATAACCTGAGCCCATAGAAATGAGAATGAAATAATGAAAGTAGAGACAAATATATTTTTACTATGAAGTGCCAAATTAATCTAAGCATGCAAAGCATTTAGAAGTGATTAGATTATAATGTCCTTGCACCCATTGGCAACTTTTCTCTTAGGCTGGGTGTGAATAGTCATGAATAAACACATCATTTCATTATATTGGATGTCTTTTATCAATTTTGATAAAAGGAGTGACATCGTCAAGGAACACTTCACCTTGCCAACTTGTAAAAGAGCTAATATGGACCCCAATATTATCCATTTTATCAACACTTCTATTTACCTCTTTATACACATGAATGATTGACACCCATTTGAAGTAGGATAACATGTTTTTTACATCATTGATGATCCCAAAAATGTTCTAGGATGATTGAGTTGAGCCTTATAATAAATTTATGATATTCATAGAATCTTCCTCAATCTAGAGATACTCCATACCAAATTTTACTATAATATCAATGCCCCATAAAGCAGCTTTAGCTTCTAAAATGTGATTCATTTAAATCCCAAAAGGTCCCACATAGGCTACATTAAGGTTCCCATGGGAAACCCTTATGACTCCTCCTACTCCCATTGGACTCATATTTACTTTAGTAACCCCATAAAGATATAATTTTAACTAGTTGGGAGGAGTATGAGTCCACTTAACCTTAGATTTGTTGACACACTAATTTTTGGATTTACCAAGAATGTCAAGGTTAAGTTGATTGAGAATATGGGAGAAGTATGGGGAATAATACTTATCAAAGGAGGAAGAAAAGGATAACCAATTTCATTTTATAAAGGCCATGATTCTCTTGAAGTTATAAAAATGATTAGGCTTGCGGTTATCAAATATAATAACATTTCTTGAGATCTAGATGCCCCCCAAAACATGGGGCAAAACCAAGTGCCACCAAAATTTTAGTGATGGTTAATCCCAAGTTGGATTCCACTGGGTGATTAGATCCTTGATAGTACCAAGAGTTGCCTAGGAGTAGTTGGAAAGGCTAAAGAAAGATCAAAAGATGGAAGAGGTAAATGAACATGAGAGGAAAATGTGCTCTATGGATTTAAATTCTTGTTTACAAAGCACACATATATTGAGGATAGGGATTCCCATCCTCATAAGGTTATCCACCATAAGAATCTTGTTTTGAGTAGCTAACTAGAAAAAAAAAATCTTTGGAATGATATTTTTATCTAGAGATCATTCTAATTTTCTTCAAATTTTGCTTGGTCCCATAGGGAAAGATAGCCAGATTTCCCTGAATACAACCTACTAAGATCCTCTTTCCAAACGAGAGAATCTTATTTTGGAAATATACTAATGTGAATATTTTGAAGAGTTAAATTTAAATTTTTTAGAAAAAGAGTTTGGTGCTGATTCATATATTCTTTGTGGAGAGATTCCATCTTTTCCTACTTTCAATGTCCTCCCAATAATCACACACCTTGTGTCCAAAGAAATATGTGTTTTAAGGTTTTTGGGGATTTCAATAGAAAACATACAAATTGATAAATTGTTTGAAGGGAATGAGAATATTCTAATTTATACTAAAATATAGTCAATAATATAGATTTTTACTAATATAGCATGTGAAATAAATACATTAAATACAAGGTAACTAAGGGATAAGAGAAAGCATATCTTTTTTGATATTTTGCTTTGAGGTATGACAGTGATTAGGATTCATCATAGGGATACATTTTAGATTTTGAACTTCTTCATTTAACATTTTGACTATTTTTTCCACTAGACTCTTGTGTCAAACATGGATAGTATCATCGACACAGGTGTCTTCTCTCAACATAGGTGTCTAGTCAATGATATGAATATGAATAGATCCAAATTTATGCTAGGCCTATGTTGTCATCTATATAACTACATTATGCCTCAAATTATATATACCTATGTACCAAATTCATATAATGAACAAAACCCTACTTATTTTGCATTAGACCTCCTATAACTTGGTAAAAATGGGTTATCACATGAGTCAAGCTAACCTTAGTAATGATATTTATTGGTAAGTGCTTCCTACATACCCAATACTCCAAATAGGGCCTCACACTCACATGTAGGTCTCCCTCCTAGGTATGCGTGTAGAATTGTAATTATGAAACTATATGATCTTTATCCTTGTAACCCTTGGTACAAGTAATGTAATAGTATATTTGATGTTTTGAATGCTTTAGATGTTTAACTCAATATTGTAATACAATTTTATAACTTGAAATATAAAATATTTTCCAATTTGGTGATTGTCAAATCAAATTGTTGGGTCTTATAATTAGACTATAACCTTTGTATATATAGGGACCACTTGATTTTAAATTAGGATGTAGTGAAATGCAAAAATATAAAAATAAGATGGGTATAGAGGGTTAAACAAATGATCACAAAGCAAAAGATATGGAAAAAGACAAAAATATAAACATGGACATCTACATCATAGTTGGACACTAGTGTTGATGCTAGTGTTTAAAATAGACACAAATGTCTACGGGATAATAATAATAATAATAATAATAATAATAATAATAATAATAATAATAATAATAATAATAATAATAATAATAATAATAAACAAAATGTAGGGATATATTTCATACATTATATGAAGAGTAATAAAATAACTTATAGGCCCAAGGGGAAAGTAAATCAAGTGAAATAAGATGAAACCAAAGAGGTCCATAAGAGGCTACATCACTAGATAACTAATCCTCAGTCAAGAGATGTATACATGTAAATATGCTATAAAAACATTATTTTAAATTATGCTGGTATGAATATGGGGGTATATATTACCCCTTTAATCTATTAATGCACTGGAATGAAAATTACTAGTTTATAGGAAAATAAAAATGCATATCATGATGTGGACAACACACCTTGTCTTTGCTTGAGCTTTTGTTGAATATTTCATTTGAAAATTACCTATAACCAAAAGCATGCCACAAATTAATTGACATATATAATATATATGTAACAAATAATTAAAATTATCATAAAGAAATAGCATGGGTAGAATACACATGTGTATGTGTTATGTAGCAATGGTTTTGGAGTACTAAAAACTAGAGAAGTAGATAGGGGGATTGAAACCTCATCCATATTCTAGATAGGAATATGAATGAACTTATAAGTGTTCAAATAGGTTTGACCATGGTGGTGTTGTAACTAGAATATGGATATTTGGCAGGTGATCATTCTTCTAGCCTAGAATAGTAAGAGTGGTGTTTCGACCATTGAGAGCATCTTTTCGCGACTAGTAAAACTTGAGTACAAACATATATAACTTAGTATAGGATAAGTGAGCTAATAAATTTCAAATTTTATTTGGAAAGACTAAATGATTTAATAAATCCAATCTAACCAAAAATATCCAACTATTACAAATGTGAAAATCTCAATACAATTCATAATAGTCTGAACTGGGTACTAGTGCGTAAAAGTCCATGATATGGTAACAATCCATAAAAATGTTTTGAAATATGAAAATAATCTATATTTTGAAATTTTAGGCACACATTACATAGTATATGTACCTTAGATATGTCTCATTATAAAACTATGTATAACAATGGTACTAATGTATATAATTCTACCATAACTGTGAATTTGAATCATATAATTATGTGTTTTTGCCAATTTTGAATTTTGCACAACTGTGGGTATTATATTCCCATAACATGAACCCAATATATATAGATAAATATAAAATATAATATATGTGAAACTATACTTGTACAAATATGGGTGCCTACATTCCCCCCATCTTTAATCTAGTAACTCACCAAAACTAAGTTTACTAGTTTAAAGGAAAATAAAAATGCATATCGTGGTGTGGACAACACACCTTATCTTTGATTGAGATTTTGTTTAATATTTTATTTGAAATTACCTCTAAAAAAATCATGACACAAAATGATCAAAATATATAATATATATGTAATAAATAATAAAAATTAGCATATAGAAAGAACATGGGTAGGATACATATGTGTATGTGTTGTGTAGCAATGATTTTGGAGTACTAGAAACTAGAGAAGTAGATAGGGGGTTTGAAACCTCATCCATATTATAGATAGGAATATGAATGAAATTATAAGTGGTCAAATAAGTTTCACCAAGGTAGTTTTATACTTAGAATAGGGATATTTGGGAGGTGATCATGCTCTCAACTTAGAATAGTAAGAGTGGTGTTTTGACCATCGAGAGTATCTTTTTGCGACTAGTAAAACTTGAGTGAAAATATATATAAATTGGTATAGGATAAGTGATGTAATAAATATCAAACAAAATTTTTGTGAGAGCATAGGATTTAATCATTCCAATCTAACTAAAAATAGCCAACTACTACAAATGGGCATACCTTAATACAGTTTGTAATAGTTTAACCTAGGTACTAGGGCGTAAAAGTCCATGATAAGGTAATAATGCATACAAATGTTTTGAAATATGAAACTAATCTATATTTTTTAATGTTAGGAAAAAATTACATATTATATTCACCTTAGATATGTCTCATGCTGAAATAAAAAGTATCATATAGAAAGAACATGGGTAGAATACATATGTGTATGTGTTGTGTAGCAACAATTTTGGAGTACTAAAAACTAGAGATGTAGATAGGGGGTTTGAAACCTCATCCATGTTATAGATATGAATATGAATTAAATTATAAGTGGTCAACTAGGTTTCACCATGATGGTTTTTTACTTAGAATAGGGATATTTGGGAGGTGATCATGCTCTCAACCTAGAATAGCAAGAGTGGTGTTTTGACCATCGAGAGTATCTTTTTGTGACTAGTAAAACTTGAGTGAAAACATATATAAATTGGTATAGGATAAGTGATGTAATAAATATAAAAGAAAAATGGTGAGACCATAGGATTTAATCATTCCAATCTAACTAAAAAGAGCCAACTACTATAAATGGGCAAACCTCAATACAATTTGTAACATTTTGACCTAGGTATTAGGGCATAAAAGTCGATGATATGGTAACAATCCATACAAATGTTTTGAAATATGAAACTAATCTATATTTTTCAATGTTAGGAAAACATTACATATTATATTCACCTTAGATATGTCTCATGCTGAAAATATGTATAAAAATGGTACCAATGTATAGAATTCTACCACAACTGTGAATCTGAATCATATAATTGTGTGTTTTTGACAATTTTATATTTTGCACAAGTGTGGGTATTATATTACCATAATATGAGCCAAAAATATATGGATAAATATAAAATATAATAAATTTGAAATTATACTTGTAAAAATATGGGTGTCTACATTTTCCCCCTTTAATCTAGTAATGCACTAGAACTAAAATTACTAGTTTAAAGGAAAATAAAAATGCATATCATGGTGTGGATAACACACCTTTTCTTTGCTTGAGATTTTGTTAAATAATTCATTTGAAAATTACCTATGACCAAAATCATGCCAAAAATTAGTCAACATATATATAATATAATATATATATATATATATATATATATATATATATATATAAAATAAATAATAAAAAGTAATATAAATAAATATCATGGGTAGAATACACATGTGTATGTGTTGTGTAACAACGGTTCTGGAGTAATAGAAACTAGATAAGTAGATAGGGGGATTGAAACCTCATCCATATTTTAGATAGGAAGATGAATGAACTTATAATTGGTCAAATAGGTTGTACTATGGTGGTTTTTTACCTATAATAGGGATATTTGGGAGGTGATCATGATCCCTAATTAAAATAGTAAGAGTGGTGTTTCAACTGTTGAGAGTATTTTTTTGTGACTAGTAAAAATCAAGTGTAAACATATATAAATTGGTATAGGATAGGTGATGTAATAAACATCAATTTTTTTTTGGTGAGACCAAATGATTTAAGCACTCCAATCTAACCAAAAATATCCAATTGCTACAAATGAGTAAAGGTCAATACAGTCTATAATAATTTGTCCTAGGTACTAGTGCGTAAGTCTATGATATGGTAACAGTCCATAAAAATGTTTTAAAATATGAAACTAATTTATATTTTGAAATATTAGGCATATGTAGTATATGAACCTTAGATATGTCTTATGTTGAAACTATATATAACAATGATACCAATGTATAGAATTCTACCATAACTATGAATTTGAATCATATAATTGTGTGTTTTTTCCAGTTTTAAATTTTCACAATTGTGAGTATTATATTACCATAAAATGACGTCAACATATATGTATAAATATAAAATATAATATAAGTGTCAATTTTGAGGACATGCTCTCAATACATGCCTTCACTAAATATGGATATGCCAAATATTGAATAAGTGTGGAGAACATGCTTCCAAAGCATACCCCCACTAAATCTGGAGAATGTGCAAATTATAATTGACCATAAAGAACATGTTTGTCAACATGACCATACTAAGATTACCCCACCCATTTTTTTATGATGGGATATAGTACTTACTATTCATTTCTTTTTGAAATGAAAAGGTGATAATTTACTTGATGTATGGACCAAGTTATATACTAGTAGTATTGGTGGTGGTAATTTATGTTTCAATAAAATTTGTCTATTTTAAGTATAAATAAAAATAGAAAACAAGGATAGGGATAAGTGATTAAAATGAACCTATATTAGTTTATGCACTGTATCCAGATATTGTGATCACTCTTTTTTGGCTGGGGAGGACTACCTATAAGTAAAAAAACACAAACACAAATTGTCTGTTAGTAGATATATGAGTGGGATGCCAAGCTAAACTCTTGTTCCATGAAGTGTCAAACTTCCTTAGAGATGACAGTCCACTTTTCAGAAACAAAAGAGTAATAAATAATGAAAAGAGAGGAAAAGAGAGAGTAAAAGAGAGATAATATTACCATTATTTATAACTTGAATGCAGTAAAAAGTAATAGTGTAGGTGGTATATTTAGTTTATATTTTAGAAGTTGTTTGGGTAGGTTTTAGAAGGTTTACTATAAATTCATAATTTTTGACATCGGTTAGTCTATTGAGGTCAGTTAGCAAGTGTGACTGATATCAGTTATTCTATCAAGGTCAGTGAGGAAATGTGACTGATATTAGTTAGGCTAATGATGTCGATAGGGGCAATAATTGCCTAAGAGTTTGTATAAGGATTTTATAAGTCTAGGAAAGGGTTTTAGTCAGGTTTGGAAGGTTAGGGGAGAGTTTTGAGAGAAAGAATATTATTTGGATGGATCTGGTCAAATGTTTGGTGTGTTGGAACAAAGGAAAACAAGCAGGGAAGCTTTATAACTCCTTCACAGGGGTTTAGTTAGGAATGTGTAAAACAATAAATAGTAGATGTAAAAGAGTTACAAAGTAACTACTTAAAGACTTATAGAATAAGTGATGTAATTAGCTATAGTGGTGACTAAATGATAAGATCCAGATGGATGGCTCCTATCAGGCAGTCCAAATCAATGCCTTAAAATAGAGAAAACAAGTAGGTGCTGCTAGTTCTCAAGAGCTTAGTTCCTGATCTAGATTGAATTATGCAAGATAATAGTAAGCCAAGATGTTAAAATTTGAATGCAAAAATCTTGTATGCAAATGAGAATGAGTTTTCTTAATTTCTACTAACCTGAACATTAGTTTAGAGTTTGGCTTATATATCTAACATCGATGATCCCATCGACATTGGTGGCATGAGAATAAGTAAAAGTACTATCTTTAGCCTATTTTCTATTATTTTTCATGCCAAGTGTGATCTCCATTACAAAATGGTATAAATATGAGGTTAAGAAGGATGTAGTTGGTTAGGAATTTATTTTGGAGGTGAGAATAAGTCATGGGTAGTTAGGATAAGGGGACTAAGTCTTGAGATGACTCATCAGGTGAGAATTAGACTTAGGATGAGGTGGCCAGGTAAGGTGGAATACGGGGTTAATTAACTTAATTAAATGTGTGAGGGGTAAAATCATAGGTTATGAAGGTTAATTATTATTGAAAAGGGGCTCAAGGGGGGTTTTGACATAGGGAGTTACACACGTGTGTGATGTAATTTTGGTGTCTACATTTTCCCCTTTTTTCCTTATAATTTTCACTAATAATTTGTAAGAGAAAAATAGGATTTAAATGCTTGAGGTATTGGATAAGGTATCCCCCCTCAAAATGGGAATTAATGGAGGAGAAACTAGAATCAGGTACCAGTTTGATAATAAGTGAAGTGGGTGAGTGGAGTAGAATGTGGTATCACTACTTATGCATATACGACTATAAGATATAGTCAAAAAAATCAAGAACAAGTAAGTTTGAGGTGGACTCAGATATAAATAACTAAATCACAACTTGTAAGTGATAGTTGATAAGGTCAAAACAATTAAAGTTATAGCTCTAATGGGCTATGTGTGTCTGGTATCCAGGGTAGGAAGTGATCCAGGGAAACACAAAAGGTTACAATTGATAGGAAAAGCTTGGTCACCATCCAAAACACCTAATATACATGCATGTGTATAATGACCAACTATAGTGGAATAACATGAGCAATCCAAACAAACGATGCAAGGTTGGTGTAAAAGGGTCAATAGGCAAGGATATATTCATGATCACTAGTCAAAGTCATCATGGGTGGAGATTTAAATGATCTCCAAGGGTGGTTGTCATGGTTGGGGAGATATATGTGGTTTCTAGGTTAGTTTTTATGGTTAGAGAGATATACATGATCTCCAAGTTTCCCTAAATTATGGGTAGAGTCTAAAGGGTTATGGTTATTAGTGGAAATTCTAATGCAATAGTGATGATGTCAATTATGTTTATGATGTTGGTATTAAATAGTGATGATGTTGGAAGCTTAGGGTAAGGATTCTTACATTAGTGGGAAATATTGTTGATGTTGGCAGATTAGGTCAAGTATACTGATTTCAGTAGCTGACCAAACTTGATAAAAAGGGGTTTGGTGGCCCACCAAAAATCATTTACAACATTTGACTGGAAAGAAAAACTGCTCTAAGTGTGACTGAGATGGTAGAGCTAGCAAGGGACTTAGTGGGAGGTACAACACCACAAGAGCCAGCTATTCCAACTTGGAGGAGATGGAGAGATGAGGTTAGAATCTCTGAGTTAATTTTGAATTTGAGTTGGTTAGTTTGCTTTTGTAGGTTAATTGTAAAGGTTGAGTAAAAGAAATGTGTTGAGAGGGGTAGGAAATGGGGTGAGGTAGGTTTAAGTGAATTTGGAAAGGATTTGGGGTAGGTTTTTAGGGAGAAAACTAATGTGGGGAGATAGGTCATTCAACCCTAGGGCTAAACTAGTCACCAATACTGATGGGTTCTACCAATGTCATCTGACATGATGTTGATATTAGTAGGTTTCTATTGATGTTGATCGACAGCAAAACTGATGTTAGCATACCAAATAAATGTTGATGACTATGCAAAACCCAAAAATAAGAGAAAAAGTCAATTTAGATCATTAATCAAATTAGTTAACTAGCCTAATGGCTGAGCTAGCCTCATAAGACCCTGTGTCAATTGAGTGCTACTTACATATCTCAATTGAGGGCCTTAGGCCAATGTAGTTCTCCCAGAGCCTAGGGAAAAATATCTAAGGAATGGGTAAAAGTGTGTTAGGGGAAATGGGTAAAAAAGGATAGGTTGAAATAGGTTAGGGGACCTAAGGATTAAAAGATAAGTCATAGGGTTGAAGGTTAGGGAGATAAGTCATGATGCCTACACTTGTGATAAGTAGTTGGGCCTAGGGTGGAAAGAGAGGTAGTGAAGACTAGGGTTGAGGGGAGAGTAGGTTAGAATAGTTAGGTGGGTATATGACCAAGCTAACCTCAAAAAACCTCATATTTGTTAGGTTATGGAGTTAAAAGCTTCACCGGGTTGTGAACAGGAGGAGTTGCTGAAGTGTCACAGACACCGACGTCGATCAGGCCAATCGACGTCGATAGGATTAGATAGGAAGGGTAATCGATGTCGGTCAGGGATCGATCAGTGTCGATCATCTCTAGGTAGACAGGGGCTGACGTCGATCACCTGTGTGGTTTAAAACTACCAGTTTCATAGATAGTTAGTTAATGAACTGAGTGTTTACATGTTAAGAGCCAATTTTAGACTAGAAGCTGTAGATCTAATTATTGTAATTAGGGTCTAATTATTATATGCATGAGATCTATATAATAGACTCATGGGCTATATTGTAAAAGTGTGTTAGAGAGTAAGAGAGCAAATATTAGCTCCTTCAGAGAGAAGAGAGCATGGTGTGTTCCTCCTAGTTCCAAAGGGGTGCTGAGTGTGTATGATCTTGGAGAGTTGTAGGTGTGCAAGTTCGGGTAGAAGATCCACCAGGGTACTGGTTGAAGATTCATAAGGACTTGGTGAGGCAAGGACAAGGGTTCTTCAGGGTGTAGAGATATCTACAGGGTAAGTAAGGTTTGTTGATTTGCAGGTGGCAGTAAGGAAAGGGAGATCTACTTGGAGTACGGTTGTGTACTTGGTGTATTGGCAGCATTGTTATTAACTGGTGGAGGTGAACAACAACTCTGTATTGGAGTTGTGTGTTGGGACCATAAGAGAGAGAGGGAAGAAGTCCTTAAGGTGTGGCAAGCCTTTGAGGTGGAAGAAGTGGCATCTTCTTTATTGTATTTATTCTAAGAGTATTTAATACAAGATTGTGTATTGTCTCTCAAATTCTTTGTTGTTTCAAGTTTCTAGTTACTTAATCATTCTAGTATAATTTCATGTTTAATTGCTTATAAGAAAAGTAATCAATTGTGCTTCCTTGGAGGGGTTCCTAATAGTTGGTATCAGAGCTTGGTTGTAGGTTATAGAGCTTGATACCACTTGACAGTTGGTATCAAAGCTTTTGGTTGGGTTGACTAATAGGTGGTTTAGATCTGGTTAGTGTTTGTTGATTACAAGTCACTCTCAGGGGTTTCAAACTGAGTGGGAGTATAGCAATGGCAGAAGAAAGTAAGCTATGAATGGAGAAACTAAATAGCACGAATGGTCTGACTGATGGAAAGAAAGAGCAGGTAAAGGAAGATTGTTGGTCAGTAGAAGATCAGTGTGTAGAAGCAGATGTTATAGGGGTTGTTGCACAAAATGCTCTTGATAAAGTAGAATCTTGGTTTACATATTCTTTTGCCTCTTTTCATGTAGCCAAAAATAGAGCATCTTTTCATGGGTATGTCTTTGGAGACTCTGGAGAGATTTATTTAGGGGTTGGTGAGCCTTGTCAGATTATTGGTAGAGGGGAAGTGAAGCTGAAATTACAGATAGATAACACACAGGTGTTGAAGAAGGTCATGTAGGTACCAGTCTTGGAGATGAGTCTAATTTCTTCAAGAAAATTGGGTGATGAGAGATGCACAGTAACTCTCACAGCGGATGCACTTGAATTAGACGGTGGTAAGAAAGTAGGTATCCTTTATCTATCTACATATATTACTGATTCACCTTCTATTGTAGAGATGTGGATTTGTAGGCTTGGTCACATATGTAGGAGGGGAATGCATGTTCTTAAGTGGAAGACATATATCTTTGATAAACTTAAGAACTGGAAAGCCTTGGTGTTCATGGAGGAGATGACGGATAGAGATCAACTGAGGGGACTAAATTATTCTGAGCAGGGCTGTGTTAATTTGAATAGGGTTTTGACCCAAAAGGAGCTCATGGGTAAAAATTCATCACTCATAAGTGAACAAGGTACTAGCATTAGTCAGGAGGAACTGACGTCAAATAGACAGGCACCGACATCGGTCATGTGCAGATCAACAGAGTCAGTGGTGTCAGGTAGTAGGAACTGATGTCGATCATATAGGAACTGATGTTGGCAAGAGGTACACTGGTGTTGGTCAGGAAACTGACATTGGTAGATAGGGTCAATCGCAGGGAACCGACGTCAGTCGAGTACAGATTGGGAGATGGCCGAGATCGGTCATTGGAATAGATATTGGGTGGATAGCAAGCTATCAAGGAGTCTTAAATGCCCATATGGAAGACTGAAATGGTAAGTGGACCTCATATTAATTATTCACCTTCTTACTAGTTACTTACTGATGGTCGAGAACTAGGAAGATGTGAAGAGGCAATGTAGGTAGAATCCAGAAATAGTGGGAGCTTGGCATGGATGAAAAGTGTGAGTCCTTGGAGAAGAACCAAATAGGAGTTTGTTGGTGGAGTTGTCAACTGGAAGAAAGCACTGAAAGACGGATGGATTCCCAAGTTAAAGAAGAGAGTGGATGGATACGTGAGATGAAAGGCCAAGGTATATGGTCTTGAGGAAGCTACTAGACAGTGGTATAGGTTTTGACAGGTGGATGACAAAGCAAGGCTTCAGTCAATGTCAGTGTAACCATTATGTTTGTCTTTACCAGGTGGATGATGAGTCATGACATTATCTTGTTACTGTATGTGGTGTGGTTGCTTGTTGTAGGGTTACACATGTAGGGAGTTTTTTGAGTTAAAGGTAAAGTTAGTTCAGAGGTATGTCATGAAGAATTTAGAGCAGTGAAATTCTTTGGCATAAGAGACATGGAGATTTTGTCTCCAGTTAGAGTTAATGTAAAGAAGGTGTTGGCGAGGTTCAAGATGCAGGATGTAGAATCAGTAAGCACACCAAGGGCTAGACAGTTCAAGCTGAGCTTAGAATAATGTTTGAAATCACATGAGGTCTGGTGTAGACCTGAGTTTTCCCAAGCAGTGGGAGTTGTCAGAGAGTTTGGAGCCAATTTAGGGAAGGTGGATTCTTAGGTATCTAAGAGGGACCAACAGTAGGGATTCATGTTATGCAAGGTCAAGGTCTTCACTACATAGGTTTGTAGGTTCAGATGTGGCAGGTTAATTGGATGACAGGTGTAGCATCACAGGTTGTAGGTCTTCAGGATTGAGCTTGAAGAGGGATACAAGCAAGGGAATGAATTAGATGAAGGTATAGTTATAGGTACAAGTGTAGCTATTTATCTCCAAGTGGGAGATTGTTAGGTTGTGGAGTTAAAAGCTTCACCGGGTTGCGAACAGGAGGAGTTGCTGAAGTGTCACAGACACCGGCGTCGGTCAGGCCAACTGATGTTGGTAGGATTAGATAGGAAGGGCAACCAACATCGGTCAGGGATCGGCCAGCGTCGATCATCTCCAGGTAGATAGGGACCAATGTCGGTCACTTGTGTGGTTCAGAACTACCAGTTTCATAGATAGTTAGTTAATGAACTGAGTGTTTGCATGTTAAGAGCCAATTTTAGACTAGAAGCTATGAATCTAATTATTGTAATTAGGGTCTAATTATTGTATGCATGAGATCTATATAATAACTCATGGGCTATATTGTAAAAGTGTGCTAAAGAGTAAGAGAGCAAATATTAGCTCCTTCAGAGAGAAGAGAGCATGGTGTGTTCCTCCTAGTTCCAAAGGGGTGCTGAGTGTGTATGATCTTGGAGAGTTGCAGGTGTGCAAGTTCGGGTAGAAGATCCACTGGGGTACTAGTTGAAGAATCATAAGGACTTGGTGAGGCAAAGACAAGGGTTCTTCAGGGTGTAGAGATATCTACAGGGTAAGTAAGATCTATTGATTTGCAGGTGGCAGCAAGGAAAGGGAGATCTACTTGGAGTATGGTTGTGTACTTTGTGTACTGGTAACATTGTTACTGACTAGTGGAGGTGAACAACAACTCTGTATTGGAGTTATGTGTTAGGACCATAAGAGAGAGAGGGAAGAAGTCCTTGAGGTGTGGCAAGCCTTTGAGGTGGAAGAAGAAGTGGCATCTTCTTTATTGTATTTTCTTCTAAGAGTATTTAATACAAGATTGTGTATTGTCTCTCAAATTCTTTGCTGTTTCAAGTTTCTAGTTACTTAATCATTCTAGTATAATTCCATGTTTAATTGCTTATAAGAAAAGTAATCAATTGTGCTTCCTTGTAGGGGTTCCTAACAATATTAATTGAGCGCTACCTATGTAGCTTGATGGAGGGCCTCAGACCAATGTAGTTCTCCCAAAGAGAAGGGAACAAGGTAGTGATAGATTATATTAGAAAGTATGTGACTTGAGTTGTGTGTGTATGGATGTAGGTGAGGTTAGAGTTGATGTTATGGGATCACCTATCGATGCTATTGATGTAAATAAGGAGGGATGTTACCCTTGATGAGTGAGAACACATCAAAATCATAGGTTTAAGGGTAGTGTGATGACATTGTAGAGTCATACGAGATGTGAGCTTGATGATAGCATTAATTGAGAGGTGGGATCACACCACCAATACCTTCCATCTACCAACTAGAGAGTTGATAGTGACCCAGGAGGATGTATATAGGATTTTACAGTTGTCACTCCATAGTGAGGAGCTCTTTTCATGTTTAAGAAAGGAGCATGATTTTCACATGGTGGCATTATTTGGAGAGCATGTTAGTGAGGTGACCTATAACTCAGTGAGCTTTGCCTATCAATGATTGTACATTATGGATGATGAATAACATCATTTGATCATCCTAATGATGATAGGTATTACCATGTATGAATTACCAAATGTAGATGGTGGGAGATTTTTGATTACATTGATAGGTGTTTTGGCATAGATGGTTGAGTAGTGTACTATAGTTGCATGGGGATTAATATTTCTAGCATAGTTATATAGAGAGATAAGGGAGTTAAGACTATGATGATGATATAGTTTGTGTGTCAAGAATTTAATCCACTATTGGGCATATGAGCAAATCATGGTGACATAACTAGTGGGGTTACCTACCATGATTCTAGGTAGTTTTAGGGTTGGTTTTAGATGATGGAGAGATGGTATGGCCCAGACCTGATTATATGGCACAGTGCATGATATTGATTATCATAGGCACATGATAGAGGGATTGATCCTTATAAATATTTTGTGGAGACCCTACTTGACATCCCCTACATTTAGAGGATAGGTAGAGCAACTGGTTGGTTTATAAAGCTCATTATGGGTTAGAGGGAGATGAGCTAGCAAGCTGGAGATGGTACCCATGGCATAAGTCAGGAAGTAGTTTAGCCTACTATAGGATGTACCACCTACCTTCCCTTGATATAGGAGGGATGATATAGAGGTAACCATACTCTTGCCATAAGAGACAGATGGGCTAGATTTTGAGGAGCTACTAATAGGGCTGGGTACAGTAGATCTAAGGTGCATAGTGGCATTTATGGCTTGGTGGATAGGTTTACATCCCATGGTTGAGGTTAGGAGGCCACCACTAGATTTATAGGTTTTGATGAGAGAGAGAGAGATGTAGCCATATAGGCCTAGGATGCAATAGTGCAGTCTCAAGATGTGATAGTACAGGCTCAAGATGTAGCTCAGGCACATGTATTAGTTTTACAAGGATAGGTGGTGATATTATAGAGCTAGGTCAGTGCATTATAGGGCTAGATTGAGATATGACAGGGTTAAGCTACTACACTAACAATAAAGAGGGATAAATTGAGATTAGTAGGTTAGGCTACTACTCCTCCACCACAGGGACTAGTACAGGTTGGGGTTTTAGTAGGTGCAATGGGACTACCACAAATTTAATATTTGGTGAGGTATACTACTAGCCTTGATGAGATTACTTATTATGAGAGGGCCATAAGGGATTTCCCATAGATTTAGAGGTATTTTGAGTTTACAGAGCAAGATAGATTAGTGACATGTGCCATGGCTTCTAGCCCATGTAGATGCAGATGAGTGGAGAGTGGTGATGACACTGCTTCTTCATGACCACATAGAGAGCCTTGAGGACTCCAAGTTCTAGAGTTTGTTATTTTTATATATTTTATATGCACACTGGCCTATGAGCCAAAGATGAGAGATATATTTTAAGAGAGAGATTATATTGTGATGATGTATTGATGTACTATATATCAAGCATATATATATATATTTTGATATACAATATGTCAATACATCATCACAATATCATCTTTCTCTTAAAATATACATCATCACAATATCATCTCTCTCTTAAACTATATATATATATATATATATATATATATATATATATATATATATATATATATATATATATATATATATGAGATCTTTATTTATTGTGATTATGATGATGATGTTGATGTAGATGATTATTTAATGCTATGTTAATGTTGAGCATGTTAGTTGAGTTAGACTAGCATTTCCCATATGTGTGATGGTATATGCAAAGTTGATTTGTTAGCTTCATCTCAACATTTTTCCATATTTGTGAAGGTGTATGATTAAAATGAATATGTTGATTATGCTATTTTATTTCATCATTTTTCCATATTTGTGATGGTGTATGCTTATAATAAATGGAGTAAGCTTAATAATGTTTGTATGAAATTTTCATCTTAGTAGAGAGATTGACATGTGATTTGGATAGGAAAATAAAGAGGTAAAATGCTCATGTATTGGTAAAGACCATAATCATAACATAAATAAGCTCAATAATATGAGCCTCTTTTCATGCTTTGCATCATTGGACCATTTTATTTGTTAGAGAAGTGTCATGTTCACATTGTGTTAAGTGAGTTCAAAGTCCCTTGAAAGAGTATGAGGGGAAAAAAGGGAAAACGAGTGAAAGTGTTTGGATAGCATAACATTAGAAGTGGGGATGATATGACCCTATTGTGGGTGACTCAAGGGAAACTATAGGCAAGTCCATGACTTAAATCTCTTTTTTTGTTGTGTATGCTGATCAGTGCAGGAAGCTTACAATGGGATTTTGTATGTGTTGAGGTCATATGAAGCTGATCAATATGAGAAGATTTTTATTTGTATTTACCTTTGAGAACAAATTTTGGCCTAGCCATCCTTCAAGGGAGTAGTCTAAGCATTTATTTTTGAGTTTAAATAGCTATCCTTCAAGGGATCAGTCTATTGATAGTAGCAAAGAGAAGTTACATAGCTATCCTTCAAGGGAGCAATCTACGTTGAGAATCATGACCTTAGAGATTATAACTTATCTACATATCCCTTTTTTTTTTACTTTATTCATGGACAAGTCTATAAATGCTTAGGAGTTTTCCACTTTTAGGGAAAAACCATAGCACTTCGTAAGTTAACTAAGTGTTTCAGAGTAAGGGTTAAGAGGAAGGGAGATGGATGTAATAGGGGTACTCAAGGGATGAGCTCAAGTTAAACATGAGGTGAAGTGATGATTATTTAACAAAATAATGGTCATATGTGTAAGGCATTTAAAGGCTCAAGTTTGGGTTTTCCTTATAGAAAAGACAAGTGATAAGTTCCTAAGCCATACTTGTGAGTTATGATGTAGGGTCCAAGCCAATTAGGAGAAAACTTACCCTATTTGCTTTTCTCCATGTTTGTCACATGTTGATTTTATTTTAAGATGATATCTCTAATATTGAAATCTCACTCTTTGAGGTTTTTGTTGTAAGTGAATTTGATACGCTCCTGATAGATTTGAAGGTGTTTAAGGGCTATGAGATGATGCTCATCAAGAAATTTTATTTGAGCCAAACATTCTTGGTAAAAGTCATCATTAATAAGTATGTATTTTAGAGAAATATGAAGAAAAGGAATCTAAACCTCAAGAGGCAAATCAACCTCTATCCTATTCACCAATGAAAAAGGTATAGCACTCATAGGGGTTTGAATGCTAGTGAGGTAAGGCCATAAAGAAAAGGGAATGTGTGTGTGCCAATCCTTGCTTGTATAATTGACTACCTTCATAAGATTTTTGGTAAATGTTTTGTTAGAAGCTTCTACCTGTCCATTTGTTTATAGATAGTATGATGATTAGAAGCTTAATTTGATTCCAAATGTATCACAAAGACTTTGGACAGTCTTGTTTTTGAAAGATTTGCCATTATCTGTTATAATTTTATGTGGGACACTAAAATGATAGATGATGTGATGGTTGATAAAGTTAATAATTTTATCAACCTCAGTGGAGATAAGAGGAATGGCCTTGACCCACTTGGTGAAGTATTCAATGGCGGTAATGATAGATTGATGATAGAGGGACAAATGAGGGTTAATCTCCCCAATTAGATCCAAGCCCCATTAGGAGAAGGGCCATAAGTATTTGGTGACTTGTACTGCATGACTCAAAACATGAAGGAGGTTAGCATGCTGTTGACATTTGACATAATACTAAACATAATCACTATATTCTTGATGGAGTGTTGGCCAAAAATAGTTGAGTCAAAGGATACACTTGGCAACTATGTGACCATTAAAATGTCTACCACAAATCCTATCATGGACTTCCTTAATAATGAAGGAAGTCTCAGTACTAGTGAGGCATCTAAGGAGGAGACCATCAAAACCTCACTTGCAGAGAAGTCTCCCTAGCATAGTGTAATGAGTAGCACATTTTATGAAGGCATGTCTCCCATTATTGGAGAGATCAGAAGGGGTAATAGAAAAGGAAAGATAATTTATGAGTTTCTTGCACCATAATTCATGTGGGTTAGATGTTACATTTTTGATAAAGAAGATGTTGGTTGATACATAGGAGGGTAATGTTAAGTGATGCATAGTGACATAGATTTTTTAAGAAGAGGATGAAGAGGGTATGTGTGAAGCAAGTGAAGCCATTGTGTCAGCAAACTTGTTTGTAGATCAAGAAATAGTTTGTAAGAGATAAGAGTCAAATGATCCTAATAGCGTATCTACACGATGTTTATACAGCTATAGAATTTCATTTTTGCATAGGTAGGAACCATTAACTTGATTAACCACTAGCCGAGAATCACCAAAAATGGTTATGGATTTGATACCCAAGAAGAGAGCCATTTGAAGCCCTAAGATCAAAGCCTTATATTTGGCCATATTATTAGTACATTTAAAATCTAGTTTAAATGATAAAGGCATAGGCTCATCTAGAGGAATAAGAATTACCCCCACACCCCCACTATATTGACATTTAGATCCATAAAAAAACATGATCATTTGATAGGAGATGTCATCAGTGGAGAGTGTTGTGATGGATTCATGAGGGAATTTGAGATTTGAAGGTTGGTTGTTAGGAAAAGGGGTGGTAGCTAACTAGTCAGTGATCATTTGCCCCTTGATAGACTTTTGTTGAATAAACTCTAAGTCAAATTCAGCAAGGAACATGAGTTATCAAGCTACACGTTGGTTATGATATGGCTTGGAATGCATGTTTTTAAGGGGATTAGTATGGGTGACCACGTAGGTTTTGTGATTTAGGAGATAATGGCAAAGATTGGAGACTAAAAAGACCAACATGAGGCACAGTTTTTTGTTATGGGTATATCAAGTATCATAAACAATAAGTGTGTGGATTATGTAGTAAACTGCCTATTATCGATGGTGATCATCTCAATGTGTAATCATAATACCCATAAAATGGTATATTGTGAAGATGTATAGGTAGAAAGGCTAATTTTCCTTAGGTGGAATAAGAACTGGTGGGGAAAGGAGATATTGTTTGAGTGCATCAAAAGCTTCCTGGCAATCTATATTCCAATGGAAGGAGACATCCTTTTTTAAGATATGGTGAAAGGGTTGACAATGATCTGACAATTAGGAGATGAAGTGGTGGATTGATTGAAGTTTGCCTTGTAGGCTGTGGAGTTGTTTGATATTAGTAGGTGGAGGCATCTCTAGTATTGCTCTAACCTTAGCAGGGTTAACTTCAATACCATGGAGAGAAATGATAAAACCTAAGAGCTTACCAGTAAGAACACCAAAGACACATTTCTTTGGGTTTAATCAAACATTATATTGGAAGAGATGATTAAATATGATTTTGAGAATTGTCAAGTAATCTTGGTGAAACTTAGACTTTCTAGGTAAGTCATCCACTTAATCTTCCATAATTTTGTATAAGAGATCATGGAATATATAGGTCATAGCATGTTGGTAGGTGGCACCAACATTCTTTAGACCAAAAGGCATGACCCAATAATAGAAAGTTTCCCATGGGGTAATGAAAGTTATCTTGTGTTGATCCTTGGGAGCAACTAGGATTTGATTATATTTAGAGAACTCATCTATAAGTGATAACATCTCGTGGTTGGCTATTAAATTAACAAGTTGGTTGATACTTGGCAATGTAAATTCATATTTTAGACAAGTGAGGTTTAATTCATGATAGTCAGTGCAAATGGAGATTCCCTTGATCACTATTGTGATAGAAATAATATTATAAATCCATTATGGGTGGTCAATGGGTTGGATAAAGTTAACAAAAAGGAGGCATTAGAGCTCTTCTTTGATAAGGAGAGTAATATGAGGATGCATCTTGTGGAGCTTCTGCTTAACAAGTTTAACATCTTGATTAGTGACAATGTTATGGGTGATGATAGAGGGGTCAATACCAGGGATGTCATTATAAGACCAAGTGAAGAATTTGATATGGTTATTAAGAAATGTGGCATAATTAGCTTGCTTAGAGGAATCCAAAGATTGGCCAATTTGGAGGATGCAGGGGTTATTATGAAAGGGAAAATTGATTTCAATGGTTGATTCATTTAACATAGCTTGTGTTTTAGATGGGAGTGATCATTGGATATATGAATCATCTACACCCCTATATGTGATAATAACATCATCATCTTGACATTGGATAGTGTTAATAGTGGGAGAGTCTTCAACAATTATTTTAGGATGAATGAGAAGGGACCTTGTTTCCTTACCTTGGTGATAGGTGAGAGGCCCCAAATGGATGGCATTTATTGAAAAAAAATTAAAAGGTATAGATACCTCCAATTTGATAGGTGATGGTGGAGAAGAAGGTGGAGAAGGAGAGACTAGATCTTTAATTATTAGTACATGGTAAGTTTTGGTGAGTTTACTTGGTTCATCATAACCCACTCTATGCCTCTTTTTAGTATTTTTAATGGTTTTTATAGTGGGATATTTAATAGGTGTATGGACACCCTGTTTGTATGACCCAAACCAAATATTTTCTAGGCATACCTACTAAAATAAGTGTGATCTAAAGTAGGCTTTCTCAAGAATGAGAAGTCACAGGTAAATGGTTGTGGTAAAGAGGATGGATTGTCGACAATGGGAGCTTGATCAATTCCTCCATATGTAAAATTAGTTTGAAGGTTAGGGGGACCATAAGGTATGACCATCCCAATATGAGGATCATGATTCAGGTGAATATGAAGTTTTCCATACTCTATTGGAGTATAAAACAAGTTGAGCATCAATAAATGATATTATTCGAGTGACAAACATTTAAATGTTTCCTCCATGGGATCTTTATCAAGAATTTGTGTTGCCAATATCTATGTAACTGGGGTAGTGGAGCTTGTGGAAGCTTCAAAAGTATCATGCAAAGAAGATGATGTATCTAATGGAATGAGAACATCATTGGGATTATAAGTCATGTTGTATGTTTTAAATGGAGGTGGGTCAGTGGGTATAACATGCACTTACCCATCATGTTCAAAGTTGACAAAATGGTGCAAAGTTGAGGGTACACATGCCATAACATGTATCTAAGGTCATCCAAGTAATATGTTATACTGTAACTCTCCTTCTATAATATAGAAGAGCTAAATATTTATGTGGGGGCCTAAAAAGATATGTAAAATAATAATGGCCACTATAGTAGCTATGGTATCATTAAAGGAATAGAGTACCGTATCAGTTTGAGACATACAATTCTTAGGAAGGGCTAGCTGTTTGTTGGGATGGGTGGAAATAATATTAATACTAGCTCCCCCATTGATCATGACTCTCTTGACATGAGTTTGATCAATAAATGTGATAATAAAAAGTGCAAAATCTTGATCTTTAGGGTGTTGAAGTGGGATTTTTAAATTATTGAAGGAAATCAGGGAGATGGAATTAAGGGAGTTGACCAAAGCTGTAAGATGTTGGGGATCATTAGGTTGTACCTCAATGTCTTGTAAGGCACTAATCAAATCTTGATGATGTTGGGGTGAGTTTTAGATTAAATCATACAAGGAAATTTGTATAGGAATTTGGTGAAGCTATTTCAGCATCGAGCTTTGAATAACGTCAAAAGATGTTAGTTTTGGGACACCTAAAATGGAAATCTTGGGATTTAGAGGAGTGTCTTTGGTAAACAGATGAGCCCAAGGAGCAATTTTTTTTCCTTACCTTTATCCTTTTTGTTTTGTAACCATGTGGCCACATTAACTATGTTGATCTAAAATATAGGTGAAGGAAGTGGCAAAGGAGGTATGACAACATCTTTAATTTTGAATTTAGGTAAAAAAATAGGAGGCATTGTAGGTGCTAGAGGTGGAATAATAGGAAGGTTAATGGGAGTATCCATAAAGAGTGTATTGACATCAAAGTGTTGCTGAATGACTGTTGTGAGGGATTTATAACTCCCAATATCATGTCCAGGTGAATCATGATATAAAAACACTTGTGTATTATTATACCAAGATGGATTCATTCCAAGAAGACTATAAGGCTTAATGGGAGAAAGAGTTATTATGAAATATTGCAACAACTGACATAGGAAAAAGCTCTGAGAGCCTACGAGTGGGATCACACTTATTGTGGTAATAGGAGTGGACACTTTCTTTTGTTTAAGAGTCATAAGGGTGCTTTTTCATGGTACCATATTTGGTGGTGGTGGAATTACGTGTTTTATTAACACTTTAGTGGTGTTAGGTATCATGGTGTCAATTGTGAAAGGCCTACCAAGTGGTAAAGGTAGTATTGGAGGTAACTTAGCCTTTTATTTTTCTTAGATCAATGATACTCTAATTAAAGTAGAGGGGTGAAGTCCCAAAATTGATGGTAAAGTTGAGGGTTGAAGAGGGAAAGATCGGTGAGATCTAGGAAGCTTAACATTTTTTGTAGTTCAAGCTATAAAACTCCAACTTGTGGTTGGAGAGTTAGATCTAATTTCACCTATCGATGAATTAGATTAGAGATAGGGTGTATGCCTAAATACCTGATCTACTTTAATGTGGTAGATGACTGTGAGGGTGAGGGTTCTGACATAAATGGATGAACTTCTAGTTATTTTGGTAAAAAGCTCTGGCTTTGTCAAAGACCTTGGGGTAAATGGTAGTGAGAGGGTTGGTGGTAAAGGTTGACATGTGTTATGTTAGATAAGGAGCTTTAAGTTGATCCCAGAATGCCATGTGATCTAGCTTTTTGGAGTCAAGAAATTCTAGACTTTTCTCCTACCACGAGAAAGGTTTAGATGAAGTTGATGTAGGCCTTATGATTGTGTCTTTAGAATGTTGAGGTGTTTGAGAAAGAAGGAAATTGTTGGTCTCTACTAATTTGAGCCAAAGATGAGAAAGAGACGTAATAGGGTTATCTTCAATAGAGATAGGAAAATAGGCATGGTCTTCCATGGGTAGCGGTGTGGTAGGTGAAGAGGGTTACTCAAGGGTGTAGAGCATAGGTATTATTTCTCCCTCAACATGTGGGTGAGGAATAGGTAAAGTATGATCCTCCATAGGTAAAATAAGTGGTAAGAGTGGTGGAAATGGAGTAGGTATAATAGGTATCTCATATAATGTTGGGGTAGATAACACTGACTCTTCTAGGTGCAAAGGTGCAGTGGATGGGGTATTAATCTCTATTAATGAAGGAGAGGGAGGTGAAGAGGGTTCCTCAAGAAGGTATAACATAGGAATGAAGTTCCCCTCAACATGTGGCTATGGAATGGGTAAGGCATGGTCTTCAAGTGGCAGAAAGATAGGTAACATTGGTGTAAAAAGAACTGAAAATATACATTCCTCTAGTGGAAAAGGAGTGGTAAAGGAGGCTCTTCTTCATGTGGGAGTGGAATGGGTGAAATAGGATCTTATACCTAGGGAGGAAGAATGGGAAAAATAAATGCCACTGACTATGGGGGAGGAGTCGATAAAATGGGTGCTTCCTTTTGAGGGTGAGGTTGAACTAGAGGTAAAGGAAAGATCATATTAACCATATGGATATTATGATCACATGAGTTAGTTATGGTTTGAATAATATTTTGATTGGATGAATGGTTAGGAAAAGGCGATTTGAACACATCCATAATTTGATTAGTAGGTGCATTAGGATTATCCAATATGAGATTACCCCTATCAATCATGTCTTGAACAATTTTCTTGAATGTCTTATAGTTATTAGAATTGTGGCCTTTAACTCAATGGTAGCCGAAAAACTCATCTTCCTTGTACTAAGTTGGAATATGATAGGAGGGGTCAAACTATATAGGAGGTTTGATTTGAGGAAGGGTTATGACACCTTGTTGTAATAGTTTTTTCCAAAATCAAAGTATATGACTCCCCAATGGGAGTGCATTGTCTTTGTTCATATGATTATTGGAATTGCTTGGTCATATTTTGTTAAGTTGAGGAGTTAGATTGGTTTATGGTTGTGGAAGAAGCTGATTTAATGACCACCGCATTGGTAGAACCTTTATATTTTTGGTTAGAAGGATACGTTTTAGAAGAGGAGGAGCCATTAGATTTTGAATTGGTGTTCTTATTGTGCAACTTGACTCTACCTTAATTTATAGATTGAATCTTGAGTTTATATGCCATTGTAAAGGCCTCATCAAATGTGTAGAAAGTTTGTACTTAGAGTGTGGATGAAATGTGTTTAGCACATGCCCTTGAGAAGAGATCAATAAGATCAAGTTGGGGTAATGAGAAGGAGATTTGATCGATCAAGCCTCTCCAATGAGTGACAAAATCTATGATAGACTCATCATCAAATTGTCTAATAGAATAAAGGTCTGTAATAGAAACCTTTTTAGAAATGTTAATAGAGAAATGGTCTAGGAATATTTGTGTGAGTTGGGTAAATGAGAAAAGGGAGTGCTGAGGTATAGAGCTATACCAATCCAAGTTAGTAATTAAAAGAGATAGGGAAAGTACAAAGTAATAACACATCATTATGCCCTATTAAATAACAAGTATGTCTAAATGCTTGTAAATGCTGTTGTGGGTCCTCGTTATTCTAGAAATGAGTAAATTTAGGGAGTTCCCATTGGCTTGGATAAGGGTAAATAGGAACAAAAGGATGGATGGGTTAATTGTATATCTGATCATAAGATAACACATTCTTTGAACCATAAATGGATCTCTCTAGATTAGACATCTTGTCCATCAACATCTTAATGAGGTCTGGAGGGGGATTAGTCTGGGAGATACCCCGTAAGTTATAAGGAGCCTAATAGGAAGTAAAGGGAACATATGACATAGCCTGCTGAGGTTGGGTTGGGGAAACATAAGGATAATGAGTCATAATCTAGGGGGTGAAAAGAAAAGGGGCTTGTCTTATTGGGTTAGAGACTATGCTTTGGTTGGATGTTGTTATTACAAATTGGGTTATTGGCATGGTTAGAATAGATGAAGGGTGAGTCATAAATTAGATAATTATAGGTACAATATTAGATGGAATAGGTACCACCAAATTTTGAAATGGGGTGAGACTTGATTGAACTACTCGTGGTTGTGAAAGTAGGGAAGTTACGCTAGGGTTTAGGTGGGATTGGGTAGTTGGTGATGCTAAACTTTGGACATTGTTTATGGTTGGGTTACTTGTCAAGGTGGTGGTTTGAGTAACCATGGGCAAAATAGTGGAGATAGATAAAACTGAAGTTGTATCCATTATAGAGGTTGGCATAGCATAGATTAGATCACCCAAAAAATTATCGGTCTAGCTCATGGTAAGGTAATGCTGAAGGGATGCTACATTATGATCAAGAAATTTAGCAAAATCTTGATCTCCTTTAGGTACAAGGGGAATTTGGTTAGGGATTAGAATATTCTTTGTATCTAAAGTATGCTCCATGATAGAATCAACAGTAAGAGGGGAAGGTGGAAGTGGTTTTTGGCTTGCATAATTGGTAAGAATTTCGGCTTGGGATCATGTTAATACCATGCAAGAAGAAGTATAAATAGTCTTAATACTATGTATTAGTGATAGAATAAGGAAAAACTAGGTTTGGGTGTAGGTAAGTGGGTTTTTTTAGCTTGCTATTTTGAGAAAATTAAAATTACATAGTCACTGACATTGATCTCTTGACCAATTTTGGTAGTAAAAGTTTGTTGATGTCAATGGGATTAATCAATGTCCGTAGCTAAAGTCTACTGATGTCGGTGTACTTAACCGATGTTGGTCACTATGATATCTTGGGAGATGGGAAATCTAATGTTTTAAAAACCTAGAGGTAGAATCTAGGTAAAGTAGATGATGGAAGAGGTCTATGTAAGAAGGAAGAACACTAAAAAAACTTGATATAATAGGTTATACAAATTGAGTATTACAAATAGTGTTAATTTTGTGAATCAATGGAAAAATGTCTTTACCAACTCCAAAATACAAAAGGCAATAAAAAAGTAGAAAAAGAACATAAATCCACTAATTATTAACTCCTAGAGATTAATTTTAGTCTCATGTTGGCTTATGCCTTAATTAGATAGTGAAAATAGAATTTGGTTAATGAAGGTAATAGAAAGTAATCTACAGCTAGTTTTAGGTTGGTTTTGGTGCTCAAGAGGAAATATATGTTAGACTAGGTATGTGGCTTGTTATAAGAGCTTACTCCCCACACTTCATAGACCTAAAGCCAAGCTAGGCCACTTAGCCAAAATATACCTTCTGCCTAGAGTTTATACTCTACCAAAGAACAGAGTGGGTTCTCCCCTTGGTGGTGAAATCCAAGTAGGATAGTTGGGTAGGGTAAGGTGATCCACCAAGTGATGAAATATTGATGGGCCTTGTCTTAGGTGAGTTTATATGTTTGTTTTTATGAGTGTGATCTGGTTGTGTAACATAGGTGCACTATAATTCATTCATAATGCTTGTAATTACCTAGGTGAGCTAATATATGCAACAAGAAAACAATGAAGTGTAGTAAGTTTTAACCCAAATCTAAAATATTTAGATTCAAATGAAAACAATGATGAAATAGGAGTAGAGAATGAACTTCACTATCCTAATGTGCATGTAAGAAATAAATAAATAAAAGATTCTTTTAACTTGTAATAAAAATGATAAAGTAATTTTAGAGGCAAAGAGAAAATAAGAATGACAAAGAAGAAGAAAGTTTCAATTTAATGCCCTTAAACAAAAAATAAAATGTTGAATTTTTGATTTGAGGGAGAAAAGAAGGAGAAAGTGAAATAAATAAAATTTTCACTATAATTGACCTATATGAATGCTTAAAACAAGCAATGAACCCAAGGAAAACTCTAGGGTCCTACTGAGCATGCTAGAAATGTTTCACTAAAATTTCTCTATTTTAAGTCTAAAGAAAAATAGAGAAGGATAGGGATAAGTGATAGGAATGAACCCTGATTGGTTTGTGCACCATATCTAGACATTCTGAGCACTCCTCTTTGGCTGGGGAGGACTCCTACAAGTATGAAAGTACTACCATAAAATATTTATTAGTAGATATATGAGTGGGCTGCCAATCTACACATTTATTCCAAGAAGTGTCAAACTTCCTTAGAGATGACAATCCACTTTTGAGAAACAAAAGAGTAATAAATAACCAAGAGAGAGGAAAAGATAGAGTAAAAAAGGGATAATGTTACTATTATTCACAACCCGAGTGCAGTAGAAAGTAATAGAGTGCAGGTGGTCTATTTAATTTCTATTTTGAGAGTTATTTGGGTAGGTTTTAGAAGGGTTATTAGAAATCCATAGTTGTCGAGTCAGTTAGTCTATTGAGGTTAGTTATATGGCTCCAAATATAGAGTTGAGTAGGATGATTTGACTAGACAACATTATTAGGGGTGATGTTCTTTGGTTGTGGAAATTTATCTTTGCTTTATTGGTGTAATTCATAATAGTAGAGGGTGGAATAATGGGTATCTCATATCATATGTATCATATAGTTCAACATATTGAGCTTGATCATTCTAAATATTTTTGGGGTTGTACTATATTGGCCAACTTATATAGGGATCTTTATAGATTTTCACTAGAAATTTGTAGTGGAGGGATTGAAAAAAGAAATCTTTCACATGTTTGGGCATATGAGCACATTGTAGTGGTAAGAATAGTTGATGCACCTCTAGCTAGGTTGGCCCATCCATAAATTTTTTTAGAGTAGTGGGTATTTCCCTATGCTAGAATACACACCATGATGGAATACCATCTTATTCTAGACAATTTTACTTCAAATTAGATTATATGGTGTCTATATATGATATATACTTAATGGACATGAGTTTTAGAGGGTCTGGATCATCATGTGGTTAGTTGATCAATTTATCAGTGTGTATGAGTTATTTTTGTTTGACCATGTTTTATGATACTTTGGTATAGAGAAGGGAGTGACATTGGCACCTTACTCTTAGCACTAAACATCATGGAGTGGGTATAGGCCCCATGATAGGTCAAGACCCATAGCTATAGATTTATTTCCACATTCTACTAATAAGAGAGATCTTGTGGTTCCCTTAGCTATAGGGCATGATGTAGGATGCATCAATGGTTATATAATATGGTAGGTTATATCCCAATGGACATTATTATTTCCCATTATAGTTTCCCCTCAGGTTTTATTCCTATAGTACAAGGGCATGCAATAAAAGAGATAGGTGGAGATACATGCAATGATTATCATGTGGGACTAGCACTGGTAAGTGAGGTAGTTCTTAGAGACACATGTGAGTACCATAATTTTTAAATTTTGAATTTTATTTGGGTATAATATTAGATAAAATGTTTGATTCCATAGATGTAGTTAATTGGTATTGTATATCTTGTGTTTGTATGCAATTGAGAGTGAGTGAAGATGGTATACCACATGATATAGGCCCTCACATGTGGCATACCAATGGACATAGTTAGGGATGGATTTATTGAGAGGATAGTTAACATTGTAAGTGATCATGCACATTTATTTTATCCTATAGCTATATTTATGGTTGTATATCATACCATGCCAATTGAGCACAAGGAGCTACATGTTGAGTTAGATAGATGAGACATCTTATAGTTTAGTACCATGGAGATCATGAAAGTTTTGATTGATCAATATGATAGTATAAAACATAAGCATGAGGATATAATGTGGTGTTTAGGATCCTTTGAGGAGAGAATATGTGATCTATCCCATGTATGCGGGCCCCGATTGAATCTTGGTTCCTCGACATTGAGAGGTGTGAAGATCATGGATATAAATAGTGATGAGGAGTACACACATGGGGATATTACCCTAACATATGATTGATGTTCATTATTAGTATAATATATATATATATATATATATATATATATATGACATTATTCACATAGTTTATTTTATGTTAACTGAATGTGCAATATCTAGTGTTTTAAAATTGATTTATATGTTTATTTCTACAATTTATGATTAGATATTTGTAAATTTTATAATTAATATTTTAATTTAATAAGATGGTTACACTATAGTGATAATATAATAATCATCTTATGTAGTGAAACCTAGAAGGGAATAAGAATGTTTGACTATAATGATCACAAGGTAGTGGAATCACTAATTGTGTTTCTGTAGCTAATTTTATTATATTTGTATAAATGACTTATGAGTTTTTAGCTACCAATTTTGGCACCTAAATATATTTTTTATGTACATCCCCTCCACATGTACCTATATTTAGGACCTAATCAATTGATTATTACTTAATAGGATCAGTGTGGGAGAGATTAGTCTTGGTAGAGAGTGTTGGGTGAATATTTTGTCAACAGCTAACTGATGAGCAAAATAGGTCTCTTCAACCACAACAAGGGAGATTGGTCAGATAGATGTGTAGGTTTACCACATCAAAAGGGGAAAAATCTCTCCTCTCATCAAGGGGAGGTTCCCTATAACTATGAGGAGCTATATACTATATATATAAGTAGAAAATAACACTTAGGGATAGGACTATACCATCCATCTCTCTTTTTTTAGAGATGATGTTTACAAGCAAAGGAGAAATCTTGGTGATAATACTGAAGACACTTCTCTTCTTTCAGAAGTGGTCTTGTAGCAGGGCACATGAGTTCTTTCTGGTGGGTAACCAATAGGTAACAAGGGCGCAATAACCAATAGGATGAAATGGAACACAAAGTCTCCACCTCAAATACCCAAAGAGTGAAATACAAAGGATAATGGGGGCACAAAGTCATCCCAAGATCCTTTACATAGAAAGAAACTAGAAATTAAGAACACATTGAAGACAATTATGATAGCACAAAGTCTTCCACAACTGGCTTTAGGACATCTTCCTGATTACTTCCACTAGTTCTGCTTGTCAAATTAAATAAACAAGAATGATCCTAGGAAATAGAAATAAGAAAAAATTCCTAAAATAACACAAGCTATAACAACACAAAGTCTAAAAGTCACTTTTTTTCTCATTTAGATAAAGTAATATGATCAATAATCTAAGCTCAAAGTCTCAGTAATCACCTTTCAATTTGGGTAGAGTTTTGCTTCTATATTGGAAAGATCTCCCTTAGACAAGAAGAGAGATTACAATGTATAGCAGCCAAGAAAATCTTGGCACTTTTTCCCATGGGACAACCCACACTACATTCAATGCCTTGAATGCATTTTTAGTTCTGTCAATGGGGCCATGCTTGGAATAGTGCATCAGCCTTAACTGTGGCATGCCCATTCATCTCATATGTCTCCTCCTTGGCATGGGTTATCTGGTCCTTTTCTTGATGTCTGTGTAGCTATCCATTTTGCCTTCATGGAAGAAAAATAGGTCATGTTCTTGATTTGGTGTGCTCAGATGACTACTTGGTCAACTATTTCACCTACTAGAAATAACTCCCTTGTAGATATTTCTGATCTTTTTGTATTGTTCTCTCTTCCCTATAGCAATTTAAGCTCTCAGGCTCTCTTCATCAACTGGTCACTTGGTTCATCCTTTAAGTCCCACTCTATATTTGAAAATCAATAGATAATACATTACCTTAAATTTGACATTCGTGGGGACATCAATGGTCACTGGTTGTTTAAACCATATTGAACCATGAACCTTTGAAAGTTCATTGGTTCAATAATTCAATAGTTTAGGTAGTCTTTATCAGTTCCCTAGTTTAATTGCTTCCTTGCTCTTTAGTTGAACCATCCCTTTGAACTATTTTCTCGAATCATCTGCTTCTTTCCTATGTCTAGAGCTTCCTTTGAACTATTAAACCTATGAACCATTGAAATCTTTTGGTTCAAGGTTCAATCGGTTCATTGGTTCATTCTTTTCCTTTGCTTGGGGCTATCTTTGAATCTTTGAACCTTTGAACCATTTTGGTTCAAGGTTCAACGGTTCAATGTCTTTTTCAGAATCTTTTGTTTTTGGCTAAGTCTTTGGAAGCCTTGAAATTCCTTCAACTCTATGTCTTTGGGACACCATGAAGGGAAGGTGTCCCTTTGGGTTTTTGAGAAAGGTCCATTTTTGGGGTGTCGATATCCCCCCACAAGGGCACTTACCCTTCAGGTTTCTTCAAGCGGCTTTTGGGTTAATTCCTTCGAGCAGCCTTGATCCTTCATTTCCTTCAGATAAAATGTCTGAAGGAACTCCTACAGACATTTTGTTTGAAAGAAATATTCCTTTACTTTGTCTACCTTTCTTCAAGGTTTTGTTTTTCCTTTTAGGTGAATTCCTTCAGACAAAATTCCAAAGGAATTCCTTTAGACAATTTGTCCGAAGGATTTGCCTTAGTCATTTTTCTGCAAAAAATCTTTTCAAAGGAATTCTTTCAGTGCCTTTACTTAGTAATTTCCTCAGACAAAAATTCTAAAGGAAATATTCCCTTTTGACCTTAGTCACTTTTTAATCTTTGAATGAATGTTCCCTACCCTCCACAAGTGTACTTGCCTTTAGTTCACTGCCCTCTTCAAGGGCACTTGTTCCTTCGGCTTTGGGGCAGTCCTTTACACTGGCTGATTAAACTGACTGATTAAACCAACTTTGGTTCAATGGTTCAATGGTTTAATCTTGAATTTGAAGCCTTATTTTCTTCTAAGTCTTTTGATCTCTTTGAACCCATTAAACCTATTAAACTTGTTGAACCTGTTGAACCCATTAAACCATTTTGGTTCAAGGTTCAGCGGTTCAATGGTTCATTCCTTTATTTTTTGCTAAGTCTTTTGAAAGAATTGAACTTACTAAAGTGGTTTAACTTTGAACCTTTGACAAAGTGCTTAACTCTTTAAGCTTGCTGATGTTGTTGAACCTTTGAACTCGTTGAACCATTGAACCTTTTTGGAAGCGGGGTTCAATTGTTCAATCTTTCCTTTGAAGCTTGCCAATGAACATTTTTGGTTAAACTAAGGTGTTAAACCAATCTTGAAATTGCCTATGTGTTGGGAACTTGTTCCTTTGTGAGAATTTTCTAGTTGAAGCCATTGAACCTATTGAATCTACTAGTTTCAAGCATGTAGAGTTCGTAGTTTTAAGCTTGTAGAGTCCGTAGTTTCAAGCCTGTAGAGTCCATAGAAATATGAAAAAGCTTGAATAATGAAGAATTTGAATGCTTAGAATAATTTTTGAGAAGGGAAGAAATAATTTTGGCCTACAGGAACAAAATAATTCATATGTTGTTCCAAAATGAGTGACAAATTTTGGGAACAACAAAGAGTACACTAGGAGAATGACTTATACTAGTGTTCATCTTCTCCAAAGCTCGATGGACCATGTGTTCCTCAAAAGGATCAGCATGGGATGGATTGAACCTCTTAGACAAGCCTCTAAGAGAATTATGTGAAATGGGTCTAGATATGTCTTTTAGATATGTAATAATTTCCTAATCGGATAATGATGTAAGCTTTTAATCAAGAGAAAAACACTCATTATATTGGTGTTCATTAATACCATGGTAAGTACAATTTTTTTGTCATCTTGCATTTTTAAAATGATGTGGTGGATTATGTGAATTAGGAGGAAGTTTTATCATTCATTTTATCTAATAGTGTGCACAATATATCATGTGGTATATCATGGTACTAATCAAACTAAAGAGGTT
Organism: Torreya grandis; assembly: GCA_037957365.1. Taxonomy (NCBI): domain Eukaryota; kingdom Viridiplantae; phylum Streptophyta; class Pinopsida; order Cupressales; family Taxaceae; genus Torreya; species Torreya grandis. The sequence continues at coordinate 932,406 of JARHVA010001767.1, read as the reverse complement.
ATCATTTTATAGAGGTATATGGTCTAACTATGGGAGACACTCTTCAAGCATGTTCCTTTAATTTATTGAACACCTTTATTATTTCTTCTTTGACACATACTTTAATTTTTTAACACCTTTATCATTTTTTCTTTGACATATACGGTTGGTTATGCAAAAGGTATTTCAATTTGGTTCAAGACATTTTTTAACTTATTTATTTGATTTGGAAACATTATTATTATCATGCATTATTTTTGGTGAAGAGGTAGGCAACTTGGTTTGAGTATGCATTAGAGCACATGTATATTTATGCACATTCCAATATAAGGTTTTAAATCAGGTAAAGGGATCATGATATGATCTTTCTATGAATGGAGAAAGAATACATTTAATAAATTTAAATTGTACATCCAAGTCTAAGGGTGTATAATTTAAGGAATACAAAACATCCTTAAATTGAATGGCATAGTCTTATATAGACTCATTTTCTCTTTGTGTCAATGCTTACAAATGTTCCAATGGTAAATTAGGTAAGATATAAAGATGAAAATGTGATATGAATACATGTTTAAGTTTTTTGAAAGTTGATAAAAAACCATTTGGAAGACTATAAAACCAATGAAGAGTCCCTTGGGTTAAGCTATGATGAAAAGAGTTTAAGATCAAGCTTCCATTTTAGGTCAAATGTTCAAATGAGTGAATAGTAGGATACCCTTGACCATCAAAGGAGGATAATTTAGGTATAATAAAGTTTGAAGGGAGGTCAGTATATAAATTTGGGGGATAAAAAGGGGCCTACCCATGGACATCATTTTATTGAAATTTTAGAAATCTAAACTTCTATATATAATTTAAGATATGTACACTCCAAATTTGAAGATGGTGTAATAACATGAAATGTAGAATTTTGAGTCTAGTTTCTGTTGGCCAATTTTTCCCACATATGAAACTTTTGCATGGTTTGATGAAGTAGTGGATGAAATGCTTATAAATGGGTCTAGCAATGCAAATAGAGGGATTGAAGTAAGTTCCCATATGTTTGAAGAATTCAAAAGTATGGACTAGGTTACACAAATCTTAAGAATCCATTAGAGCCATGAAGGAATGATCAAGATATGAATTTGGGCAAGTTTAACAAATAGATCATCACCAGGATGTCATGCAAAAATAAATGGACCAACTAACTTGTGTATTTAATAAATATATCTTAGGAAATCTCATGAGCCAAATAACTATAACGACAGGGATTCCTTCATACCAAGATCATCTTCTAAAATTTTCGTGCCTATACGAGTGTTCTAGATCAAGATATAAGATTCTAAAGTTGGACCTATAACATAGATGTTCATGTTAAGCTCAAGAAAAACACATCCTTTTGAGATTAAATTTGATGGTCACATGAATGTCAATGATGGTCACATGAACGTCATTTGATGGGAGCATAGACATTAATTTTAAGCTCATGAAATAGCCATTAGACTTCAAATAATGAGTCCCAATAGATCTAATAGTCCTTATTCGATCATACATCTTGATCCAATGGTGTGAAATGAGTCAAATAGTCATATAGATCAAGAGGTTGACATGCATCATAAACATGTGAGGCTACAACTAATAATAGGATCTTGAGAACTAATATGTGTTTGAAATGTGGCACAAGCTTGGATAAAGTTAACAAGTCAAGGGCAAGATTGATGGCTAGTACTCAATCATACGAATAAAGATCAAAAGTGAATTCAAAGGTCACTATGTCAAAATTTGAGTCAAATATTTATAGCCTTAAAACAAAGGTGAGATCAAGACTTTTGAGGGAAGTTGAGAAGCCATTTTTTATGGGAATAAATAGGTCTTGTAGGATAGTTTTATCACCATTAAATCTCGATCTAATGCCATTAAAGGGACATACTAATGTAGTAAGACATAAATAACATAAGGGGACCACCATTAAGGTAAAAAATAAACCTTTGGTTTATAAATTTGTATTGGGTAAGCTTATTATTATAACTATGTTCACCATTTTCAAGAATGACCTATGTATACAATGAACTCTTGGTTCTTGTAGAGATAAAATGGGTTTATTTGAACCTATTATAATCTAAAAAAGGGCTACATAGTATACAGGTCCATATTAATAGAAAAGATATAAAAAAACCAATAATATTAGATTGGTTTTCCATCTGTAGATGAATTTATTATTTAGACATGAAAATGGAGTAGATATGTGATAAATGCAAAAGGGTTCATCTGTTGACATGGATCCATCATCAATAATGCAGGTACTAACCACCATCCATGACATGGCACTGTCAGTTTCAAGATTTGAGGATTTAATCCTCATGAACATGTTAAGTGGACTTAGGGTCTCAAGATGGTGAGCTGGTAGTTAAAAAATTAGTTAAAGGCATCGATTCTACTCAAATAGACTTTGTCATTATGTATAACCAACCCATATCTATAGTGGGATCTCTCAACCAATGAGAGGATTTTGAAGGTTATTGGGGCAAAAATAATTTTGTTTATTGATCAAAGAAACCATATAGAAAGCAATGAATGAGCTGTCACCTCAATTTTGATCTTGAGGACTCTTTTTCCACTCTCTAATACATTATTCCCATCTCCCTCTCTCTTTTTTATATATATAGAGGCTTTTGAGCCAAAAAATGGATCCCTTTGTATTTTCTCTACTCCCTCTCTTTTGCATGAAAAATATGCCAAGATGGACCTTGTAACCTTTTGAGATGAATACAAGACTATTTTAGATTTCATTATTTAGGTATAGTGCGTACATGTTAGATTTTCAAATGTGGTAGAAATCTCTGTCTTATCAAGTCATGATCTCACCTAGTTACTAGTTCATCTTGTTATTCAAGTCATGTTTAGTGTTTTACATCTCTTGATTGAAGCCCACATGTGGATAGTATGACTAGTTAGTGTCTTGCATTGTACATATCCATCATTTCCCTTAGTTTGTGATCATTTGGTGAACTTCTTCATGAAACATTGATGTATGATAGATATTTGGAATCTTGGATCTAGTTTTTTACTTGTTTAATTAGTGGTTTAGAGTCAAGTAGAGTGGATCAATCATAATTTAGGTGCATCACCATCTTTAGCTTAGGTTTTTCCTTTCATGTTATTCTTCTCTCCCTTTTCCCTAGTCATTAGTAATTTTTAGTAGTGGGAATAAGCTAAAATGATGCATTAGAGGAGCTAGCCTCGTTAAAAATCTTAGAGGTTTGACCCCATTATAGGATACCCATAGTCTGGGGTCAGTCCCGTGTTGAGCCAGATTTGGAAGTAGGCCATGAATGCTTTTGATTCCAATTAGGGTACAATCTATATCTCCAATAGTTTTCAAAACACTATTTAAAAAAAAAATGGTCAAGTATAACTAGGTCAAACATCTAAAATTTGAAGAGGAACTCCATTTTTTCCAAAGAAAATAAAGTAGATAGATGGTTGTGTAGTGTACCATTTTTTTAGCATCATTTAATATTGTTTGAAACCTTTTGGTGAATATTTAGATAATATATTCTATTTTGTGACCTATATATTTTTATATTTTTTTTAATGAATATTTTTTTTAATGAATTTTTTAAGTAAATAGATCTTAAAAACTAACCAAAAAATGGATAGATGACCGTACGACATGCCTAACTACCTAAAAAAATGAGAAAACAATTTTTTTTGAATATGTGTAGAATTAGGCCTAGTTTGTGACCATATAACTTGTTTTTCACTTAGATCAATGAAAAAAATATGAAATGAAGATGTATAGAAATGTATATTTGTGGCATGTAGTGGCCTAAAAAAGTATAGTTAAAAATAAACATAGTTGTTAGTTCAAAAATTATAAAAATCATATTTTTGGAAAGAGGAGAGCATGTTGGTCATGGTGGTATTAATTTTTAGAATTTTACCATTGAAATTCATAGTGTATTTGGTGATCGAAGTTGAGTATTATTGTTTTTATCAAAATTCTTAAACTTAGTTATAAATTGGTAGGTCCAAGCCTTTGGCTTAAGAATCCAAGCCATTCCTAAGCTAAAAGGATTGGTGTTTAAATTCAAATTCATATAGTGAAATTGTGTTAATAACATGATCATATTAGTAATGTGATAGTGTTAATAGATAACATGATTTATTTAGTAACTTGATTGTGTTAATAGATAATATGATCACATTAGTAATGTGATCATGTTCATAGATAACTTGATCATGTTATTATAAAAGTAATAACATGATCACATTCCTATATTTTTACACATAAAAGCATGTGAACGAATACATGAAGCCAATCTTGACTTGAAGATTAATTTTTAAAATCATTATAGTAACATGATCATGTTAATAGATATCATGATCCAATTATTGTAAAATCAATAACGTGATCATGTTCTTTTTATTTTGTAGATAAACCATGTGAACATGTACATGAAGCCAATATTGATCTGAAGCTTATATTTATTACTCTAAATTTTAAGTATAATGATTAATTATACTTTAAATTTATTTTATCAAATATAATAAATTAGGGTCACTTTACATCTGATAGAGTTGGTCTCACAGCTACATGCTTTATGGTGTAGAAAATAGTTTTCAATATCTAATATGGTCAATACTTAGGTATTTTCATGGTTTTAGTATTGAGTCTAGGGATTTCATGACATAAAATTTTCAATTTATGTCCATCTTTGGTAAACATATAGTCATTTTTTATTTTTTTGTGCCTTTCAGATTGATTTCTAGCATTTTTAAGAAACTTAGGTTTGTCAAAATTGATGTTTTTAAATCACTCACTTTGAAGTTAATCCAAAGTGGTGTGATTGAGGTATCATAGGTCATATTAATGACCTACACACATTAAATGACAATTTTATATTAATTTCACTTGTTTATCATCCCTCCCTCATCCTTGATCACATCCTACTCATCATACATCACCTCTAATCACTCTCTCATCATTACTCATTATCCATAATCACTCCCTCATTTATCCTCACTATCTCTAGTCATATAAAATCACTCCATTATCATCCATAATTGTTCCTCCATTAACCCTCACTATCCATCATCATCCCTAATCACTCCTTCTTTATCACTAATTATCCCTAATCACTCTTTCCTCATCATTCATCATTCATAATCTCTTACTCATAATTTTTCATTATCTCTAATAACTCCCTCCTCATCCCTCCTTGTACTTAATAACTCCCTCATTAACTTTTATTGTCCCTTATCATCTCTAATAACTTAAGCTTATCATCCTTAATCACTATTTTATTGACTATAACCATCCCCCATCACTCTGATCACTACTTATTCATATCTCATAATACCTAATAAATCTTTCCTCATACCTCATCATCCCTAATCACTCCCTCATTTACCTTCACCATCTCATCACTCCATCATCAAACCTCACAATCCCTCATCATGTCTAATCACTCCCTCATCATCCAATGTAAGTATATACTCTAAAGGTATCTTTGATTTTAATCATCTGTTATTTAATCCATTATAATTAAAATTAACTCTTTTCTATGACTTGTTTGTTGAATATAGTCATTAATGTCTTAGGTTATCATTGATGTTAAAGAGAGCATGTGGTACTAATGCATTAATGTCAAAGTGATCTATTTGATAGCTTGAAGAGATATGGAACTTGTGTAGGTTTATAAGGACAATAAAAGGTTATGAGGCTTCCATATATGTCTTGAAAAATCTTTGGTATGTTTTGTAAGCATTTAGAATGAGCAAGATGCATGTTCTAACTTAAGAGAAGCCAAACCATCAATACACATCATGTAGATATGTATGAACTAGTAAGTTTGCGTAATTTAGGTACTAAAAATTTAATAATGGTAAAATGTTTACATAGATATGTTTTATATAGTGCCAAGAAGCTACCTTGGAAATTTGGAGTCTTGAAGTGATTTCTAGCTCAAGTTTTAAAGCTTTAAAGCTGCTCTAACAAACTGTGATGGGCTAGAGACTATCAAGTTTAATTACGTTAAAGTCCAAGGTAATTGGTCTAAAAGATCCAATAGTGAGTTTTTAATCATACATATTGATACCAATGGTGTGTATGAAGTCAACATGTCAAAGGTTACATACACTAGTGAAAAGTGTCATAAGCTTGCTAATCTAACATAAGATCAATGGTGAGCTGTGGTTCATACTTATGAATATAAATAGTGTGGGACAAGTCAAAGATTCAAAAAATAATGTGGGAATCACAAGTGGAACAAGCACATGGAGTGATATAAATTTTTTCTAAAGGCATGTGAGGGTGTCAAGTGTCATAATCATAGGAGTTCTGATCAAGATCTAATGGTGAGCATTGAAAGATAAAGGCCTGGCTGATCCAAGGATATCAATGGTACATATTTGGTCAATATTAGAAGGGTGCATGAGATGAGGAAAATATGTTATAATTTTAATAATTTCTTAGTGACCATTAAAATTCAAATATTCAAATTTGTGAGGAAAGACTAGTCTATTTTTTATGCTATAACTTTTGATATATATAGAATTTGACCATAGTGTAAAAAGTAAAGTTATATAATCCAGACCATCATTGCATGTCATGCAAATATGTATGAATGAATAAATTTTTAAATTTAATTTAGGTATAAATAAATTCAATAATGGTCAAAGTCTTACATAGATATGTTGTCTATAGTGCTAAGAAGCTACCTCAGAAATTTGGAGTCTTGAAGTGATTTCTAGCTCAAGTTATAAAGATTTAAAGTTTCTCTAGTAAACTATGATGAGACATAGATGGTCAAGTTTAATTGCATTGAGGTCTAAGGTTATTTTTATAGAAGATCAAATGGTGAGAACTTAATTATACATATTGAGATCAATGGTGCATATGAAGTCAACATGTCAAAGGTTGCATGTACTGGTGACAAGTGTCACAAGCTCACTAATCTAATAGAAGATCAATGGTGAGTGGTAGTTCATAATTATGAAGATTAATAATGTGGGATAAGTTAAATAATAAATAAATCATTTATGAATTACAATTGGAACAAGCACATGGATTGATAGCAAAGTGTTTAGAAGGTACACGAGGGTGCCAAGTGTCATAATTACAAGAGTTTTGATCAAGATCTAATAGTGAGCATTGAAAGATAAAGACCTAATTGATCTAAGGATATTGATGATATGTATTTGGTCATTATTGAAAGGTTGTATGAGATGAGGTAAACATTTTATAATTTCAATAATTGCTTAATGAACACTACAATTTAAATATTCAAATTTGTGAGGGAAGACCAGTCTATAGTTTTTGTGCTATAGCTTTTGATATACATAGAATTTGACCATAGTGTAAAAATAAAAGTTGTATAAGACATTAAATAAAATCCATAAATATTTATTTTAAGTAATGAATATTTATATATTAAACGTTATGGAGCTCAAAATTTTACTATGTATGTGTTCATGCTCTACAAGTAATCCAAGAAGGTAATTGAGTTGTTCTTGATGGTATTTTGATGTTTTAAGATGAAATAAGTGTTGGATCATGTTTTATATTTCATGAAGACCATCTATGTGGATTATGGAGTTTTGACTAATCCATATCATATATGATCAAAGGCTTAGAATTTAATTGTGTGTTCATTCTTGGTGATCATATGTATAGAATGATGTTTGGGCTAATTATGTTGTAGCATAAGGGTGTTGTGATGGATGTTGTCACTTAATAAGGACATATAGGTTATGTGACATGGGTATATGTATGTGAAAGTGTTATTTTTTAATTAATTTTCTTAGAGAAGTGTCAAAGAGATGGATGGGTCTCTATGAGACCTATAAGGGCTAATGCGGCCTAATTAAAAGACATAGCTACTTAATTGTAACCCATGGATGCTATGTCTAACATGTGAAGATGTAATTAAGCTATATACATGTCTAAAAGGTTAAGATAAACATTATGGCCAACCAATAACATGATATTCATGAAGACACTATAAATGGTGAAACCAAAGGTAATGGTTTCTAGACTTGGAGATACTTTGATGTGCATGTATTGATTGAGTAGGAGAGATAAGGGAAAGAGTTATGAAAGAGGGTGCTTAGTTGATGGACTAAAGTAAGAAATAGATTGAGAATGATCAAATAAGTCTAGGTTGATCTAAAAGGTTATTTTAGATACTTAGAGTTGTTGAGAAAAACATAGAGAAGTATGTTGTGTGAGCTTAGTGGATGAATTAAGAGGCAAGTCAGAGTGAGGACTATGTGTATGACCTTATGGTCATGTCTCTATTGTGATTACAAAGTTACTATAGGTTTGTGGTTAAGGATGAGTAAATTAGAATAGGGTGATCCAAAAGGGTGCTTTAGATGCATTGCTTGTGTGAGTAAGGTTGATAAAGTGTGAAGGGTGAAAGAGAGGTGTTATATATTATGTCTCCATCAGATTGAAGTACAATCAAAGTAATGAAATTATTGATTTCATAGGTGTTGTGTGGGTGCTCAACATCTAGAGCAAGTGGGTACTTGTTCATACTTAGGGGTGGATGCTCCTTGTGAAGTGGGTGCTTCAATAAAAGGGTCTCTTATTTGTGATCATTTTATAAGAAAAATAGTCCATGTGTTTATAGGATTGAGAGTGGGTTTTGTTCCCCATGAGGGTTTTCCATAGGATTCATGTGTTTGATCTTGTGTATGATTTGAATGTATGATCTCTCATGTTTATATTACTTGATCAAGTTGATATATGTTGTATGATTAAGGTTTTTAAATAGTTGGAATTGAATTTAAATATCTAGCATCATTGATTCACCCCCTCCCCTCAGTGATTATACCTCCAATAATTGGTATTAGAGTAGGGATTTTGTTGCAAGTTTAACCACTTGAAGGTGATCCAAGGTATAATATGGCAAGTCAATAGATACAGGGTTTCTCTACAAAGAAATCACTAATGTTCAATGGGTCCAATTATATTTTTTGGATTGTAAGGATGCAGACCTAGATAATGTCAATAGTGTTTAACATTTGGAAATATGTTGTTGATGGATATTCAGCCCCACCAACCCTTCTAACTAGTGCAGTTGATAAGAAGCTATGTGAGAATAATTCCAAGGAAATGAATGCCATCACTTATGGACTTTTAGATACTAAGTACACAAAGGTAATTAATTTTAAATATACCAAAGAGATATGGGACAAGGGGATTCAAAGGTCAAGTTGGCCAATTTGTAGACTCACCAAAGACAATTTGAGAGTCTCAAGATGAAGGAAAAAGATTATGTGTGATCCTTTTTGAAGTGAGTTGATGAGATTGTGAACATTATCAGAGGTCTTGGAGATAATATTGAAGAAGATACTATAGTACAAAAGGTATAAAGGTCTCTCTGCCTCAAGTTTTATTCTAAAGTGTTTATTGTAGAAAAAAGTCATTATCTCACTCAAATGAAGATGGATGAATTGCATGGCATTCTTATTGCCTATAAGATGAGAGTCAGTGATGACAAATTACTGAAGAAGGAAGAAACATTTAAGACAAAAATGAAGCCAAATAAGAATAAAAATCAAGGTATGGAAGTCAAGTATGATGAGTTATCTAATGATAAACTAATAGCTTTGTTTACAAGAAAATTGAAAATAGGCTTAGGGTAGTTTAAGGGTAAACTACCTTTCAAATGTTTCAATTGTGGATAAGTAGGAAACTTTAATAACAAGTGTCCTCATAAGCATAAGAATAATGATGATGAATATCATGATGAAGGCAAGAAGATATTTAGGTTTGATAAAGGGAAGAAAGGATTTAAAAATTATGACAACAAGAATAAATCCTTAAAGAATAAGAAAAGTCTCTAAACCAATAAAGATTGTAGCTCATCATATGAGAGTAAAGACAATGATTATGTGTTTGATAATGAAGATGATGATCCTATTGAAGATGAAGTTATTTTTATGTCAAGAGAAGGAAGTTGCTCATATCAGAAAGAGTCTACTTGGAATGATATAGATGTTTAAGAAAATAGGGAGGACTATGACACTAAGTTGATGAATGCCCTTGAAGATCTAAAGATTGAGAAGAAGAATACCAAGAAGATGAGATTTCAAATCAAGGAATATGAAGATCCATTCAATGTATTTGAGGCAAGAATGAATGAATACACTATGGAACATGAAGATACAATTAAGCATCTCAGTTGTCAATAGAAAATCCTATCCATAAGGCTAAAAGCTAAAGAAGATGAGTGATCAAAGTATGAAATTGAAAATAAGTCAGAAAAGACATCTATTAATATGAATTCACATGTGATGTTTGAAAAGAGTTCAAGTGAAATAGACTACATTCTGAATAATGAAAATCATGCTAGTGATAAAACTAGACTTGGTTACAAAAAAGAAGAGAATTAACTCAAGACAAGATAAAAACTAATGTGAACAAGGAAAATCAAACCTTGAAGATAAATCATCAGTTAAGGAATGAAGGTGTTGGAAGAATAAAGACAAATCAGATTAGACAACTAAATTCCATGAGGTATGCAAATTTAAAAGGTTACTACTATAATTATAATAAATTTGGTCATAGGGCTAGAGAGTGTAGAAGACTTACTAACAATAAATGGAATTATCAATCAAATAACATAAATAAGGTTGAATGCTTCAAATATCATGATGTGGGACAATTTGAAAAATATTTTCCAATTAAGGTAAAGCAAGTTGAGTTCCCCTCAAGGAGAATGGTTTGCTACAACCATGAGAAGATTGGTCATATTGTTAGGTTCTACAAGCTAATGTCATCCAGTCAAAATAAGTTCAATCAGACTCTTAGAGTGTAATAAATAAGAAAATATAAATTATGGAAACCAAATATGAAATGTATGAGTCATAATGAGTCTGCAGGTCCAAGTGATCTATTTTCTAAAGTGGAGAATGCTACAGAGGTTGAATAGAATCAGGGGATCCCATTGTCTACTCTTATTGAGAATGAAGAGACCAATCTCAAGGAGAATCCAAGGTGATAGTTGAGACTAACTATGAGGTATTATGGATAAAATTTAACATCATAATATTTTTGAGCAAGTTTTATGCAAAGAACATCAATTATCAATATTTGGTGATGAGGCTCTTTCTTCAGTTGAGAAGGTATGTCATGAACACTTGTTGTCTCCATGTATTGTCAAATCAAACTTGGAAGAAAAATAGAATATTTTAGTGGATGAGCACATTTTTTATCTTAAGACTAAGATGAAAAATTAATAAATATAAGTATAATATGACTAAGGAGGAGAAGGAATATGATGAATTGTGGGCAACTCCTGGTTTCACATTATTCTAGGATATTGTGAGTTAGGGTGTCTCTATCTAGGCTTCAAGGAGACACTTGACAAGCAAGAGGAAGCATGGTGGATTTAAGTTGAGATTTAGTTGATGTTTCAAGATAATAATATAATTTTAATATATGATTGGCTAAGGGGGATCAATGAGTCTTATAAATCTACTCCAAGATGTTGTGATGGAATGACGCTGTGTGTGTAAGGTCTATAAGCTGGGTATGGAGATATCCAGGTGTCATTACGAGTTATAAATGTGTATTAATGACATATAAAGGTGTGATGAATTTATTTAGATGTTTTCTAGGTGATTTCAATCTTTGAAGATCTTTTGTGTGCAATTGGATATTTTTTTGTTTGCTCTCAAGTTACCTAGTTTGTGCTTAAGGGTATGTAGGTCAAAAACCATGGTATAGTAGTATGGGATCCTAAAGGATTATGGGATAAAAATATGGTTCAAAGGTATATATTGATGACCTTTAGGTATGTGAAATTTTTTAGAGTTCAGCTTTGAACATAAGATGGTGTGTTGACCAAGTTTCTCTTATAAAGCTAGTGTTTTGGTCTTTGTTGGAAAAGTGGTTTTCATAATGATTTGAGGTATGAGTTTGATTAATAAATTGAAATGGTCAAATGGGTGCTCAAAAAGTCTTTCAAAATATTTTGGAAGTGAATTTTTTGGTTCCATAAAGGAAGATTTGTGTAGGTAGAGGGCTAATTAGCTAGTAGGTTTGTGAAGGAAGTATGTTGTAAAGGAAGAGCTGAGTGTTGATTTTTTACAAGTTTAAGGGGACATATTAGTGTACTCTAGATATTAAATTTCAAGTCATGAAAGTTCATGCACAAAATTTATGGGTTCTACAAGGTCTAAGTAGGGCTATAAGGCCTCTAAGCGAGGCTAGTATGAAGAAGTGGACTTTTTGGTCATTTTATTTAAAAGACCAAGATGGTCTGAAGATACACAAGGGGTAGGTAAGTTCAGATGACCTAGGGAGAGTCCCTCTTAGTTTTATAAGGTATTTAATGTCAAAATATAGGCCCTTTATAATTAATGTAAAAAGGAGAGAAAGATTAGAATGAAGTTTGATGAGGATGTTAAAATATTAAGAAGAAACTATAAGGGTGTTTTTCCATCAATGACAAAGGGGGAGATTTTTGAGCATGGTCATTGATGTCTTAGGTTGTCATTGATGTCAAAAAAAGCATGTGGTACTAATGCATTTATGTTAAAGTGATCTATTTGATAGATTTAAGAGATATTAAACTTGTGAATGCCTATAAGGAAAAATACGAGGTTGTGAGCATCCATAGATGTCTTGACAAAGCTCTGGTAAGTTTTGTGAGCATTTAGAATGAGCAAAATGCATGTTCTAACTTAAGAGAAGCTAGACCATCATTGCACGTCATGCAAATATGTATGAACTAGTAAGTTTTTTCATTTAATTTAGGTAAAAATAAAGTCAATAATGGTCAAAGGTTTACATAGATATGTTGTCTATATTTCCAAGAAGATACCCTATAAATTTGGAGTCTTAAAGTGATTTCTAGCTCAAGCTATAAAGCTTCAAAGTTGCTCTAGTAGACTGTGATTGGCTAGATACTATCAAGTTTAATCACATTGAAGTCTAATTTCATTGGTATAAAATATCCAATAGTGAGTTCTTAATCATAAATATTAATATTAATGGTGCTATGAAGTCAACATGTCAAAAGTTACATGCACTAGTGACAAGTTTCACAAGCTCGCTAGTCTAACAGAAGATCAATGGTGAGTGGTGGTTCATAATTATAAAGATAAATAATGTAGGATATGTCAAAGATTCAAAAAATCATGAGGAAATTTTAAGTGGAAAAAACACATGGACTAATATCAGAGTGTTTATAAGGCATACAAGGGTGCCAAGTGTCATAATCATAGGAGTTCTGATCAAGATCTAATGATGAGCATTAAAAGATAAAGACCTAGATGATCTAAGGAGATAGATGGTATGTATTTCATCAATATTTGAAGGGTGCATGAGATGAGCTAAATTTTTTCTAAGTTTAATATTTTTTTAGTGATCGTTACAATTCAAATATTCAAATTTGTTAGGAAATACTAGTTTGTAGGTTTTATGCTATAACTTTTGATATATGCAAAATTTTACCATAGTGTAATAAGAAAAGTTCTATAGGAATTAAAGGTGCATAAATAAATATTTATTTTAAGGTTTGAATGTTTGTGTAATAAAATTTATTGAGATCTAAATTTTACTATGTGTGGGTTCATGCTCTGCAAGTAACCCGAGAAGGGTAATTGAGTTTTTATTGATGGTATTTAGATGTTTTAATATAAAATAAGTGTTGGATAATGTTTTAGACTTAATTAGGACCATCTATATAGATTATGGATATTTTGATAATTTATATTTGTATGATCAAAGGCTTAGAAGTTGATTGTGCATTTTTTCTTGGTGATCGTATGTACAAAATGATGTTTGGGCTAATTATGTTGTAGTAAAATGGTGTTGTGATGGATGTTGCCATTTAAGGTCAACCTAAAATTTATAAGGAATGGGTATATATATTTGAAATTTTTATTTTATTTTTAATTTTTTCAAATAAGTGTCAAATAGATGGATGGGTCTCCATGATACCTATAAGGGCTAATGAGGCCTAATTAAAAGGCATAACTACTTAATTATGACCCATGGATGCTATCGATGACATGTGAAGATGTAATTGAGATATAAATATGTATTAAAGGTTAATATAATCATTATGTCTAACCTAGAGCATGATATTCATGAGGAAACTATAAAAGGTAAAACTAAAGGTGATGGTTTCTAGACTTGGAGAGACTTGGATGTGCATGTGTGAGAGAGCAGGAGAGAGAAGGGAAAGAGATCTAAAAGAGGGTGCTTAGTGGATGGACTGAAGTATAAAATAGATTCAAAATTAATAGAGAAGTCTAGGTTGATCCAAAAGGCTATTTTGGATAGTTAGAGTTGTTGATCAAAGCATAAAGAAGCATATTGTGTGAGATTAGTGGATGAACTGAGAGGTAGGTCAGAGTGAGGACTTTGTATATGACCTTTTTGGTCATGTATTTATTGTGATTAAAGATTTGCTTTAGGTTTATGGCTGAAGATGAGTGAAGAAGCTTAGGGTGATATAAAAGGGTTATTTAGATGTATTACTTATGTGATTAAGGTTTAAAAAGTGTGAAGGGTGAAAGAGAGGTGTTATACATTATGTCTCCATTATATTAAAGTGAAATCAAAGTTTTGGAGTTGTTTATTTCATAGGTGTTGTGTGGGTGCTCAACATCTAGAGTACGTGAGTGCTTATTCATACTTAGTGGTGGATTCTCCTTTTGAAGTGGGTAATTCACTAAAGGCTCTCTTATTTGTGATCATTTTATAAGACAAGCAGTCTATGTGTTTGTAGGCTTGAGAGTGGTATTTATTCCCCATGAGAATTTCCCATAGGAATCATGTGTTATGTGTCTGATCTTGTGTATGCTTTCAATGTATGATATCTCATGTTTATATTAATTGATCAAGTTGATATATATTGTATGATTAAGAGTTTGAAAGAATTAGAATTGAATTTAAATCTCTAGAATCACTGATTCCCCCCCTTGTCAGTGATTGTAACTCTAACATTATTATGTTATCAATACCCATTTGTAATAGTCAATTTTATTACTAAATAAATTAGATGATATTCTAAATTTATAGTAAAGTAACACAAGTACTAGCATAAAATAGAGTCTAAATTTTAGTTCATCGAATCATCTTTACTGTGCATCTGACTAGATGAAACTTTATTTGGTCCCACCTTTGGTAGCTTGGTTAAAAGGATAAAAATTAAACACAAATCTCTTGTTTAATTTTCTAATTCTAAAAAGATTTGAATCTATTGAAATTTATTTAGTGTTTCCCATTCCTATATGACTTGAAAATTGGTTAGGTTCACACATGCACTCCTTATGTTTGTAATGTATCCAAAATATTTTATCTCTTCCATGAAAAATGAACATTAATTCATGTTATCAAAAAAAATGTGAAACACTAGTTCAACATGGTGTAGATGTTCATCCCATATTTTCTAAATATTAGGATGTCCTCAAGGTATATTAAAAAATTATATAGTTAAAGGGAATGAGGATGTCATTAAACATCTCAATGAATGAATTTGATACATGATTTAACCTAAAAGGCATAACTAACTAGTCAATCAATCCTTCCTTTATTTTTAAGACTATATTCCAAATGTCTACATGTTCAACATGAATATGATGATACCCAAACTTAAGATCAATTTTTGAAAATACTTCTACACCATGGATATGATAGAAAATTCCTTAATATTTAGATGAGGATAATAGTTCTTCACTTTAATCTTGTTAATATTTTTTTAATTAATTCACAAATCATGTTCCATATTTATTTGGCACAAGCACAATTGGGATTATGTAAGGCAATGATTTGGGCATGATGTGTCCATTATCCGTGATTTCATGGATTTACCACTTGATCTATTCATTTTGTAGAAATGATATGTTTTATAAAGAGGTTTGAGGTAGAGGTAGTTAAGGGATCAAATAAATAGTATTGTTTAGTGTATAGTATGTAGGAACATATTTAGGTGACTGAAACATATCCTTGTATTCATCTAGTTTATGGTTTAATTATTTTGTATTTTTTATTGTTGAAAAAACCACACTATAATATGTGCCATAAGAATTTTATTACATTTAATTATTACCATCAAGAGTATACTTATTACTAGAACTTACAAGATTCTTGCACTTCCTCACATTAATGTCTGAAAACTTATGAACTAACTATGATATATGGTATTTTAGATCATGAAAATATATCCAAAAATTTCAAGGATTGACTTAATAGAATACATGTCAATAGTAGATATATGGTCGACCACATGTAAAACATCACACACCTTTAATGGTAATATGTCAAAAAGGATTACATCTTTAAAAAGTTTGATATTGTACACTAACACTACTAGGTGATCCATTTCTCAAGGACTACACTAGACCATACATTAGCATAAATGGATGATGAATTAATTTCATGTTCAATTTTTGAAAATATTATTTATGAGAAATTAAATTATTTTAATTCATGAAGTGTATTGGCTCACCATTGATCTACATTTATTAATGAAATAATATTTCTAATTCATATAATTTCTTGTTTGGGAAAGCAGAGATATTTTTAGTACCAACCATATCATTGAGTTCATAATCTATTATCTCTTACCTTTTTTATAGTGATAGATAACTTGTACCCACTTCTTTATTTGTGAAATTAGAGAGCTTAGAGTGTGACACTCTTCATTAGATTTAATATTTAAGTTATGAATTAAGCACCACTTTCCAATCTTGGAGTACTTATTCTAATCATTTCAAAATTATTTTACACCCTTTGGTATGATGAATAAATCAATATACATAAAAATATAAGGTATTCAATGTAATTATTTGGATCATAACATGTCTTCATATTAAAATAAATTTATTGGTTCAAGGAAATCACATAGATTGGTGATACTTATATTTATTACCCATTTTTTGTGATATGGTGGTTTTACTTATCTTTTTCTATCAGATCTTCAATTTTGAATTACATTACTTATAATAGGCCCATGTTTTTTCATAGGTGATATATATTTATGTTTTAAACTTGCCTTCACATCATTTTGATAACTATGTCTTATATTTAATGCTAGCATTAAATTATCCACTTGTATCTCCTATCATTGTTAAACCCCACAAAAATACCACCATCAAGGTATTGGATGGAGTGATTAAATATGAGGAGGGATGAGGAATAATTGAGTAGAGAAGATGAGGGAGTCATTAGGGTTGATGAGGGATGGTTAGGGTTAATGAGGGAGTGATTAGGGAAGGACGTGATTAGGGATGATGAGGGATGGTTCAAGTTAATGAGGGAGTGATTTGGGGCAATGAGGGGTGAGGAAGGAGTGATTAGAGATGTTAATGGATGATAAATCAATGATTAAGGATGATGAGGGATGATGAGGGTCAATGAGGGAGTGATTAGGGACAATGAGGAATTTATTATAAATGATGAGAAATGGTGAGTGTTAATAAGGGAGTGATTAGGGATGATGAGGGATGGTGAGAGCCAACAATGGAGTGATTAGGGATAATGAGAGATGGTGAGGGTCAATGAGGGAGTGATTAGGGACCATGAGGGATGAGTAGTAAAATATTAAAGATGATGAGGGATAGTGAGGGTCAATAAGGGAGTTATTAGGGATGATGAGTGGGTGATTAAATATGATGAGAGATGATGAGGGTCAATGAGGGAGAGATTAGGTACAATGAGGAATGAAGTAAGATTGATTAGGGGTGATGAGGGATGAGTAGGAATTGATCAAGGATGAGGGAGGGATGATAAATAAGTGAAATTAACACAAAGTGGTCATTTGATGTGTGTAGGTCATTAATATGACCTATGCTACCCAAATCACACCACCATTGATCAAGTTTAAAGTGAGCGGTTTGAAAAATTCAATTTTGATAAACATAAGACTCTTATACATACTATTGGAAAGCACAAAAACCTAAAAAAATGGCTATATATTTACCAAAAATTTAAAAATTTATGCCTTGAAATCCCTAGATTTGATACTTAACCCCTGAAAATGCCTAAGTACTAACCATAGTGGATTTTGAAAAACTATTTTCTACATCATAAGGCATGTAGATGTGAGACCGACTCTATTAGAAGTAGATTTAACCTAATTTATTATATTTACTAAAATAAATTTAAAGTATAATCTTTAGGTCAACATTGGCTTCATGTACATGTTCACATGGTTTTATGTTCAAAAAATAGAATATGATTGCATTATTACTTTTACAATAATGTAATTACATTATCTAATAACACAATCACATTATCTAATAACATTATTGCATTATGGATTGGTAATTATTGATCTATAATTTAAATAACATGATTGCATTATGTCAATAACACAATTTAATTATTTAATAACATGATCATATTATGGGAAATGTCCATGGAATTGTCCCCTAGCTCTATGCACATACCCAGGGTAAGGATGCTCAAATAGATCCTTAGTAATAAGTTGATTTTATAATATATTCTCCTCAAAAATTGCACCACAAGAATATTTTTTTAGCTTAATAATGTTGACTTATTATTGCAAATCTCCCATGGTAGTCATAATAGATAACATATCATAAGAAGATGTTGAATTTTTTGTCAGCGGATAAATTACCATGTACATAGAATATAGGAATGATTAAATCCTTTCCACTATCAAGGAGTGGATCATAAAATGGGTTTAAAACACTATTTTAAAGGGATATCCCTAGTTAAAGAGGTGAGTATATACTACTGGATAACATGAATATTGGTACTATTATCATTATAAGGTGCTATGATATTTAAAATCTCATGACATTCAACAAGATTAGATGAGAAAAATTCATTTGTAAACATTTTATCATTTGTATTAGAAAATGGAATGGAGGGAAGAAAATAAAAATTTTCTTTTTACTTACAACATTATGAGAGGGAAGAATACAATTCTTGCTTTTGGTTTTACTTTTGAAAGGAGGGAGAGAAGATGAAACAATAGTTTTTATTTATTTTTACTTGCATGACTTGATATTAGAAAAATATACATGAAATATACTTGGGACTTTTCTTGTATCCCCAAAAAATTCATGTTTTGTACTCATTTATCTATGATTTTCATATGCACTCATTTTTTCCTGCAATCAAGATGATGGGAGACATATGACATGCATTTTGTTCACCATAAATTAAAGGGGGAGAACAAATTTGACTTTTTTCACTTTAATCATCCAAATAAAGCATATAATTTTCAACATGAATATTACTTGAAGAAAAATGCATGCACTTGATTTCATCAATATTTTTATCATGAGGGATAGAGGAGGAACATTCAATTTTTTAGACATTTTCATCATTAAAAAAGGAAGAAGCACATTCATTTCTTGAAGTAACTAAAGGATGTATGCATGAAAAATTTTGATTTTCAATATTATGAATGTTAAAATTTTTCATATATATTATATCATACAACTTTGGTAATTATTTTAACCCTTCATCATTAGAAAGTAGAGGAATGGGAGAAGTTTCATAGCCAAGAAGGATATCATCCCACTCATAACCATAAGAAGAATTGTCACCACCTTGATCATTTATATTTATATTTTCATCATTGGTTCTTTCATTACCATAGTTGTAAGCAAAAGAAGCTTTATCATTTTTTTGATTTTCTATAGTATCTTCATATGCAATACATTTATCATCACGTGGATTAAATAAATAATCATAATAATGAATATTCCATGTATGTATTTTTATTAGTGACTCTATAAGGATTTTAATGTTTAATAAAATTATGAAACACACAACCATTAGGGTTAAATAAATGATGTAATTAATCTTTCCTAAACTATACCCATACAAGTAGGAGAGAAAAAATTAGACCTAAAAATAACATATATAAATCTAAAATGAAATTATTTTGAAGGGGAAAGCCCTACATGAAAACTAGGGTTTTGGCTCAGTAATAGAGGATGGGTTCACCAAATGTTTTATGGTTTTTAGGTTTTTTCATAGAAAACATATAAATTGATAAACTTTTTGAAGGGGATGATAATATTCAAATTTATGCTTAAACATAGTTAATAATATATATTTTTTGTAATTTAGCATGTGTAATAAATACAAGTATAAGGTAGGTAAGGGATACAAGAAAGAATATCTTGTTTGATATTATGTTCTAAGGTATGAAATTATCAAGAGTCATCACAGGGATACATTATAGGTTATGACCTTGTTTATTCTATGTTTTAACTATTTTTCCCACTAGATGCTTGTATCAAATAGGGACATTAGCATCAATGCAAGTGCCTACTCTTGACACAAGTATATAGTCAAAAATATCCATAATAATGGATCCAAATTTATGCCAGGCCTATACTAGCACTTGTATAACTACAATATGCCTCAAATTATACATATCGATGTGCCAAATTAATTTAGTGAACAAAACCCTATTTATTTTTCATTAAACCTGCTATAAATTTTTAAAATTGGTTTAGCACATGAGTTTAGATAAGCCTAAAAAATAAATTTATTTATAAGTGATGCTTGCATAGCCAATACTCCAAAGAGGGCCTTAGAATCACATGTAGTTCTTCCTCCCAAGTATGTATATGGAATTGTATTGTGCAACTATATGCTCTTTCTCCTAGTAACTCTTAGAGAAATGAAATAGTATATTTTACCCTTTGAATGATTTATATGTTAAATTAAATATTTTAATATAGTTTGATAACTTAAAATATATAGTATTTCCTAATTTGGTAGTTGTCAAATCAAATTACTATGTCCTATAATTAGATGATAGCCTTTGTATATATAGAGACCTCTTGAACAAAAAGATGAAAATGGAATGGTTAATGAGGGTTAAAATAATGATCACAAAGTGAAATATATGGAAAAAGATAAAAAGATAAGCCTAGACACTTGCATCATAGTTGGACACTAGCATCGATTCTATTGTCAAAAATTGATGTAGGTGTCTAAGGGCTAAAAATATACAAAAAATAGGAAATAATAGGTAAGGATGCCTGTCACACATTGGATGAAGACTAATAAAATAAAACACATTCCCAAGGGTTAGGTGGATCAAGTTAAATAAGATGGAAGCAAAGAGGTTCACAAGATGTTGCATTATTATATAACTAATCCTCAGTCAAGATATGCATACATATAAAGAGGCTATAAAAACATGCTATGAGATTGTGATTGTACCAAATATGGGTGTGTATAATATGTAATCCCTTGGTAATATTCATAATAATACACTTTTCATAAAATTAGTCATTTAAAAATATAAGATCAAGTGTCTACTCATAGGCAATGGTTCATGTCTAAATATAGTGAATTTGAGGCTAGTTAAGCATTTGGGTTATACTATAGGGGATATTTAACCAAACACTATTATCATTAAATCACATGAAAATGAGGAGAGAGAATCACAAGGCACCATTTTCTTGCTTTTTATTATTGGGCCTTTAACCCATGATAACCTTTATCATGTTCTCAATCTAGAACTATTGTACAACTTACTCTTTGGATGACCTTAGATACGCTAAGTATGTGCAATAACTTCCACTCTATATTAGTGTATTAAACTCCCCCATTCCTAATTGAAAGTCACCATTATTAGAAATGTTTAGTCATATCAGTAATGTAATGATATTGAAGAAGAGTATAAGAGCTACAATTATCATCTTAGCATAGAGCATTTTCCTAAAAAGTATAAATATACGGTACTTCAACCTCTTGAGAAAAATTATGTGGATCTAAGCACCCTTGCATCTAATTTGTCTATACCACCTCCTCATATATCATTTAAATTTACCATTAATGACAAAGTCCATGGTTAATACCAAATTGGAAATGCTTTTAATATAACCAATTATCTTGAATCACCTAAATCACATGATAGGCCCAAAGTGAAGAGTTTTGGAATGGAGTGGTAAAAGAAGTTTGATCCTTGCCTAAAAGGACCTATTATTTTTGTAAAAATTACTTCACAAGACCAAGAACAACTCAAAGGTGATGATGATTCATGGTTGTATAATGACAACCTTGCCACTTGCTATCAAATCAAAAAGTATCCTATTCTAAATGAAATAATGGATAATCAAGCTCATGAAGGCAAAGGGTTAGGGGAAAATGTATAAACTTTGTTGTCACCACCTCTATGTATAAAATTTAATTGGAGTAATTTTTTGTAATCACATAAAAATTTAACTAGAAATCACCAAATCTACCCAATTATTTTACACATTTGACATGCACATTCTAAATCACATTAGTGCATCCTTGGTTAGGGGTAATACACCATATCACAACATTTATTTATTCTATAAATTGAATCATTGTTTTGAAAAGGTTACTATTAGGTCAAATGAATAAGATATTAATTGGATAAATGACATTGAAAATGGTATATTCCTCTAATGGTTAAGTAATTACCTGATTAATGAACCTAAACATTCTTTAATGCAAAATTTCATGGCTTTTTGGAAACTTGTATTTAAAAAAATCAAAATTCAATTTATTATCTCATCTTGGTGACATCACATGGGAAGGTCAATGGGAAAGGAAAGGAGTGGAAGTAATATTTTAAACTCTATTACACCTTATTACACACCCCTCCTTTTTACACTTTGTTACACACTCCAAAAGTGGTAATTATTACACTTTTCTTCCAAAAATCTTGCACACTCCAAATTTCCTTAAATGGACCCTCTTACATTTACAACCTTAAACACTAATGAGGTTTATGACTTATTCATATCATTCCATTTAGAGATCAAGATGGATGGCCCTCATTGATTCAACAAGTCTATAAATTAAAGGTCTCACTTCCATTATATACAAACTTCTTGAACCTAAAATTACTTTGACAAAATACCTAAGGATATTCAAAATTCTCAAATCAAATCTCAAGCCAATTTAAGTCTGGATTACCCAAATACAAATTTGACATTACTAGATACATATAGCTATATAATTTGAGCACATATCTTTAAAAAATGACAAGAAAATGAATTATTTCAAGGAAGGTTTAAAATGTTCATGTTTTATCCTTTTTTTGATTCATATTTTGTTTGGTCTTGCTTAAACATAGTGAATAGGCTTAGCATGTTAGTTTCACTCAATCATTTTTTGTGTGTTTTCACTATTTTTTTGGATTCCTCTCTCCCATAATGACACACCTAATGGGACACCATTAAAACAATAAGGTCATATTGATCTTTCATCTTATACCAAACACAAAGGAACTCAAGGTATTGGACACAAGCAACTGGGGGTGACCCCTTAGATATCAAGATTGATACCATTTTTACATCTAACAATGTAGATGATAAATCAACATAGAATATATATATATATATATATATATATATATATATATATATATATATATATAAAGGGGTAAAAACTTTATTAATCAGAAAAGCCAAAGTAAAACACAATTCCACCAAAAGCTACCAAAAATAGAGAAAACCAAGAAAAACTACAAAACATACCAACAACAACCATCACTCTCCATCCCCATCTCTGTCCTCTCTAAGAATCCACTCCAACCTCTGACACACCTCATTGGGCAGTAATGCCCATTCATCTACCTTCATCCCATCATTTTCCTCTGAAGCCCATTTCACTAGGCAATCTGCCACTCCGTTCCATTCCCTGGGAATGTGTGTAAAATACACAGACTCCATAAGCGTGCTAGCCTGAAATATCTACTACACTATCAGGGATAGTTGCCAGCTGACATCAGTAATCCTCCTTTCCAAAAGCATATTGATCAAAATTTGTGAGTTAGATTTGCATTATACCTTACGCCAGCCTAACTCATAAGCTCTCCTTAAGGCATACAAAATAGCGAGTCCCTCCATCCTGTTAACCATCTACTCTCCCATATGGACCAAAAAAATAAAAATAATAGATCCAGAGGAGTCCTGACTAATTCCCCCAATCCCTGCTAGGCCAGGATTACCTCTAGAAGATCCATTAGTATTAATTTTAAAAAAACCTGTGGTGGGTGGCATCCACTTCCCTTGCCTATGAATTTTTTGCTTCCACTCCTGCTGCATCTAACGTAAGTAGAGGCTAGAGAGATATCTTGTAAGCCCAATCTCTCTACCAAATCTGCATCACCCTTCTTCAGAGGCAAAATGATTTCACTCTTAGCTACCACCGTCTCCTGGACCATACCCACTATTCTGCACCAAACCTGTTGGAGTGCCAATTTCTCTTCCTTAAAAATTCTATGATTTATTTCTAGCCATACTTGCCAAAATAGAAAGATTGGTCCAGCATACCACGCCTCCTGTAGGAAATGAGCATCATAGGGTGGTGTGCCCAATCTAGACTAGAAATCAACCAGGGAGGAGGCATGTAAGCAACAACATCTCCATGCATCCCACCATGCGTGCCACAAGCTAAGAGTAAAATGGCAACTAAAAAATAAGTGTGTCAACTCCTCTTTTGCCTCCAAACATAGGACATAACATGAAGGCCCAACAAATCCCCTCTTCCTAATGTTCTCCCAAGACAGGTAGTGATTCCAGGCTAGCATCCATGTAAAATAATTACATTTCGGCCAAGAGAAATTACTCCAGACCCTTTTCCACCGTGAAACTTCCCCTCTTCCCTCACATTGTTGCATAATCAATTCTTAATACCCCACCACAACCATGTATTTCCCTTTAGGATGGGGGACCAGGCCAGCATGTCATGCTCCCAAAGTGCAGAGTAGCTACACCTAGCCAGAATGTGATTTAGCTCAGTGCACTCATCAGCCATACCATTAATTAGCCACTCCTCTGATACAATCCATCTCACTTCCATCAATTGGCCCCTAAAGAATATAATTTTGTAGTCAAACACCCTGTTCCACCCAACCTCACTAAATTTCTATGCCAGATCAATCAGATGAGGATATTGAGCAACTAGAGGGGGAAAGCCATCCCACAAATCATGCCAAAATTGCACCTCAGTCCCTCCTCTACAAATCCAAAAAAGACCTCTCTTAACCAAAGCTGTGCCTTTCTTTAGAGTGGTCCAGATCATTAACCCAACTCTAGAAAAGTTGTATCTAAGAATATCCTTCCCAAGGACCCCAAAAAAATACTTATGGGATAAAATTCTAGCCCACACACGGTCCTATTCCTTGCACCATCTCCAATATAATTTTGCTGCCAAGGCCATCCCTGCCAGAATAGAATACCACAATCCCAGGCCCCCAAACCTTTTCAGACTACACACCACCTCCCATCTAATTAGGCTCCACTTCATTGAAGCTAGGTTACCTACCCAAAGAAACTGTCTTGCCAAGGAATCAAGTTCCTTGACAAAGCTCATATGCACCACCTGAAGCATGCATCTGTAAATAAGAAGCACCTGAACCATCAATTGAATTAGTTGGGCCTAACCAGCAAAGGACAACCACCTATTGGTCCAATGATTCACCTTACCCCTAAACTTGTCATAAATCCCCTGCCATGATTCCTTAGCCTATTTCCCAGCTGTTATAGGGATCCCTAAGTAAAGAACCAAGAGGCTACCAATTTAAAACTAAAGAATATCAGCCACTCTATGCTGGATGGTTAGAGGGGTGTTAAAGAAGAAAATAGAAGACTTATCCTCATTAATTACCTATCTTGTGGTTTCTAGGTAAGCATCCAATCCACTACAAATATTGGTGGCCTCCCTCGTATTAGACATGCCCATTAGAGCCACATCGTCCACAAACTAAAGATGAGAGAGAACCGGAAGGTCACCTCCCCATCTCCATCCTTGAATATCACCTTTCAAGGTTTTCTTCTTGATCAATCACCCCAAACCTTCTATTAGAAGCAAAAATAGGTAAGGGGATAAGGGATCCCCTTGCCGTAGTCCACACATTGCCCCAAAGAGGTGAGAGTGCTCCCCATTAACCAAGATAGAAAATGAAGTTGAGTTCACACAGCTCATTACCCACCTAATCCAAACCTCCTCAAACCCAAAGGCTTCCACAATCTTCTGAATAAAGGACCATCGAACCCTATCATATGCCTTAGACATGTCCAATTTCATAAACATAGCCTTCTCCTAGGATTTGGACATAGAGTGGATAGCCTTAGTTGCCACCACAATACCATCCAGAATCTGACGCCCCTCCAAGAAGCCACTTTGTTCCTCTAAGATCAACATACTCAATGACTTCTTCAGCCTTTCTACAATTAGCTTAGATATAATTTTATAGATCACATTGCATAGGGAAATGGGTCAAAACTGATTTAGTCGATTAGCCCCTTCCCCCTTAGGAATGAGAGCCAAAAAAGTTGAATTTAGGGCTCTTAGCATTTGCCTACTACTCTATAATTCTTGAACAACAGTTAGCAAATCCTCTTTGATAATTTCCCAAAATTCCTAAAAAAATTCAATTGAAAAACCATTAGGGCCTGGTGCCTTACCTTTTTTATAGTGAAAACAACCCGCTGGAGTTCTTCCATATAAATTGGATGCATCAGTTGATCCTTCATCTCCCGAGATACCATATGATTACATATTCTATCATCTTAACATTTTATAATGTCTAAGTGAATAAAATATCCCATTAAGTTAGATATAATGCATCTTGGTATACTTGTAAGAGAGAGAGAGAGAGAGGGGATGGTTCATTAGAGTTAGAGGCTAGGGTAGAGGACCAACTAAAAAGACAAAAAAAGTAAACCAATTAATTCAGATTAAATATTGGGGAAGAGTGTGAAAGAAGGTCAACCTCCATGTCAAGTTTTAGTTTGTCCTCTACCTTAGCCTCAATCTTCTTCCCTCCTCCCTTCCTCCTTAAAAAGAGCAGTGAAATACTGAGCTGCTTCATTACATATCTCCCTGGTAGATGAGATAGTCTCTCCATTTTCCAAAACCAAAGTGGATATCGTGTTCCCATGCTGCCTGGCTTTGACCGAGTTGAAGAAGAATGTTTTATTCTTATCCCCCTCCTACAACCACTCAACCCTTGCTTTCTACTTCCAAAAGATCTCTTCCCTCAACTCCCATTCCTCCACTAGCCAAATAGCCCTAGCCTCTTCCCTCAATAAGATTTCAAACAACCCCTCCTCTCTAATAATTTTGGTAATATTATTCAACTCTCTTTTCACCTCTTTCTTTTCTTGAAAGATGTTTCCAAAGCTTAGCATGTTCCACCTTTTGAGCTAATATTTCATGAATTGTAAAAGCTTGGCAAAGATGTATATTACAGTACCAGCAGCAGGCCTCCCTAATTGCGACCAATCTACCACTCTTTCAAACAAATCAGGATCCCTGAGCCACATGAGTTGAAACTTAAATGGTGGCATCTTGTGTTTGTAATTAGAAGAAATGTGCAGCTTGATTATCCAGTGATTTGAGCCTCTCTAGTCAAGGATCATGAACCTTAAGGTCCATAATCCACCCACCTAGTAATAAGAGGTTAGGAACTTGTCAATGCACTTAGAAATACAACTGTCACCCACTCTCCTATTGTTCCATGTGAACCATCCATTGCATGGTTTAATGTCCACTAGGTTGAGTTCTGACATCTTGTCTCGAAGTAAAAAGGAAGAAGGTTCCAACCTTGTTGTACCTCCCCTCTTTTCTATAAGATCTATGATAGCATTAAAATCCCTCGCCATAATCCATGAAAAATAAGGAAAATTTCTATGAACCAACTGTATATTATCCGAAAACAAAAGCTTACCTTGGAAATCGATGGGAGCATAAATGTTCATAAGAAGAAGATACTCCCCTGACTTGACACATAAGGAGACCAAAGAAAGTGAAGACCTGAAGGCAATCCATGACACCAACTGAACCTTGTGAGGATTCCATAGACAAGCTACTCCACCAGCTGATCCCTGTGCCCCAATGCATTGACAAGAACTTTGCCTCCGAATTTGAGGTGCTATTTTCATCATATACTCTACTGAGAACTTAGTTTCTTGTAGGAATAGGATATCTAGATTGTGACTCCTAACTAAATCTTGAACAAATTTTTGTCTGGGGCCACTGTTCAAGCCCCTCACATTCCAAGAAAGAACAATCATTTTGGTGGAGACAAGAAGTGGGAATCAGGGGTCTTAACCACCCCTGACTCAACTAAATTTTCCCCAATCAACTTTATCCTTTCCATATCCTTCTTCTATCTTGGCTTAACACTTTTTTCACCAACCCCCTTCTTTCCATCCCTCTAAAGAATTCCCAGGTGAGGATGGCCTTTGCCTTTCTTCTCTACATCTATCAACCCTACCTGTGTTGGGGAAACCCCCTCCTCCACATCCTGAACCATATCAGTAATTGGTTTAATTGATATTTGATTCCCAACCTGCCCATCCAAAATCATGGGTAAAGTTGCTTCTACAGGAAATGTTACTTGATCTATGGGAGAAATTCCCTCTGTGCCAAACCCCCCAACCACCTACCCTACACCAATTAGGCCTGGAAAATTCTCCTGTTGGCCTAATATATCTAGCACCTCAACCCTATTAACTGAATCCTCCTCGTGATGCTCCAATAAGGACCTCTTGTGTCCTTTATTTTTGCCTTGCACCTCAACCTACACAAAATCTTATAACTCCTTTCTTGCTTCCATTCCAACCTTTTTGCCTTTGTCCACACCAGTAGCACTACTTGGTGGAGGTGGGTTAGAAGGTTGTTGATCGCCTGATTTTGCCTTCAGGCATCTATGTACCAATGGCCATACTCATGACACAGGTAGCATTTGAATGGAAGTGTCTCATAGTCTAGTTGCTGGACCCATGAGTAATCACCCATAGACATCTCCACCACATCTGGTAAAGGCCTACTTAAGTCAATTTCCACACAAATTCTTGCAAAAGTCATGATTTTCTTACCTAGAGTTTGGGTGGAAGACCCCATGATTTTCCTAGCATAAAAGCAATCATCTATAGAACATCCTCTCTGCAACATTCTATAGGCATTCTGGGTAGCCTAACCCACACTAGGACTCTAATTGGTAATTCCTCAGTCGGGTTAAAACTAGCGTGCCATAGTTTCACAAAAAGCTTGACCTGGTTATAGAAATAAGGACCTCCTTCAAACACCCTATTTTTGTCAGCCAAGCAAACAAAAGTGATCATGAAAAAATTATTATCTAGTAGCATAACCTCCATCTCTCCTTTTGGCTCCCATACTTGACTAGCCCAATTCTCCAAGAAAGGTAGGGAGACTCGTAATCCCAAAAATTTGTAGTAGTGAGAGTGCTTGGAAAAATATTCCACATCTTCAGCTATCATATCAAATGGGATTATTAGCTTTAGTCTCTCCTTATAGAGCTCCAAGCATCCATTCACCTTTGTGATCCTTGAGCCCCCCACTGATTGAGTGTCAAACAACCCTATAGTTTGGCTAAGAACAATGGTTTCCTTCATCTTGGATTCTAGTCCCTACCTATTTCTTCTAACCACCTCACTAAAACTCCTATCCATCCTTACCTGCAACACTTCCTCCAACCCCAAAATCATGCCCCTTCCTAACCATGCCTATAAAAAGTGCTCTCCAGCAACAGGCACACTTCAAATAGCCCCACCCACCCCAGCACTAAACCCTACCTTGTAAGTGTGTGCAGCACACAACTCACATCACAAAGGATAAGAACTATGCCCTGCCTTGTAAGTGCATGTAGCACACATCTCATAGCACAAAGGGTAGAACACAGTTGAAGAAAAAGAAAAAAACATAGCCTTAGTTGCGGCTCCTACCCCTCCAATGCAGAATTGGTCAAACCAAAAAATGAGCTAGGGCACGATTTCCCTAGCTCGGCTCCTCACGCCTATTCGCAACCATTCTCCCTAATTCCAAAGTGAATAAAAATTAGAATATTATTATAACATCTATAATGAATTAATCGATACCAACATTTTTAATCCTAATACCATTTTACCATCACTTTTATCACTTCTTATTCTTCTTTTTTCATCCATCATCCCTAGTTGATTGATTGGGACCAACAATATTCAATTATACCATTGGATGATTTCTAGAATGATGAGGTAATTTTATAGTTCATAAGCCTCAGAGATGGTTTTTAAAGTAGTGTTCTTAAGTAAGGCTTTGCTATTACATTGGACCCTACTACCTATTCTAAAAAGTAGACAAACTTCCTTGGTCATAAGTAAAAATAAAATGAAAATGAAAAAATGAGGTCCCAAAGTGAAAATCTCTTTAAGGCCCTTTTAGACTAGGAAAATAGTAAATAAAAATATAAATCCTATGGAAAAAACCTATTTTGGGTGCCATTGGACGGGGAAGATTATCTCTTTCCATTAAAACCTAGGATGCCTCTAATCCCAAAATCTCATATGAGTCAGGAATCAATTTAGAAGGTTAGAAGGTATTTGAACAATTAGTTCAAGACTTCCCACATACATTTGTTGAGTAGACTTTGCTAGCCTTGGGTGATTTATATTCTTCATTCATGGATGAACTTGATAATCTAGTTGATTCATAATATGATGAAGAAGATCAATTCACCTCATTGCCAACTATTCTAGAGGATGGTTCCAAACTACTCATGGAAGATACCATAAAAATAAACATTAGAATAGTAGACAATCCCAAATAGATCAAAATTGGAGTGTCCCTTACTAAAGAGGAACATGAGATCCTTATTTCCCTCCACTAATTTATTGATATTTTTTCATGGTCCTATCTAGATATGCTTCGATTGGATCTCTATTTGGTTGTACACCGAGATGAAAATCCAATCAAATAAAAGCTAAAAAAAATGCATTATTACATTGCCATACTAGTCAAAAAGGAATTGGAAAAATTATTGGTGGATAAATGTATTCATCCCATAGACTATTCAAAATGGATATCTAACATCATTATAGTTAGTAAGAAACCACAAAGAATCCAATTATAATTTTTTATAGATATCAATAAAACATTCCCAAAGGATGATTTTCCTATGTAAAATAGTGATAGGATAGTAGGTTACAAAACTAGTTATGAGATGTTATCTCTTATGGATGGATTCTCGGGGTATAATTAGATTAAAATAACAATTGAATATTAACGCAAAATCAGGTTCACCACTCCATGAGGAATGTTCTATTATCAAATGATGCCATTTGGCCTCAAGAATATTGGTGATACATACCAACATGAAATGATTTTCATCTTCCATGACATGGTACACATTATTTTATAATATTATATGAATGATTTTTTTTGAAAATACAAGACCAAAGAAATCCATCCAAAAGTGTTATGAAGGATATTTGAAAGGCTTCATATATATATGGCAGGTTTTAATCCTAAAAAGTGCATATTTGGTGAAATTATAGAAAATTTATAGGTTTAATTTTCTCTTTAAGAGGAAATGAATTCAATCCATCCAAGGTTAAGGAAATTAAAAAAATGCCTCCTAATTTTATGTAGCTCTATAGTTTGCATTAAAAAATTTAATCTAGTCAACACCTCATTTTTTAGTTAGTGGGCATATGTTATCATTTCACTCACATTTTGAATAAGGGCACCACTTTTTCATGGAATATTAAATATCAATAGAAATTTGAGAATTTGAATGATTATTGGGAAAATCCACCTATCTTAGCTCCACCAACACATGAATAGTTGTTACTCTTCTACTTTTCAACAATAGAACATACCTTGGGGACACTTCTTGCCAAAGATGATGATCAGGGGAAAGAAAAAGTAGTGCATTAAATAAGTAGAACATTATTTTCCTATAAACACAACTATACACCAATTGAAAAATATTTCTTAACAATGGTATTCACATCCTATAAGTTGTGACATTACATGTTGAATAACAAAACCATTATTATTTCTAAAGTGGATCCTTGTATGGATAAATGGGTCATGCTATTGAGTGAGTTTGAGATTTAATATGTACATAATAAATAAATTGAAGGGAAATTACTTGTAGATCAAATTACTAAAGCACACTTGTCAGATACCAAACCACTCACTATCAGTTTGCCTAATGAGTCAATCTTGATTTTAGATGAAACACCTTTTGAATATCAATTGTGGAAACTATACTTTGATGGTTTCTATACATATCATGGATCTAGATCCATAATTTAGCTCATAAAATCATATGAATATCTTAATCCCAAAGCTTTCCACATTGGTTTCAATTTTACCAATAATATGATAGAATATGAAGCACTCATTACATGGCTTCATTTAATAGTATAATGGAATATTAATAACGTATATGCTTATGGGGATTATCAGTTAATTTTTAATCAGGTGATAGATCAATACTAGACAAAGGATGAGAAGCTTATACCTTACAAAATAATGATGGATAGCCTTAATCAAAACTTTAAACATATCTTGTTTGAGTAGATCCCAAGGGCTAGTAATAAGACAATAAATGTAATGGCAACAATTGGCTCATTGATAATGATAAAAGATCATGTTTGAGACTACCAATTTATTATTGAGCATATTTAAAAACCATCTCATTATTTTTCAAAATTTGAGATGGTGTGTGATATTGCTGGTCCCAACTCACCTTGGTACCATGATTTATATGATTAGCTCCATTTCACTAAATTTTGCCTAATTTAAGTCTAAAGGAAAATAGAAAGAAGGATGGGGATAAGTGATTAGAATGAACCCAAATTTGGTTTGCACACTATATCTAGACATTTTGAGCACTCCTCTTTGGTTGGAGAGGACTACCTACAAATAAGAAAATACTACCACAAGATGTTTGTTAATAGACAAATGAGTGGGCTACCAAGCTATGTGCTTGTTCTAGAAAGTGTGAAACTTCCATAGAGATGATAGTTCACTTTTGAGAGGCAAAAGAATAATAAAATAACTAAAATAGAGGTAAAGAGAGAGTAAAAAAGAGATAATATTACCATTATTAACAACCTATATGTAGTAGAGAGTGACAGGGTGTAGGTGAGGTACTTTATTGGTGTTTTAGAAGTTGTTTGTGTAGGTTTTAAAGAGTCTATGAAATTGATAGTTGTTGACATCAATAAAAGTGTGACCAATATTAGTTAGGATGTTGAGGTTAGTAGTGAGGTGACCAATGTTAGTTAGGTTACCAAGCTTGATAGGGGCAATATTTATTTAGAAAGTTGTAAAGGGCTTTCCTGTGTTTGGGAAATGGTTTGGATCAGGTCAAGGAGGTTGAGAGAGTTAGGAGAGGGAGATTATGGATTAGTTAAGTCTAGTTAGAGGTTTGGTATGTTAGGTAAAGGGGAAAAATCAAAGAAGCTTTGTAACTCCCACACAGGGGTATGGTCAAAAGTGCATAAAGCAGTGTAGGGTAGATATAAAAAAATAGAAGAATAAATATTTAAATCACCTATAGTATCAATGATATACTTAGCTATGGTATTCATTGAATGATAAGTGCTAGGTTGATGGTCCCTATTAGGGAGTCTAAACTTGAGTGCCTAAATAGAGAGAACAAGTGGGTGCTATTGATCCTTAAGAGCTTAGTTGCTAATTATGATTGACTTATACAGGGTGATTGTAAGCCTAGATGTCGAAAATAGATTGTTTAGAGCCTAAATGAGAGTAAGAAGTGATTTTATTAATTTTTACTGACCTAAACCATAGGTTGGATTTTGGATTATATTTTTGATGTTAGTGATCCCATTGATATAGGCCATGATCCCACTAATGTTGGTCATGGGTTGACCGACGTTGATGGCCCTAGAATAGGTAAACCTTTTTATTTTTGGCTTGTTTTCTATTGTAGTGCATGCCAAGTGTGACACCTATCATAAAATGGTAAAAATAAGAGGTTAGGAAGGAAGTAGTTGTTTAGGAATTTAGTTTGGAAGTGGGAATAAGTCCTAGGTAGTTAGGATGAGGGGACTAGGTCTAGAGGTGACTCATCAAGGGAAAATTAGTCATAGGGTGAGGTGGGTAGGTAAGGTGGCAATATGGGTTTTTAATTAACTTAATTAAGTATACTAAATTAATTAAATATGTGAGGGGTAAAATTATGGGTTAGGGAGATTAATAGTTATTATTAAAATGGGTTTAGGGGGTTTTGACACAGGGAGTTATGCATGTGTGTGTGACATAATTTTGGTGTCTACATTTCCCCCTTTTTGTCTTGTAATTTGTACTAACATGTTGTGAGTCAAAAACCAAGAGTTAGATGCTCCAAATATTAGATGAGGTATCCCCCCTCAAAATAGGAATTGATGGAGGGGAAATCAGAATTGGGTACTAGTTTGAAAAAAAGGTAATTGGATGACTATTAGAGAATTGATTATCACTTTGTATGTGTAGGCCACAACAAGATATAGTTGACAAAGTTAATAATATGCAAGGTTAAGGAGGACTCAGATAGAAGTAACCAAAGCACAACTTGTAAGTGATAGTTGATGGGTCAAATCAATCAAGTTGTAGCTCCAATGGTCAATGTGTCCTAGGTATCTAAGGTAGGAAGTACCCATAGGAAACATAAAAGGGTTAAAGGTGATAGGATGGGCTTGGTTTCCATCTAAAACACCTTAAAATACATGCATGTGTATAATATCCAACTATAGTAGAATAGACTAAGTGATTGGGACAAGCAAAGCAAGGGTTGTGTAAAAGGGTCAATGAGTGAGGAAATATTCATGATCTCTAAGCAAAGTAGTTGAGGGTGAAGATTTAAGTGATTTTCAATGTCATTTTGTCATGATTGGGGGAGATATATGTGATCTCTAGTTGGTCCAATATATGGGTAAGGTTATGCAAATTTGGGGGTGGTTAGTGGATAAAAACAATACTAGAATGGTGCTAACATCAGTAAGATATGCTGATATTGATAATATAAAGAGCCAACATTGGTATAACTAGGGAAACATTACCAATGTCAGTAGGCATAAGCACTGACATCGATAAGTTAGGTCAAGAATGTAGATGTTGATAATCAACCAAACTCATTTGTAACTTTGTGATTGGAGAGAACAAATAGAGCTTTGAGAGTGATTTGAGATGACAGCCCAAGGAGGGGACCTAGCGAGAGGTGCATGATCATAGGAGCTAGTGATGCCAGCCAAGAGGAGACAGAGAGATGAGGTAAGAGCTTACACTAATTGGATTTGGTTTTTACAATTTTTAAGCTAAATGAGAGGTGGGGTTATAAAAAATAGGAGTGGGGGGTAGAAAATAGGTTAGGGGGATTTTTGGGTAGGTTTTTAGGGGAAATAGGTAGGTTGGATTTTGGGTTTTTTGGCCGTGTGGCCAAACCAGTCATTGACATTAAGGAGATATACTGACATTAGTTGACATGGTATCAAGATTGATTGACATCAACTAAAATAACATTGAGGTCAGTATTTTTTTGCTGACATTGACTATTACATAGGCTGATAAATCATTAATGTTGGCATTAATGATGACATCTAATACTATTAAAAAGTAGCAAACAAGAGAAAGGGTGAGTTTTTGATCTTCTAATAGTAGTCAACTAGCCTAATAGTCAAGCTAGCCTTAGAAGATCCTATGTCATCTGAGTGCTACCTACATAACCTGATTTAGGGCCTCAAGCCAATGTAGTTCTCCTAAAACCTAGGAAAAAGATCGAAAAGGTATGTTTTAAGGAAAAAGTTAAGTAAAGATTGTTGGAGAGGTTTAGGGATTAAAAGATAGGTCATAGTGTCAAGAGTCAAGAATATAGGTAGTGAGGCCTATAGTTGGGATAGGTGGGTAGGCCTAGGGTAGAGAGAGATGTAGTGAAGCCTAGGGTGGTTAGTAAGGTGGGTATATGGCTGAGTTAACCTCAGAAGACCCTATGTTATCTAAGTGTTGCCTACATAGCTTGGTTTAGGGCCTTAGACTAATGTAGTTCTCCCAGTAAGAAGGGAAAAGGTAGTGATAGAGTAGATTAAAAGGGATGTGATCTAAGTTGTTTGTGTATGGATGTAGGTGAGGATGGAGCTTACATTATGAGATCATCTATCAAGGTTATTGACTCACATGAGGAGAGATGTTACTTCAAATGAGTGGGAGCATTTGGTAGCCATGGATTTAGGAGTGTGATAGTACTATCATGTAATGTGGGATGTGTCACTGATGATAAATTTGATTGAGAGGTGGGATCATAACACCAACACCTTCTATATGTCGATCAGGGAGTTGACAATGACATAGGAGGATGTTTATAGGATTTTGAGGCCACTACTTTAGGGTGAGGATATTTTTTCATGCTTGAGAGAGGAACATGATATACACATGGTCAATTTATATGGGGAGCATGTTAGTGAGGTGACCTACCACTCTATGAGTTTTTCATATGAGCCACTCTATATGGTAGATGAGTAGTAACATCATTTAAGCATTTTGATGATGATTAGGATCATAGTGTATGCATTACCTAATGAAAATAGAGGGAGATTTTTGATTACTTTGATAGGTGTGCTTATATAGATGATTGAGTAGTGTACCATTTTTACCTAGGGTCTAGTATTTTTGGCATAGTTATATAGAGAGATATGGAGTTTGAGGTTACATCAACAATATAGTTTATGTGTCAACCATCTTCTACACTATTGGGTATATGAGCACATCATGGTGACATAACCACTGGGGATAATTACCACTATCCTAGCTAGCTTTAGGGTTAGATTTAGATGGTGGAGAGATGGGATGGCACATAACCAAGTGGATGTCATCATGTGAGACATTGCCTAAGATAGGTGCATGATCAAGGGCTTGATACTTATAGATATTATGTAGAGACCGTATTTGACATACCTAATTTTTAGAGGGTAGGTAGAACAACTTGTTGGGTTACAGAGTGCACTATGGGTTAGGGGCAATGTGATGATGAGTTAGAGATGGTACCCATAGCATGATCAAGAGGTAGTTTGGACTATTATAGGAAATTTTTCTTTCCTTCCCTCGATATAGCTAGGATGATATAGAGGCATCTTTACCATTGCCCCAAGAGAATGATGGGATAAATTTTGAAGAGCTACCAATAGGGCTAGGTGTTGGGGACCTAGGGTATATAGTGGCCTATAAAACTTGGTGGGTAGTGCTACTTCCATTGGTGGAGATCAGGAGTCCACTAAAAGATAGACAATGGTTAGTCAGGGAGAGAGATGTAGTAATATAGACTTGAGATACAATAGTACAAGCTTGAGATGTAGTGGTGCAAGCTTGAGAGACAACCTAGGTAGAGGTTTTAGCCTTACAAGGGTAGGTAGTGATGTTGTAGGGTTAGATTGGGGATCTATAGGGTTAGGTTTTAGTATTATAGGGCCAAGTGATTATTTTATAGGTTTAAGTGACTATAGTGCTAGCAAAAATCAAGAAAATCACTTCTTACTCTCATTCAAGCTCTCAACATTATATTTTTGACATCTAGGCTTACAATCACCTTGCATAAGTCAATCACAATCTGCAACTAAGTTCTTAAAGACCAATAATACCCACTTATTCTCTTTATTGAAGCACTCAAGTTTAGATTCCTTAATAAGGACTATCAACCTGACACTTATCATTTAGTGATCACCACAACTAAGTATATCACTGATACTATAGGTCATTTAAATATTTATTCTTATATTTATTTATATCTACCCTACACTACTTTATGCACATCTAGTCATACCCTTGTCAGGGAGTTATAAAGCTTCCTTACTTGTTTCCCCTTTACCTAACATACCAAACCTCTAACTAGACTTAACCAAGCCATAATCTCACTCTCCTAACTCTCTCAACCTCCCTAACCTGATCCAAACCATTTCCTAGACTTGGGAAAGCTCTCTACAAATTTATAAATAAATATGACCCCTATCGACCTTGATAACCTAACTGACATCGGTCACCTCACTATCGACCTTGGCAGCCTAACTGATATCAGTCGCACTCCTATTGATGTCAGTGACTATCAATTTCCTAACCTCTTCAAAACCTACCTAGATAACTTATAAATCACCAACAGAGTACCTCACCTCCACCCTGTCACTCTGTGATATATATAAGTTATTAATAATGGTAATCTTATTTCTTTTTCACTCTCTTTTTACCTCTCTTTTAATTATTTTATTATTCTTTTACCTCTCAAAAGTGGACTGCCATCTCTAGGGAAGTTTCACACTTCTTAGAACAAGCACGTAGCTTGGCAGCCCACTCATTTATCTACTAATAAACATCTTGTGGTAGTGTTTTCTTATTTGTAGGTAGTGTTCCCCAGCCAAAGAAGAGTGCTCACAACATCTAGATATGGTGTGTAAACCAAATTTGGGTTCATTATAATCACTTATCCCCATCCTTCTTTCTATTTTCCTTTAGACTTAAAATAGACAAAATTTAGTGAAACATTTTTTACAAGATATTCCATCTTCCTTCCTTTGATATAGGCAAGATGATATAGAGGCATCTTTACCATTGCCCTAGGAGGCTAATGGGGTAGATTTTGAGGAGCTACTAGTAGGGATATGTGTTGGGGACCTAGGGTGTATAATAGCCTATATAACTTGGTGGGTAGGGCTACATCCAGTGGTGGAGGTTAGGAGACCACCAATAGATAGATACGGGTTAGTTAGGGAGAGAGATGCAATGCTATAGGCTTGAGATACAATAGTAAAAGTTCAATATGTATAGGTATAGGTTCAAAATGTAGCTTAGGTAGAGGTTTTAGCCTTATAAGGGTAAGTGGTGATGTTTTAGGGTTAGATTGGGGCTCTACAAGGTTAGGTTGTAACACTACAGGGCTAGGTGATTATTTTATAGGGCCAGGTGACTACAGTCACAGTAGGAAGAGATAGTCTAAGAATAGCATGTCAGGCCACTCCTCCTCCACCACCATAAGGACCAATATAGGTTGGACCATCATCAGGTACTATGGGTCCTCTACAAATTATATCGATGGAAAGGTATTTGACTACCCTAGATGGGATTGCTTACTATGAGAGGGTGATTAGAGAGTTTCTATAGATACAAAGGTATTCATAAGAGAGTAGGAGAGGTTGATGTCATGTGTGATAGCTTCTAGCTCATGTTGACGTAGATAGATAGAGAGTGGTGATGATAATACATCCTCACAACCTCAGGGAGAGCCTTGAGGACCCTGAGTATTAATGTTTACTAGTTTTTATTTATATATGTTACATGTATACTCGCCTACGAGCTAAAGATGTGAGTTGTACATTTTGAGAGAGATTTAGGATGTTATGATGATGTAGATGATGAACATATATTTTGATCACATATTATATATATGAGATGTTCATTTATTGTCATGTGTTTCTTTGAGATGTGTTACTTATGATTATGATGATGTTTTTTATGCTATGTTTTATTGGATGTTAATATTGATCATGCTATTTAAGTTTAGACTTGCCTTTCCCATTTATGTGATGGTATATGCATAGTTGATTGGTTAGTTTCATTTTAGCATTTTTCCATATTTGTGATGGTATATACTTAAAATGAATAGATGGGTTTGATTAATTTATTTTAGCATTTTTCTATATTTGTGATGGTTTATGTGTGTAAAATAAATAGATTAGTTATGTTAATTTATTTTAGCATTTTTCCATATTTGTGATGGTGTATGCGTAAAATAAATAGGATGGTTATGTTAATGTTGGTATGAAATTGTTTCTTCATCTCAAATAGAGATATCAACATGTGATTTGGATGGGAAAATGAAAATGCAGAATGATCATGCATTGGCAAAGACTATAATTTAGAACATAAATAGGCTCAAAAAAATGAGCCTATGTCATGCCTTATATCTTTGAACCATTGTGTTTGTTAGAGAAGCATCATGTTTACCTCATGTTAAGTGAGCTTCATAGTCCTTTATAAGATTATGAGGGAATTAAAAGGTAGAATGAGGGAAAATGTTTAGATAGTATAACCTAGCAAGTAGAAATGGTATGTCCCCTTTTGTGGGTAACCTGCGAGCTAATATAGACAAGTCCATGACTTAAAGTTTTTTTTTTTTTTGGGTGAGCTAATCAATGTGAGAAGCCTACAATGGGATTTTGTATAGGTTAAGGTTGTTAAAAGAGGTGAGAAGCCCTTTGCATTGGTTTTTTCCCTATGAGAACAAATATTGGCTTAGCCATCCTTTAAGGGAGTGGTCTAAGCATTTGTTTTTAATTTTGAGTAACTATCCTTCAAGGGAGCAATCTATTGATAGTAGAAAAGAGAAGTTACACAACTATCCTTCAAGGGATTAGTCTACATTGAAAAGAATGACCTAAGATTTTATAACCTTTTCCAAATATATATATTTTTTCCTTTGCTTTTAGTCATGGACAAGACTATAGAGGCTTATGAGTTTTCTAGTGTGAGGATAAAACCATACCACTGTGTAAGTTATCTAAGTGTATAAGAGTAAGGGTGAAGAAGGGAAATAAATGTAATAGGGATGCTCAAGGGATGAGCTCAAGTTTAAAATGAAATAAAGTGATGTTATTTTAATAAAAGAATGGTTGTAGATGTAAGGCATTTAAAGGCTTGGGTTCTATCCTTCCTTCAAAAGAAGATAAGCAATAAGTTTCTAAACCATACTTGTGAGTTATGATATAAGGTCTAAGCCAATTAGGAGCAAACTTACCCTATTTTCTTTTCTCTATGTTCGTCATATGTTGATTTTATTTTAAGATGAGATCTCCTATATTAAAATCTTGCTCTTTGGGGTTTTTTTTATAAGCATGTTTGATATGTTCTTGATAGATTTGGAGGTGGTTGAGGGCTATGAGATGGTGTTTATCAAGAAATTCTAGTTAGGCCAAAAATTCTTGGTGGAAGTCATTGTTAGTAAGTATATCTTGTAGAGAAATGTGAAGAGAAGGAATTTGGACCTCAAGAGGTAAAACAACCTCC
This sequence comes from Torreya grandis, assembly GCA_037957365.1. Taxonomy (NCBI): domain Eukaryota; kingdom Viridiplantae; phylum Streptophyta; class Pinopsida; order Cupressales; family Taxaceae; genus Torreya; species Torreya grandis. The sequence continues at coordinate 891,659 of JARHVA010001767.1, read as the reverse complement.
ATCTCATATACCAATGAAAAAGGTGTAGCACTCTAAGGGGTTTGAAAGCTAGTACAATAAGCCCATAAAATAAAAGGAATGTGTGTGTGCCAATCCTTGCCCATATCATTGACTACCTTCATGAGAATTTTGGTCAAAGTTTTGTTAGAAGCTTCTACCTATCTATTATCTTGGGGATAATATGGTGATGAGAAGCTTAATTTGATTTCAAATGCATCGCAAAGAGATTGAATAGTCTTATTTTTAAAAGACTTTCCATTATCTATTATAATATTATGAGGTACACCAAAATGATAAATGATGTGATGGTTAATGAAGTCAATAATTTTGTCAGCTTTAGTGGAGATGAGAGGGATGACCTCAACCCACTTGGTGAAGTATTTAGTGGCAGTAATAATAGAATGATGGCAGAGTGATGAATGAGGGTTAATCTCTTTGATTAGATCTAAGGCCCATTGGGAGAAGGGCTGAAAGTCTTTACAACTTGCAATGCATGAATGGGAACATGAAAGAGGTTAGCATGTTGTTGACACTTAACACAATGTTGAACATAATCAACATAGTCTTGATGAAGTGTGGGCCAATAATAGCCAAGTTGAAGAATATGTTTAGCAACTGTGTGACCATTGAAATGCCCACCACAAATCCCATCATGGACTTCCTTAATAGCAAAGGGAGTCTTAGTACTAGTTAGGCATCTAAGGAGAAGACCATCAAAAGTTTGCTTGTATAGAAGTCCCCCTAGTATAGTGTAATGAGTGACACATTTTATGAAGTCTCATTTCCCATTATTAGGAAGATTAGGAGGGTAATAGAGAAGGAAAGACAATCCATGAGTTGTTTGTACCATAAGTTTTGTGGGTTGGTTGTTACATTTCTGACAAAGAGGATGTTAGCTGAGACATAAGAGGGTAATATTAAGTAATGCATGGTGACATATATTCTCAAAGAGGAGGATGAAGAGGGCATGTGTGATGTAAGTGAAGCCATCATGTTAGTAAACTTATTTGTAGATTGAGGAACAATTTGTAAGAGATAAGAGTCAACTGATCCATAGAGTGTATATATATGATGTTTATACCACTACAAAATTTTATTTTTGCATAGGTAAGAACCATTAACTTGGATAACCACTAGCTGAGAATCATAAAAAATGGTTATGGATTTGATACCCAAGAAGAGAATTTTTTGAAGTCCTAGAATCAAAGCCTCATATTCAGCCATATTGTTAGTGCATTCAAAATCTAGTTTAAATGAGAAAGGCATAGGTTCTCCATCTACAGGAATAAGAATGACCCCTGTACCCCCAACATGTTGGAATTTAGATTCATCAAAGAACATCATCATTTGATAGGAGATGTCATTAGTGGAGAGTGTTATAATAGATTCATCAGGGAATTCAAGGTTCAAAGGTTGATTGTCAGGTAAAGGGGTAGCAGCTAATTGGTCAAGGATTGTTTTCCCTTTAATAGATTTTTGTTGAATGAAATCTAAGTCAAATTAAATAAGAAGCATGAGCCATTAGGATACACCTTGGTTGTGATAAGGTTTGGAATGCATTTATTTGAGAGGATTAGTATGGGTGACCACATAGGTTTTGTGATTTAGGAGATAATGATGAAGCTTAGAGGTGGAAAAGAACAACACAAGGAAAAGTTTTTTAGTATGGGTATATTGAGTCTCATAATAAATAAATGTGTGGCTTATGCAATAAACTACCTTATCTTGATGTTGGTCATCTCGATGTGTGATCATAACACCTAAAGAATGGTCTATTGTAGAGATGTATGGGTAAAAAGGTTGATTTTCCTTAGGTGAAATAAGAACTAGTCGGGAAAGGAGGTATTGTTTAAGTGCTTCAAAGGCCTCTTGGCAATCTATATTACATTAGAAGGAGATATCCTTTTTGAGGACATGGTGAAAGGGTTGGAAATGATATGACAAGTAGAAAATAAAGCATCAAATGGATTGAAGTTTATATTGTAGGCTATAGAGTTGTTTGATATTTTTAGGTGGAGGCATCTCTAGGATTGTTTTAACCTTAGCAGGATCAACCTTTATACCATGGAGAGAAAGGATAAAACCTAAGAGTTTACTGGAAAGAAAACCAAATACATATTTCTTTTGGTTTAGTTGAACATTATATTGGAGAAGATGAGTAAATATGGTATTGAGAATTATCAAGCATTCTTGACAAAGTTTAGACTTTCTGAGTAAGTTATATAAGTAATCTTCCATAATTTTGTGTAGGAGATCATGAAAAATATAGGTTATGGTACGTTGGTAGGTTACACCAGCATTATTTAGGCCAAAAGGCATGACTCAATAATAAAAAGTCCCCCATGGGTTAATAAAGGTTGTCTTGTGTTGATCCTTAGGAGTGACTAGGATTTGATTATATCTAGAGAATCCATCCATAAGTGGTAACATCTCATGGCTAGCCATTAGATCAACAAATTGGTCGATACTAGGTAATAGGAAATCATCTTTTGGATAGGTGAGGTTTAAATCATGATAGTTGATGCAAATACGGATTCCCTCAGTCACTTTTGTGATAGGAAAAATATTGGAAATCCATTATGGGTAGTCATGGGTTGGATAAAGTTAACAAAAAGGAGGTATTGGAGCTCTTCTTTGATAAAGAGAGCAATATGAAGATGCATTTTAGAATTTTTTTGCTTAACATGTTTAGCATCTCAATTGGTGATAATATTATGGGTGATAATAGAGAGTTAAATACTAGGCATGTCATTTTAAGACCAAGCAAAGGATTTGCTATGGTAATTAAGAAATGTGGCATAATTGGATTGCTTAGAGGAATCTAAAGATTGGACAATATTAAGGATGTGGGGGTTATCATGGGAGGGTAGGTTGATGTCAATGGTTGATTCATTTAACATAGCTTGCACTTCAGATGGGAGTGATCATTGGATATAGGATCATACACACCCATGTAGGTGAGAATTGCATCATCATCTTGAGATTAGATAGTGTTAATAGTGGGAAACTCTTCATCAATTATTTTAGGATGAATGAGAGGAAGGGACCTTATTTCCTCACCCTAATGATAGGTGAGAGGCCCAAAATGGATGGCATTTATTAAAAAGAAATTAGGAGGTATAGATACCTCTGATTCGGTAGGTGATGGTGGAGAAGGAGAGATTGGTTCTTTGAAAATTGGTTCATAGGAGGTTTTAGGGAGTTTTTTTGGTTCATCATATCCTACCCCATGCCTCTTTTTGGAATTTTCAATGGTGTTGCTAATAGGATATCCAATAGGCATATGGACACCTTGTTTGTAATGACCCAAACCAAATCCTTTCTAGGCACACCTATAGAGATAGGTGTGAGAAAATCTAGGTTTACTCAAGAAAGAGAAGTCATAGGTAAATGGTTGTGGCAAAGAAGATGGATTTTTGGTTGTAGGAACTTGATCAATTCCCCCATATGTGAAATTGGTTTGAAGGTTAGGGGGCCCATAAGGGATAACAATCCCAATATGGGGATCATAATTTTGGTGCATGTGAAACCTTCCATATTCTTGTGGAGTATGGAACACGTCAAGCATCAACAAATGATATTCACTGAGTGAAAATCATTAAACTATCTCCTCCATGGGATCCTTGTCAAGAATTTGTGTTGTCAGTATCTATGTAACTGCAATAGTGGAGCTTGTGAAATCTTCAGAAGCATCATGCGAGGAAGATGATGTTTTCAATGGGATGAGAAAATCATTGGGACTATAGGTCATATTACATGTTTTAAATAGAGGTGGGTTAGTAAGTATAACATGTAGTTGTCCATCATGTTCAAACTTGACACAGTGGAGCAAAGTTGAGGGTACACATGCCATAACATGTATCCAAGGTCATGCAAGGAGTATGTTATATTAGAACTCTCCTTCCACAACATTGAAGAGCTTAGGAATTATGTAAGGATGTACATGAATATGTAAGATAATAGTGCCCATTATAGTAGCTATAGTATTATTAAATGAATGGAGTACTGCATCAATTTGAGACATGCAATTATTAGGAAGGGCTAGTTGTTTATAGGCATGGGTGGAAATAATATTGATACTAGCTCCCATATCAATCATAAGTCTCTTGATATGAGTTTGATCAATATATGCAGTAATAAAAAGGAAAAAATATTGATCTTCAGGGTGTTGAAGCGAAATTTTTAAATTACTAAAATAAATTAGGGAGATGGAATTAAGGGAGCCGACCAAAGCTAAAAGAGGTTGGGGATCATTTGATTATACCTAAATTGCTTGTAAATCACTAGTCAAATCTTGATAGTGTTGGGATGAGCTTTGGATTAACTCATATAAGGACATTTTCATAGGAGTTTGGTGAAGCTGTTTCACCATTGAGCTTTGAATAATGTTTGAAGATGTTTTAGGAACACCCAAGATGGCAATCTTAGGGTTAATAGGGGGAGTGTCTTTGGTGAAGGAATGGGTCCAAGGTGTAGTGACATTTTTATTAGCTTTATCTTTTTGGTTTTCTGGCTGTGTGGCCACATTAACTATGTTGATTTGAAAATTTGGTGAAGGAGGTGGTAAAGGGGTTACAATGACATCTTTGGGTTTGAATTTTGGTAGAATGGTATTAGGCACTATAGATGCCAAAGGTAGAACAACATGAAGGTTAATGGGAGTATTTTCAAAGAGAGTGTCAATATCGAAGTGTTTATGAATAACCATTGTGAGGGCTTCACAATTTTTAGTATCGTGTCCAAGTGAATGATGATATAAACACACTTGTGAATCATCAAACTAAGATGGGTTCATTCTAAGAGGAATATAGGGCTTAATGGGAGGAAGAGTTATTACTAAAGATTTCAATAACTGATGTAAGAAAAAGCTTTGAGAGAGTGCAAGTGGGCTCACACTTATTGTACTAATAGGAGTGGATACCTTCTTTTATTTTAGTGTTGGAAAGGTAATTTTACATGGTGTCTTGTTTGGTGATGGCAGGGTTACTTGTTTTGCTATCACTTTCTTAGTGTCATATCTGAGAGGCCTACTAGATGAAAATGATAGGAGTGGAGGTTGCTTAACTTTTTGCTTGGCTTGGTTAGATGATATTCCAACTAAAGTAGAAGGGTGTGGCCCCAAAATGGATGGTAAAGTTGAGGGTTGAATAAGGGATCAATGAAATTTAGGAGGCTTAACATTATTATATATTTTAGGGTGAGAAACTCTAACTTGTGATTGAGGAGTTAAATATAATTTCACCTATGGATGAATTAAATTAGAAATAGGGTGTATACTTAAGGGCCTAACCTACTTTAATGCAATAGATTCCTGTGAGGATGAGGGTTCTGACATATATGGCTAAAATTTTGGTGCTTTTGGTGAAGAACCTTTAGCTTTATCAAATACCTTAGGGTAAAGGGTAGTAAGGGGATTGGCAGTAAAGGTTGACATTCATTATGTTGGATATAGAGTCTTAAGCCAGTCCCAGAATGCCACATGGTAAAGCTTCATGGAGTTAAGAAATTCTAGACTTTTCACCAAATGTGAGAAGGGTTTTGATGAAGTTGACATAGGCCTTATGGTTATGTCATTAGAAAGTGGTAGTTTTGGGAAATGGGAAAATTATTGGTTTTTACTACTTCGGGTCAAAGGCGAGAAAGAACCACAATGGGGTCTTCTTCATTAGAGATAGGATAAGATACTTGGTCTATCATGGGTGGAGGGAAGGGAGGTGAAGTAGGTTCTTCAAGAGGGTAAAGCATAGGTTGTTTCACCAAATTTTGTCTATTTTAAGTTTAAAGTAAAATAGAGATAACGATGGGGATAAGTGATTAGAATAAACCTGAATTTGGTTTGCACACCATATCTAGATGTTGTGAGCACTCCTCTTTGGTTAGGGAGGACTATCTATAGATGAGAAAACACTACCACAAGATGTTTTTTAGTAGATAAATGAGTGGGCTGCCAAGATACGTGCTTGTTCTAAGAAGTATGAAACTTCCCTAGAAATGACAATCCACTTTTGAGAGGTAAAAAAACAATAAATAACTAAATAAGAGGTAAAAAGAGAGTAAAAGAGAGATAAGATTACCATTTTTAACAACCTATTCATAAAAGAGAGTGACAAGGTGTAGGTGATGTGCTTTGTTGGTGTTTTATAGGAGGCTAGGGAATTAACAATCATTGACATCAATAGGATAGCGACCGATATTAGCTGGGCTACCGAGGTTAGTAGTGAGGTGATTGATGTTAGTTAGGTTATTGAGGTTGATAGGGGAAATAATTGTCTGGGAGGTTATAAAAGACATTTTTGAGTTTAGGAAATGGTTTGGATCAGGTCAGAGAGGTTGAGAGAGTTAGGAGAGGGAGTTTTATGACTTGGTTAAGTCTAGTCAGAGGTTTGGTATGCATGTAAAGGGGAAATAAGAAAGGAAGCTTTGTAACTCCCTCATGGGGGTATGGTCAGAGGTGTGTAAAGTAGTGTAGGGTAGATATAAATAAATAGAAGAATAAATATTTAAAAGACCTATAGTATCAGTGATATACTTAGTTATGGTCATCATTGAATGATAAGTGTCGGGCTAATAATCCTTATTAGGGAGTTTGAACCTGAGTGCCCAAATAAAGAAAATAAGTGGGTGTTGTTGGTCCTTAAAATCTCATTTTCTAATGGTGATTGACTTACATATAGTGATTGTAAGCTTGGATGTCAAAAATAGAATGCTGAGAGCCTAAACGAGAGTATGAATCAATTTTTTTAATTTTGCTGACCTAAACTACATGTTGGAGTTTAGCTTATATTACTAACATTGATAATCCCATCGATGTTGACAAGTATCCCACTGACATCAACCATGGGTTGATTGATGTTAGTGGCCCTAGAATAGGTAAACCTTTCTATTCTTGGCCTATTTTTTATTGTTATGTGTGTCAAGTATGACACCCATTATAAAATGGTAAAAATAAGAGGTGAAGAAGGAAGTAGTTGTTTAGGAATTTAGTTTAGGAGTGGGAATAAGTCTTGGGTATTTAGGATGAGGGGACCGGGTCTTGAAGTGAATCATCAGAGAATAATTAGTCATAGGGTAAGGTGGCTAGGTAAGATGGCAATAAGGGTTTTTAATTAACTTAATTAAGTATTTTAAATTAATTAAATGTGTGAGGGGTAAAAGTATGGGTTAGGGAGATATCAATAACATAAAGTGCTGATGTTAGTAAAAATAGGGAAACATTGTTGATATCGATAGGTGTAAGCACTGACATCAGTAGGTTAGGTTAAGAGTGCCGATGTTGATAGTTGAATAAACTTGACAAAAGAGGCTTTAGTGGCTAACCAAACTCATTTGTAACTTTGTGATTGGAGAGAAGAAATAGGGATTTGAGAGTGATTTGAGATGACAGTGTGAGGGGACCTAGTAGGAGGCACACAACCACATGAGCCAACAGTGCCAACTAGGAGGAGATGATGAGATGAGGTAAGATCCCAAACTATTTTGATTTGGTAATTACAATTTTTAGGCTAAATGAGAGGTGAGTTTATAGAAAATAGGATTAGGGGGTATAAAATAGGTTAAGGTAGGTGTAGGATAAGTTTGGGGGATTTGGGGGTAGTTTTTTAGGGGAAATGGGTAGGTTCAGTTTGGGTCATTCGGCCCTAGGGTTGAACCAGTCACCAACATCAACAAAATTTATCATCATCTTTCGATAGTTGACTGATGTTAGTTGATGTAGCACTAAGGTTGATTGACATCAATTGACACAACCTCAAGGTCGACAGTGTGTTGCCGATGTAAACTATTACATAAGCTGATAAAGCATTGATGTTAGCATTAATGTCAATGTCAGTTACTATTGAAAAGAAATAGACAAGAGAAAGGGTGAGATTTTGATCTCTAGTCAGAGTAGTTAACTAGTTTAATAGTTGAGCTAGCCTTAAAAGACCCCATATCATCTAAGTGTGACCTACATAGCTTAGTTTAGGCCTTAGGCCAATGTAGTTCTTCCAAAACCTAGGAAAAAGATATAAAAATATGTGTGTTAGGGAAAAAGGTAAGTTGAAAGGCCTTGGTTTTTAAAAGATAGGGCATAGTGTCAAGGGTCAAGAATATAGGTAGTGAGGACTAGATTTGGAATTGGTAGGTAATCCTAGGGTAGAGAGAGAGAGATAATGAAGCCTAGGGTAGTTAGTAAGGTGGGTTTATGGCTGAGCTAACCTAAAAAAACACCACATTGACTGAGTGCTACCTACATAGCCCAGTTTAGGGCCTCAAACCAATATAGTTTTCTTAATGAGAAGGGAAAATGGTGGTGAGGGAGTACATTAAAATGGATGTGACTTGACTCATTTGTGTATGGATGTAGGTGAGGATGGAGCTTACACTGTGAGACCATCTACCAAGGTTATTGACATGCATGAAGAGAGATGTTACTCTAGATGAGTGGGAGCATATGGAAACCATTGACTTAGGAGGAGTGTGATGATACTATCATGTTACATGGGATATGTCACTAATGATAACATTGATTGAGAGGTTGGATCATACCACCAATACCTTCCATCTACCGACCAAAGAGTTGATAGTGACACAGGAGGATGTCTACAAGATTCGATGACTACCACTCTAGGGTGAAGATATTTTCACATGCTCGAGAGAGGAACATGGTATATATATATATATATATATATATATATATATATATATATATATATATATATATATATATATATATATATATATATATATATATATATAGTCAGTTTATATGGGGAGCATGTCAGTGAGGTGACTTACCACTCTGCAAGTTTTACATATGAGACACTCTACATGGTTGATGAGGAATAACATCATTTGAACATCTTGATGGTGATTAGGATCACAATTTATGCATTACCTAATGCAGACATAAGGAGATCTCTAATTACTTTGACTGGTGTGATTATGCAAATGATAGAGAAATGAACCATTTTTACCTAGGGTCTAGTATTTTTGGTATCATTATACAGAGAGATGTGTGGTTTGAGGTTGCATCGGTGATACATTTTGTGTGTTGGCCATATTTTGCATTATTGGGTATATGATCACATCATGGTGACATGACCACTAGGGCTACCTACCACTATTCTAGTTAACTTCAGGGTAGATTTAGATGGTGGATAAATGGGATGGCATATACCTAAGTGGATGGAATCATGTGAGACATCACTTATTATAGGTGCATGATTGAGGGCCTGATCCCTGTAGATATCATGTGGAGATTGTATTTGACCTATCTAATTTTTAGAGGGTAGGTAGAGTAGCTTATTGGGTTATAAAGCTCATTATGGGTTAGGGGAGATGGGCCAATGAGCTGGATATGGTACTTGTGGCATGGGTTAGGAGGTAGTTCGGTCTACTATAGGATATTATACCTACCTTCCCTTGATACAAGAGGGATGACATAGAGGCACCTTTATCGTTACCCCAAGAGACTAATGGGATAGATTTTGAGGAGCTTTCAGCAGAGCTAGGTGTTGAGGACCCATGGTGTACAACTACCTATACAACTTAGTGGGTAGGGTTACATTTAGTGGTGGACATCAAAAGGCCAACAATAGATATATAAGGGTTAGTTACGGAGAGAGATGTAGTGATACAAGTGTGAGATATAATAGTACATGCTTAGGATGTAGTGGTGCAGGCTCAAGAGATGGCCTACATAGAGGTTTTAGCCTTATAGGGGTAGGTGGTGGTGTTTTAAGGTCAAATTAGGGTTTTATAGGGTTAGGTTGTAGTACTACAGGGCTAGGTGGTCATTTTATAAGTTCAAGTGAGTATAGTGATGGTAGAAAGAGATAGTCTTAGAGTAGTAGTAGGTTAGGCCACTCCTCTTCCTCCACCACCACCAGAAGGACTAGTACAGGCTGGGCCATCATTAGGTGCCATGGATCCTCCATAGACTATATCGATGGTGAGGTATTTGACTAGCCTAAATGAGATTACTTATTATGAGAGGGTGATTAGAGAGTTCCCACAAACACAATGATATTCAGAGTTTAGAGAGTAGGAGAGGTTGATGTCATGTGAGATGGCTTTTAGCTCATGTCAACATAGGTGAATAGAGATTGGTGATGATACTGGATCTTCATGACCTTAGGGAGAGCCTTGAGGACCCTAAGTATCAATGTTTGCTAGTTTTTATTTATGTATGTTACATGTATACCGGCCTATGAGCCAAAGATGTGAGATGTACATTTTGAGAGAGATTTATGATGTTTTGATGATGTAGATGATAAACATGTATTTGATCACATATTTATATATGGGATATTTATTCATTACCATGTGATTATTTGAGATGCATTTCTTATGTTTATGATGTTGATATGGATGATGTTTATTTATTGCTATGTTAATTTGGATGTTAATGTTGATCATGTTATTTGATGTTAGACTAGCCTTTGCCATTTATGTGATGGTATATGCGTAGTTGATTATTTAGCTTTATCTTAGTATTTTTCCATATTTGTGATGGTGTATGCTTCAAATAAATATGTTGGTTATGTTAGTTTATTTCATAATTTTTTCATATTTGTGATGGTGTATGCATAAAATAAATAGGTTAATTATGTTAGTTTATTTCAACATTTCTCCATATTTTTGATGGTGTATGCATAAAATAAATTGGTTGGTTAGGTAAATATTGGTATGACATTGTTTATACATCTCAAATAGAGATATTGACATGTGATGTGGATGAAAAAATAAAAGGTAGAATGCTCTTGCATTATAAAAGACTGTAATTTAACACATAAATAGGCTCAAGAAAATGAGCCTCTTTCATGCATTATATATTTGAACCATTGTGTTTGTTAGAGAAGCGTCACATTTACCTCATGTTAAGTGAGATTCATAGTCCTTTGAAAGAGTATGAGGGGAAAAAGGGGAGAATGAGGGAAAATGTTTAGATATAATAACCTACCAAGTAGAAATGATATTTCCCTTTTGTGGGTGACCCAAAAGCTAATATAAGCAAGTCCATGAATTAAAGCTTTTTTTTTTTTTGTAGAGGCTGATTAATGCGGGAAGACTACAATGGAATTTTGTATAGGCTAAGGTCATGCAAAAGGATGAGAAGCCTTTTGCATTTGTTTTTCCCTTTGAGAAAAAATCTTGGCTTAGCCATCTTTCAAGGGAGTAGTCTAGACATTTGTTTTAATTTTAAATAGTTGTCCTTTAAGGGAGAAATCTATTGATAATAACAAAGGGAAGTTATGCAACTGTCCTTCAAGGGAATAGTCTATGTTGAAAAACAAGACCTGAGATTTTAGATTTTTTTCAAATATTCCATTTTTTTTACTTTTAGTCATGGACAAGACTATAGAGACTTAGGAGTTTTCCACTGTGAGGATAAAACCATACCACTATGTAAGTTATCTAAGTGTATAAGAGTAAGGGTGAAGAGGAAGGGAAATGAATGTAATAGGGATGCTCAAGGTACGAGATCAAGTAAAACATGAAGTAAATTGATGTTGGTTTAATAAAAGAATGGCCATAGATGCAAGGCATTTAAAGGCTTAGGTTTTGGCCTTCCTTCAAGAGAAGACAAGTGATAAGTTCCTGAACCATACTTGTGAATTATGATATAAGGTCCAAGCCAATTAGGAGAAAATTTACCCTGTTTACTTTTCTCTATGTTCGTCAGATGTTGATTTTATTTTAAGACAAGATCTCTTATATTGAAATATCACACTTTGAGGTTTTTGTTATAAGAATATTTGATACACTCTTGATAGATTTGGAGGTGATTGAGGGTTATGAGATGATGCTCATCAAGAATTTCAAGTTGGGCCAAACATTCTTGGTGAAATTGATCATTAGTAAGTATTTCATGTAGAAAAATGTGAAGAGAAGGAATTTAGACCTCAAGAGGAAAACTAGCTTCCATCCCATATACCAATGAAAAAGGTGTAGTACCCATCAGGGTTTGAATGCTAGTGTGGTAAGCTCATAAATAAAAAAGAATGTGTGTGTGTGAATCCATACCTATATCATTAAATACCTTCATGAGAATCTTTGTCAAAGTTTTGTTAGAAGCTTCTGCCTATCCATTAGCTTGGGGACAGTATGGTGATGAGAAGCTTAATTTGATTTGAAATGCATCACAAAGACCTTAAACAGTCTTATTTTTGAAAGACTTACCATTATATATTATAATATTGTGAAGTACACCAAAATTATAGATGATGTGATGGTTAATGAAGTCAATAATTTTTTCAGCTTTAGTAGAGATGAGAGGGATGGCCTCAACCCACTTGGTGAAGTATTCAGTGGCAGTAATGATAGAGTGATGATGAAGTGATGAATGAGGGTTAATCTCTTCGATTAGATCTAAGCCGGATTGGGAGAAGGGCCAAAAGTCTTTGGAAACTTGTAATGCATGATTGGAAACATGAAAAATGTTACCATGTTGTTGACACTTGATGTAACATTGAACATAGTCAGCAAAGTCTTGATGAAGTGTGGGCCAATAATAGCCAAGTCAAAGAATACATTTAACAACTATGTGACCATTAAAATGCCCACCACAAATCCCATCATGGACTTCCTTAATATCAAAGGGAATCTCAGTACTAGTTAGGCATCTAAGGAGAAGACCATCAAAACTTCTCTTGTAGAGAATTCCCCCTAGTATAGTGTAATGAGCAACACATTTTATGAAGGACTGTTTCTCATTATTAGAAAGAATAGGAGGGGTAATAGAGAAGAAGAGATAAACCATGAGTTGTTTGTACCATAATTCTTGTGGGTTGGTTGTTACATTCTTGAAAAAGAGTATGTTAGCTGAGACATAGGAAGCTAATGTTAAGTGATACACGGTGATATAGATTCTCGAAGAGGAGGATGAAGAGGGTATGTGTGAAGCAAGTGAAGCCATCGTGGCATCAAACTTATTTGTAGATTAGGGAATAATTTATAAGAGATAAGAGTCAAAATATCCCAAGAGTGTATCTACACTATGTTTATACCACTGTAAAATTTCATTTTTTTATAGGTAGGAACCATTAAATTGGTTAACCAATAGTTAAGAATCACAAAAAATTATTATGGAAAGAAGAGATCTATTTGAAGTCTTAGAATCAAAGCCTCATATTTAGCCATATTGTTAGTGCATTCAAAATATAGTTTAAATGACAAAGGTATAGGATTTATGTCTAGAGGAATAAGTATGACCCCCTCACCCCCACCATGTTGGCATTTAGATCCATCAACGAACATCATCATTTGATAAGAGATGTCATCGATGGAGAGTGTTGCAATAGATTCATTAGGGAATTCAAGGTTTGAAGGTTGGTTATTAGGTAAAGGACCTGTAGCTAACTGGTCAATGATTATTTTCCCTTTAATAGATTTTTATTGAATAAAATCTAATTCAAATTTAGCAAGAAGCATGAGCCACCGAGCTACACATTGGCTATGATAAGGTTTGGAATGCATGTATTTGAGAGGATCAGTATGGATGACCACATAAGTTTTTTTATTTAGGAGATAATGTTGAAGCTTAGAGGTAGAAAATACCAATGCAAGGAAAAATTTCTTAGTATGGGTATATTGATTCTCATAATCAGTAGGTGTGCAGCTTACATAATAAACCACCTGCTCTCGATGTTGGTCATCTCGATGTGTAATCATAGAACCTAGAGAATGGTTTATTACAAAGATGTATAGATAAAAAGGATAATTTTACTAAGGTGGAATAAAAATTAATGGGGAAATGAGCTATTGTTTAAGTGCATCAAACACTTTTTGGTAGTTTGTATTCCATTGAAAGGAGACATCCTTTTTGAGGAGATGGTGAAAGGGTTGGTAACGATCTAACAATTGGGCAATGAAGCATCAAATTAACTAAAGTTTTCCTTGTAGGCTATTGAGTTGTTTGATATTAGTAGGTGGAGGCATCTCTAAGGTTTCTCTAACCTTAGCAAGATCAACCTCGATACTATAGAGAGAAATGATAAAACCTAAGAGTTTACTAAAAAGAACACCAAAGACACATTTCTTTGGGTTTAATCAAATATTTTATTGGAGGAAACAAGTGAATATGGTTTTGAGGATTGTTAAGTGTTCTTGATGAAGTTTATACTTGCCAAGTGAGTCATCCATGTAATCTTCCATAATTTTGTGTCGGAGATCATGGAAAATGTAGGTCATGGTGCATTAGTAAGTTGCACCAACATTTTTCAGGCCAAAAGGCTTGACCTGATAACAAAAATTCCCCTATGAGGTGATAAAGGTGGTCTTTTGTTGATCCTTAAGAGAAACTAGGATTTTATTATATCTAGAGAATCCATCCATAAGTGATAGCATCTCATGGCTACTTGTTAGATCAACTAGTTGGTTGATACTAGGCAATGGGAAATCATCTTTTAGACAAGCAATATTAAAATCATGATAGTTGGTGTAAATATGGATTCCCCTAGTTGCCTTTGTGACAAGAACAATATTGGAAATCCATTATAGTTAGTTGATGGGTTAGATATATTTAATAGATAGGAGGCATTGGATCTCTTCTTTGACAATGAGAGTGATATGAGGATGCATTTTGTGAAGTTTTTGCTTAATAGGTTTAGCATCTAGATTGGTGGCAATGTTATGGGTGGTGATACAGGGGTAGATAATAGGCATGTCATTATAAGACCAAGCAAAGGATTTGCTATGGTCATTAAGAAATGTGTCATAATCAACTTGCTCAGAGGAATCTAAAGATTGGCCAATCTTGAGGATGTGAGGGTTATCATGGGAGGGTAGGTTGATGTCAATGGTTGATTCATTTAACATAGATTAGGTTTCAAATGGGAGAGATCATTGGATATAATAATCATCCACACCCATGTAGGTGAGAATTGCATCATCATCCTGACATTGGATAGTGTTAATAGTGAGAGAATCTTCATCAATTATTTCAGGATGAATGAGAGGAAGGGACCTTGTTTCCTTACCCTGACAATAGGTGAGAGGCCCCAAATGGATGGCATTTATTGAAAAAAAATTTAGGAGGTATAGATACCTCTTATTTTTTAGGTGATGGTGGAGAAGGTGGAGAAAGAGAGACTGGTTCTTTGATAATTAGTTCATGGAAGGTTTTAGTGAGTTTATTTAGTTTGTCATATCCCACCCATGCCTTTTTTTGGCATTTTCAATGGTGTTACTAGTAGGATATTCAATAGGCATATGGACACCTTGTTAGTAATGACCCAAACCAAATCCTTTCTAGGCACACCTATATAGGTAGGTGTGAGTGAATCTAGGGTTACTTAGGAAAGAGAAGTCACAGGTAAATGGTTGTGGTGAAGAATATGGATTGATGATAGTGGGAGCTTGATCAATTCCCCTATATGTGAAATTAGTTTGAAGGTTAGGGGGCCCATAAGGGATGACCATCCTAATATAGGGGTCATAATTTGGGTGCATATGAATCCTTCCATATTCTTGTGGAGTATAGAACATGTTGAGTGTTAAAAAATGATATTCACCAAGTGACAAACATCGAAAGGTCTCCTCCATGGGATCTTTGTCAGGAATTTGTGTTATTAGTATCTATGTAACCATAAGAGTGGACCTTGTGGAAGATTCAGAAGCATCATGTGAGGAATATGATGTTTTCAATGGGATGAGAACATCATTGGGACTATAGGTCATATTACATGTTTTAAATAGAGGTGGGTTAGTAGGTATAACATGTACTTGTCCATCATGTTCAAACTTGACACATTAGTGCAAAGTTGAGGGTACACATGCCATAACATGTATCCAAGGTCATCCAAGTAGTATGTTATATTTGAATTATCCTCCCATAACATAGAAGAGCTCAATAATTATGCAAGGACCTACAAAAATATATATGACAACAATGCCCACCATAGTAGCTACAATGTCATTAGAGGAGTGGAGTACCACATCAGTTTGAGACATGAAATTATAGGGAAGGGATAGTTATTTATATGCATGGGTGGAAAGAATATTAATACTAGCTCCACCATCAATCGTAACTGTCTTGATATGAGTTTGATCAATATATTCAGTAATAAAAAGGGTAGAATCTTGATCTATAGCGTGTTGAAGTGGAATTTCTAAATTACTGAAAGAAATTAGGGAGATAGAAATAAGGGAGTTGACCAAAGATGTAAGAGTTTGGGGATCATTTGATTGTACCTTAATCACTTTCAAAGCACTATTCAAAGCTTGATAGTGTTGGTATAAGATTTGGATTAATTTATATAAAGACATCTTCTTAGGAGTTTGGTGAAGTTGCTTCACCATTGAGCTTTGAATAATGTCTAAAGATGTTTTAGGAACACCCAAAATGGAAATCTTAGGATTAATAGGGAGAGTGTCTTTGGTGAAGGGATGGGTCCAAGGTGTAGTGACCTTTTCCTTATCTTTATCCTTTTGGTTTTGTGACCTTATGGCCATATTAACTTTGTTGATTTGAAAAGTTGGTGAAGGAGGTGGTAAAGGGGTTACGATGACATCTTTGGGTTTGAAATTTGGTGGAATGGTAGTAGGCATTATAGATGCCAAAGGTGAAATAACAAGAAGGTTAACTGTAGTGTCATCAAATAGAGTGCCAACATCGAAGTGTTGCTAAATAACCATTGTGAGGGTTTTATAATTCTTAGTATCGTGTCAAAGTGAATGATGATATAAATAACATTTTGTATCATCATATCAATATAGATTCATTCCAAGAGGAGTATAAGGCTTAATGGAAAGAAGAGTTATTATTGAATCTTGAAATAACTAATGTAGGAAAAAGCTTTGGGAGCCTGCAAGTGGGCTCATGCTTGTTGTACTAATAGGGGTGGACACCTTATTTTATTTTAGTGTTGGAAAGGTAATTTTACATGGTGTCTTATTTAGATATGGTGGAGTTACATGTTTTATTGTCACCTTCTTAGTTTCAAATGTGAGAGGTTTAGTAGATGGAAAAGGTAGGAGTGGAAGTGGCTTAACATTTTATTTGGCTTAGTTAGATAATATTTCAACTAAAGTAGAAGGGTATGGCCCCAAAATGGATGGTAAAGTTGAGGGTTGAAGAAGGGATTGATGAGGTCTAGAAGGATTAATATTATTCTATGTTTTAGGGAAAGAAACTCCAACTTGTGGTTGAGGAGTAAAATATAATTTGACCTATGGATGAATTAAATCATAAATTGGGCATAAACCTAAAGGCTTGATCTACTTTAATGTAATATATTCCTATGAGGATGAGGGTTCTAACATAAATGGCTGAACTTTAGTTGATTTTGTTGAAGATGCTCTAACTTTGTCAAAGACCTTAGGGTAAAGGGTAGTAAGGGAATTGGCGATAAATGTTGACATTCATTGTGTTGGATATGGAGTTTTAAGCTGGTCCCAAAATGCTACATGGTCAAGCTTCATGGAGTGAATAAATTCTAGACTTTTTACCAAATGTGAGAAGGGTTTTGATGAAGTTGACATAGGCCTTATAGTTGCATCTTTATAAAAATCCATCAACATGTGGGTGAGGCATGGGTAAAGTATGATCCTCCATAGGTAAAAGAAGGGGTAAGAGTGGTGTACTTGGAGTAGGTAAAATAGGTATCTCATTTATTATTGAAGTAGATGATATGGACTCATCTAGGTGAAAAGGTGAAGTGGGTGGGTTACCACTCTCTATAGGTGGCGAAGTAGGGGAAGAAAGTTCCTCAAGAGGATATAATATATGAATGATGTTCCCTTCAACATGTGGTTGAGGAATAAGTAGGGTATAGTCTTCAAGTGTTAAGAGGATAGTCATATTGGTGCAAATAGAATTGGGATTATAAGCTCCTCAGATGGAAAAATGAGTGGCAAAGGAGGCTCTTCCTCTCGAGGAAGTGGAATGGGTGAAATAGGCTCTTCTACTTGAGGAGGAAGAATGGGAAAAATAGGTGCCATGGATTATGGGAGAGGAGTCGATGAAATATGTGTCTCCTATTGAGGGGCAGGTCAAACTTAAGATAAAAGAAAGACCATATCAATTAGATGGATATTATGATCACTTGATTTAGTTGTGGATTGGACAATATTTTGATTTGGTGAATGGTTAGGAAAGAGATGTTTGAACACATCCATCCTTTGATTAGGAGGTGTGTTAGGATTATCCAAGACAAGCTCACCTCTATCAAGCATATCTTGAACAATTTTCTTGAGCATCTCACAATTATTAGAGTTGTGACCTTTAACTTGATGGTAACTGCAAAACTCATCTTCCTTATACCAGGTTGGGATAGGATGGGAAGGGTCAAACTATATAGGAGGTTTAATCTGAGGAAGGGTTATGACAACTTGTTATAATAATTTCTCCAAAATGGATGCATATGATTCCCCAATGGGAATATATTATCTTTGTTCATATCATTTTTGGAATTGCTTGGTTAGATTTTGAGAAGTTAAAGTATTTTATTGGTTTGTGGTTATGGAAGAGGTTGACTTAATAACCACCATGTTAGTAGAGCCTTTAGCCTTTTGGTTAGAGGGAGAGTTTTTATATGAGGAGAATTCATTTACCTTAGTATTGGGATTCTTACTACGTAACTTAACTTTGCCTTCATCAATAACACAAACCTTGAGTTTTTGTACTATGGTAAAAGATTCATCAAATGTGTAAAAAGTTTGTACCCAGAGTGTGGATGAGATTTTCTTAACACATGCCCTTTAGAAAATCTCAACAAGCTCAGGTTGGGGTAAGGAGAAGGAGAGTTGATTGATCAAGCTTCTCTAATGAGAGAAAAAATTAGCAATAGACTTGTCATCAAATTGTCTGATAGAATAAAGGTTTGTTATAGAAACCTTCTTAGAAATGTTAATTGATAAATGGTCTAGGAATATTTGTGCAAGTTGGGTAAATGAAAAAAGAGAGTGATGAAGTATATAACTATACCAATCCAAGGAATCAATTGAAAGAGACATAGGGAAAGTGCAAAGTAGTAATGCATCATCATGTCCTATTAGATAACAAGTATGTCTAAATGCTCACAAGTGCTATTATGGGTTCTCTTTACTCTAAAAATGAGTAAATTTAGGGAGCTCCCATTGGCTTTGATAAGGATGAATAGGCACATTAGGGTAGATTGGTTCATTGCATATATAATCATAAGATAATACATTCTTTGAACTAAAAACAAATGTCTCTAAATTAGACATCTTGTCCATTAACATCTTATTGAGGTCTTGAGGGGGATTAGTTTGGGGGATTCCTCCTAAGGGACGCTGATAGGAAGTAGAGGGAGTGTATGACATAGCTTGCTGAGGTTGTGTTAGGGTAACATAAGGATAATGAGTCATAGGCCGAGGTGTGAAAAGAAAAGGGACTTATCCCATTGGGTTGGAGACTATGCCTTGGTTGGTTTTTGTTACTGCAGGTTGAATTATTGGCATGGTTAGACTAGATGAAGGGTGAGTCATAACTCAGGTAATTATAGGCATGAGGGTAGATGAATTATGGTTAGACTAGTTATGGTTGTGAAAGTAGGGAAGTTACACCAATGTTTAGGTAGGATTGGGTAGTTGGAGATGCCACATTTTGGACATTGTTTATAATTGGGTGACTTGTTAAAGTGGTGGTTTGGGTAACATGGGAAAAATAGTGGATGCAACTAAAATTGAGGTTATCTCCATCAAATAGGTTGGCATACCATAGATTAGGTCACCCAAAAAATTATGGGTTTGGCTCATACCAAGGTAATGCTGAAGGGCTACCACATTATGATCAAGAAATTTAGTAAAATATTGATCTCTCTTAGGCACAATGGAAATTTGGTTAGGGATGGGGGTAGGCTTTGTGTCTGAAGTATGATCCATGATAGAATTTCAAGTAAGAGGGGAAGGTGGAAGTGGTTTCTATCTTGCATAATCAACAAGAATTTTGGCTTGAGCTCATGTTAAAGCCATGCAAGAGGTGGTTTAAATAGTCTTACTACTCTATATTTGAAATAGAATAAATAAAAATCAAGTTTGAGTGTAATAAAATGGGTTATTTTAGCTTGCTATTTTGAGTAGGTGAAACTACATAGTTACCAACATTGGTAGATATGACTGATGTTAGTAGGAATAGTTTACCAACATCGGTGGAATAACTGATGTCGATAGGTGAAGTTGGCCGATACCAATAGTACTAACTAATGTCGGTCAATATAAAATCCTAGGAGATGGAAGATCTAATGTTTTAAGAAATCAAAAGCTGAAAATAGGTAAAATAGTGGATATAAAAGGTCTATGTAAGAGGGAATAACATTAAAAAAACTTGAGATAATAGGTTATACTAACTAAGCTTTAGAACTAGCATTGATTTTTTGAATTAATAAAAAAACATCCTTACCAACTCAAAACTATAGAAGGCAATTGAAAAGGAGAAAAAGAACATGCATCCAACAAATATTAAGTCCTAAAGATTAAATTTAGTCTCATGTTGGCTTATGCCTTAATCAAATAGTGAGAAGAGAATTTGGTTATCGAAGGTAGTAGAAAGCAATCTAGAGATGGTTTCAAATTAGTTTTGGTGGTCAAGAAGAAATCTATGTTAGACTAGGTACATGGCTTGTTATAGGAGCTTGCTTTCCACAGTTTATGAACCTAGATCTAAGCTAGGCTACTTAGCATTAGTATACCTTCTATCTAGAGATTATACTCTACTAGAGAATGGAGTGGGTTCTCCCCTTGGTGGTGAAATCCAAGTAGGATAGCCAGGTAGGGTAAGGTGATCCACTAGGTGATGAAATATTGATGGGCCTTTTATTAGGTGAATTTTGATGCTTGTTTATATGAATGTGATTTAGTTGTGTAACATAGGTGTACTACTATTTATTCAAAATGCTTGTAATTAACTAGGTGAGTTAATATGTAATAAGCAAACTATGAAATCCAATAAATTTTAAACCCAAATCTAAAATGTTTAAATTCAAATGAAAATAGAGAGGAAATAAGAATAGAGTATGAACTTCACTATCCTAATGTGCATGCAAGAAGAAGTAAAGAAGGGATTCTCTCTCTTTTTTTTTTGGTAAAATAAAATGACAAATTTTTTTTAGAGGCAAGGAGAAAAGAAAGAAGATTTCAGTTTTTATGCCTTTTAAATAGAGAAATAAGATATTAGATTTTTCATTTTTAAGAAAAGAATAGAAGGAAGAAGTGCAAGAAATGAAATTTCACTATAATTCACCTATATGAATGTTTAAAATAAGAAATGAACCCAAGGAAAACTCCAGGGTCCCATTGAGTGTGCCAAAAATGTTTCACTAAATTTTGTCTATTTTAAGTCTAAAGGAAAATAGAGAGAAGGATGGGGATAAGTGATTAGAATGAACCAAGATTTGGTTTGCATGCTATATCTAGACATTATGAGCACTCATCTTTGTCTAGGGAGGACTACATGCAGATAAGAAAACACTACCATAAGATGTTTGTTAGCAAATAAATGAGTGGGCTGCCAATCTATGTGCTTGTTATAGGAAGTGTGAAACTTCCCTAGAGATGATAGTCCACTTTTGAGAGGTAAAAGAATAATAAATAAATGAAAGAGAGGTAAAACGAGAGTGAAAGAGAGATAAGATTATCATTTTTAACAACCTATTCATAGTAGAGAGTGATGGGGTAAATGTGAGGTACTTTTTTGGTGTTTTGTAATTTATCTAGGTAGGTTTTAAAGAGGCTAGGGAATTAATAGTCATCAACATCGGTAGGATAGTGACCGATATCGGTCAGGCTATCGAGGTTAGTATTGAGTTGATTGATGTTGGTTAGGCTATCAAGGTCAGTAGGGGTAATAATTATTTGAGAGGTTGTAGAAAGCTTTTTTGACTTTGGAAAATGGTTTGGATTAGGTCAGAGAGATTGAGAGAGTTAAGAGGGAGTTTTATGACTTGGTCAAGTCTAATTAGAGGCTTGGTATGCATGTAAAGGGGAAACAAGAAAGGAATCTTTGTAACTCCCTCATGGGGGTATGGTTAGAGGTACGTAAAGTAGCACAAGGTAGATATAAAGAAATAGAAGAATAAATATTTAAATGACCTATAGTATCAATGATATACTTAGCTATGGTGGCTTTTAAATGATAAGTGCCAGGTTGATAATCCCTATCAGGAAGTCTAAAGTGCCTAAATAGATAAAACAAATAGGTGCTATTGGTCCTCAAAAGCTTAGTTTCTAATGTGATTGACTTACATAGGGTGATTGTAAGCCTGGATGTCAAAAATAGAATTCTAAGAGCCTAAATGAGAGTAAGAATAAATTGTCTTAATTTATGCTGACCTAAACTATAAGTTGGAGTTTGGCTTATATTTCTAATGTCAGTGATCCCACTGATGTCAACATGTATCCCACCAATGTTAGCTATGGGTTGATCGATGTCAATAGCCCTAAAATAGGTCAATGTTAGGTCGTGGAGCTAAAAGCTTCACTGACACAGACATTGGAGGAGGTTGCTTAGTGTCACAGTCACTGATGTCGATCAGGCCAACCAACATCGGTCAGGGGTAGACAAGAAGGCAACTGACATCGGCAGTAGTTAGCTGATGTCGGTTACCTCCAGATAGATAGGGACTAACGTCGATCACCTGTGCTATTCCAAACTACGAGTTCCATGGACAGTTTATTAACAAACTAATTGTTTGCATGAAGAAAGCTAATTTTAGCCTTGGAGCTATGAATCTAATTATTGTAATTGGATGTCTAATTATTATTTGCATGAGATCTATTTAAGAGACTCATGGGCTGTATTTTAAAGTGTGCTAGTTTGAGAGTTGCGCTTGGTTAGCTCCTTCAGTGTGAAGAGAGCAAGGGTACCTCCTCTTAGTTCCACAGGTGTGTGTGTGCGAGGTCAAAGGAGATCTGCAGGGTAGCAAGATCAAAGGTGACAACAACACATGAAAGAGCAATAGAGGAAGGCAAGGTAGATCCTTTCAATTATAAGATCATTTGAATTGTAGGTTGTTACAAGTTCATGGGAAATCTACATGGTAAGTAAGATCAGTTGATCTATAGTTGTATGTGTGTGTGAGATCTAGGTTTGAAAGTGTGCAGAACTAGGTTGATTTGCAGGTGTGTAAGATCAGGGAGGTCAGCAACACAATAGATAACAAGATCATGTGAGATCTACTTGGAGTATGTTGAGTACTTGGAGTATGGTGTGTACTCAGATTTGGAGTGCGTGGAGCACTTGTGTATTGGCAGTAGTGATACTGTCTGATTGGAGGTGAATAACAACTCTGTGCTTGAGTTGTTGTTGGGACTGTAATTGAGAGAGTGAGTTCTTGAAGAGATTTATAGTTTATGCCCTAGAGGTGTGGGAGCCCTAGAGGTGTGTAAGGAAGAAGACTGTGGCATCTTCTTTGTTGTATTTCCTTCTGGAAGAGTATTAATACAATTTGGTATTGTCTCTCATATTTTGTGTTATTTCTAAATTCTATTTACTTGTTACTTTTGGTTAATTCTACATTTAGTTGCTTGTACATGGTAATCAATTGTGCTTCCTAGATCCTAACAGTGGAAATAGAACATGTTTGTTGTTCTAGATTCCTGACAAGTGGTATTAGAGCTAAGGGTGCAGGGAGCAAGTTTGTGTTTGATTATAGGTCATTCTCAAGATTTTTTGATTGAGTGGGAGTATAACAATGGCAGAAGAAAGTATACTAAGAATGGAGGAATTGAAAAGCATGAATGGTCAATTACGGTGTTATGGAAAGAAAGAGCAGGTAAAGAAATATTATTGGTTGGTAGAAGATCAGCATGAAGGAACTGAAGAAGTAGATGTTGTAGGTGTTGTTACACAAGATGCTCTGGTATGATCCTTGGATAAAGTAGAACCTTGTTTTATAGATTCTGTTGCCTCTTTCCATGCAGCTCGAAATAGATTATTTTTCCATGTTAAGGTCTTTGGAGACTTTGGAAAGATTTATTTAGGGGTTGGTGTGCCTTGTCAAGTTATTGGCAAAGGGGAAGTGAAGCTAAAATTGCAAGCGGCCAACACATGGGTGTTGAAGGATGTCATGCAGGTCCCAGTTCTGAAGATGCGGCTAATTGCTTTAGGAAATTTGGGTGATGAGAGATGCACAGGAACTCTCATAGCGGATGCACTTGAATTAATGTGTGGTAAGAAAGCATGTACTCTTTATCTACTTACTTGTATTACTGATTCTTCTTTTGTTGCAAAGATGTGGCTTTGTAGGCTTGGTCACATGATCAAGAAGGAGATGCATGTTCTTAAGAGGAAGTCAGATGTCTTTGATAGACTTAAGAACTGGAAAGCCTTGGTGTTCATGGAGGAGATGATGGATAGAGATCAGCAAATGGGACTGAGTAACTCTAAGTAGGGTAGTTTGGATTGGGTTTTGATCTAAAGAGAGCTCATAGGTAAAAAGTCATCACTCATAAGAAAACACAGGTACCAGCGTCAGTCAGGAGGAACTAGCGTCAAACAGACAGGTGTCGATGTCGGTCATGTGCAGACCAGAGCCAGTGGTGTCAGACAGGGTAAGACCGACGTCAGTCAAAGAACCAATGTCGATGATAGGTAGACACCGATGTCACTCAGGGAACTAGTGTCGGCAGTCAGGATAGTCACATGTAACCGATGTTGGTTGGATGCAGACTGTGTGGTGATCGAGGTCAGTCAATGGAATGGATTTTGGGTGGATAGCAAGCTGTCAAAGAGTCTCAAATGCCCATATGGAGGACTGAAAGGGTAAGTAAGCCTCAAATTCATTATTCCTCTTCTTTATACTCATTGCTCACTGCAAAGCAGGAAGGATCCAAGAAACAGTGGGAGCATGGCATGAATGAGGATGCAGAACCAAATGGGAGATTTGGTAGGGTTACTAGCTGGAAGAAAGCATTGAAAGACGAATGGATACCTTAGTTAAAGAATAGAGAGAATGGATATGTGAGATGGAAGGCCAGGTCATATGGTCTTGAAGAAGCTCTAGGATAGTGGTATAGGTTTGACAGGTGGATGACAAAGCATGGCTTTAGTCAATGTCATTGTAACTACTGTGGTTACTTTACCAGGTGGATGATGGTTGTGACATTATCTTGTTACTGTATGTTGTGTGTTTGCTTGATGCAGGGTTACACATATAGGGTTTTTTTTGAGCTAAAGGTAAAGTTAGTTTAGAGGTGTGTCATGAAGAATTTGAAGGAGCAAAATTATTTGGCATAAGTGTGTTCTAGAGACATGGAAGATCACAGGTTGATTTTGTCTCTGGATGATTGTTTGAAACCGGTTAACACATCGATGGGTTAGACAGTTCTATGAATAGTGTCTTGATTCACATGATGAGGTTAAGTACATGCATACTAGACCTGGGTTTGCCCACATAGTGGGAGTTATCAATAGGTTTATGGCCAATCTGAGAAAGAAGCATTGAAAAGCGATTTAGTGGATTCTTAGGTATCTGAGAGGGACCAACAACAAGTCGACATGCTATGTAGGGTCAAGTTCTTTTCTACATGGGTTTATAGATGTGGATGTGGCAGGTTACTTAGATGACATGTGTTGCATCACAGGTTGTGTGGTGGTTGGTATTTAGGATTGATCTTAAAGAGGGATACAAGTCAAGAAATAAATTAGATGGTGTATAAGTATAGGTACAGTGCAGCTGTTTATCTCTAAGTGGGAGATTGTTACGTTGTGGAGCTAAAAGCTTCACTGATGTAGACATTAGAAGAGGTTGCTAAGTGTCATAGTCACCAATGTCAATCAGGGGTAGACAAGAAGGCAACCAACATCGGTAGTAGTCAGCCGACGTCAGTTACCTCCAGACAGACAGGGACCGACGTCAGTCACCTGTGCAGTTTTGAACTGCGAGTTCCACGGATAGTTCATTAACAAATCAATTGTTTGCATGAAGAAGGCTAATTTTAGCCTTAGAGCTGTGGATGTAATTATTTTAATTGGATGTCTAATTATTGTTTGCATGAGATGTATTTAAGAGACTCATGGGTTGTATTGTAAAGTGTGCTAGTTTGAGAGTTGAGCTTGGTTAGCTCCTTCAGTGTGAAGAGAGCAAGGGTAGCTCCTCTTAGTTCCATGGGTGTGTGTGTGCAAGGTCAAAGGAGAATTATAGGGTAGTAAGATCAAAGGTGACAACAACACATCAAAGAGTAATAGAGGAAGGCAAGGTAGATCCTTCCAATTGTAAGATCATTTGAATTGCAAGTTGTTGCAAGTTCATGGGAGATCTACATGGTAAGTAAGATCGGTTGATCTACAGGTGTATGTGTGTGTGAGATCTAGGTTTGTAGGTGTGCAGAACTAAGTTGATTTGTAGGTGTGCAAGATCAGGGAGGTCAGCAACATAATAGGAAGCAAGATCAAGTGAGATCTACTTAGAGTATGTTGAATACTTGGAGTACGGTGTGTACCCAAAATTTGGAGTGCATGGAGCACTTGTGTACTGGCAGTAGTGATACTGACTGGTGGTAATGGCAGTAGTGATACTGACTGGTTAGAGGTGAACAACAACTCTGTGCTTTAGTTTTTGTTGGGACCATAATTGAGAGAGTGAGCTCTTGAAGAGATTTACTGTTTATGCCCTAGAGGTGTGTAAGGAAGAAGACTGTGGCATCTTCTTTGTTGTATTTCCTTCTAGAAGAGTATTAATACAATTAGGTATTGTCTCTCATATTCTATGTTATTTTTGAATTCTATTTACTTGTTACTTCTGATTAATTCCTCATTTAGTTGCTTGCACATGGTAATCAATTGTGCTTCTTAGATCCTAACAGTGGAATCAGAGCATGTTTGTTGTTCTAGATTCCTAACAATAAACCTTTCTATTCTTGGCTTGTTTTCCATTGTTATGCATGCCAAGTGTGACACCCATTATAAGATGGTAAAAATAAGAGGTTACAAAGGAATTAGTTATTTAGGAATTTAGTTTGGAATAAGTCTTGGGTAGTTAGGATGAGGGGACTAGGTCTTGAGGTGACTCATTAGGGGAGGATTAGTAATAGGGTGAGGTGGCTAGGTAAGGTGGATAAAGGGGTTTTTAATTAATTTAAGTATTTTAAATTAATTAAATATGTAAGGAGTAAAAGTATGGGTTAGGGAGATTAATTATTTTTATTAAAATGGGTTTAGGGGGGTTTCGACATAGGGAGTTATGCATGTACGTGTGACATAATTTTTGTGTCTACATAGGTATTATGGCTCCCTCAACATGTGGGTAAGGCATGGATAAAGTATGATCCTCCATATGTAAAAGAAAGGGTAAGAGTGGTGCAATTGGAGTATGCATAAAATTTCTCTCATCTATTATGTGAGTAGATGATATGGACTCTTGTAGGTGCAAAGGTGAAGTGGGTGGGGTACCACTCTCTATAGGCATAGAAGAAGTAGGTGAAGAGGGTTATTCATGAGGGTATAATGCAGGAATGATGTTCCCTTTAACATGTCATTGAGGAATTGGTAGGGTGTGGTCTTCAATCAGTAAGAGGATAGGTAATATTGGTATAAATGGAGTTAGGATTATAGGCTTTTTAGGTGGAAAAAGGAGTGGCAAAGGAGGCTCTTCTTCTTGAGGGAGTGGAATAAGTGAACTAGGATCTTATACCTAAGGAGGAAGAATGGGAAAAATAGGTGCCATTAATGTAGGAGAGGAGTCAATGAGATAGATGTCTCTTATTGAGGGGCAGGTTAAACTAAAGGTAAAGGAAAAACCATATTAACTGTATGGATATTATGATCACTTGAGTTAGTTATGGAATGGAAAATATGTTTATTTGGTGAATAGTTAGGAAAAGGGTGTTTAAACACTTACATAATTTGATTAGGAGGTGAGTTAGGTTTATCTAAGATGATCTCACCTCTATCAAGCATCTCTTGAACAATGTTCTTGAGTATCTTACAATTGTTAGAGTTGTGGCCTTTAACTTGATAGTAATCATAAAACTCATCTTCCTTGTACTAGGTTGGGATATGATAGAAAGGATCAAATTGTATAGGATGTTTAATCTAAGGAAGGGTTATGACATCTTGTTGAAATAATTTCTCCAAGATGGATGTATATGATTCCCTAATGGGAGTGTATTATATTTTTTCATACCATTGTTGGAATTGCTTGGTCAGATTTGGAGAAGTTGAAGTATATGATTGGTTTGTGGTTGTGGAAGAGGCTGACTTAAAAACCAATGCATTGGTAAAGCCTTTATCCTTTTGGTTAGAGGGAAAATTTTTAAAGGAGTCATTTGCCTTAGTATTGGGATTCTTTCTGTGTAACTTAACTTTGCCTTCGTTAATAAAGCAAACGTCTATTTTCTATGCCATTGTAAAAGCTTCATAAAATGTGCAAAAAGTCTATACCTAGAGTGTGGATGAGATGTACTTAACACATGCCCTTGATAAAATCTCAATAAGCTCAAGTTGGGGTAAAGAGAAGGAGAGTTGATTGATCAAGATTCTCCAATGAGCGACAAAATCAGCAATAGACTTGTCATCAAATTGTCTAATAAAATAAAGGTTTGTTAAAGAAAACTTCTTAGAAATGTTAATAGATAAATGGTCGAGGAATATTTATGCAAGTTGGGAAAACAAGAAAAGAGAGTGTTAGGGTATAGAGCTATACCAATCGAAGGTAGCACCTAAAAGAGACATAGGGAAAGTGCAAAGTAGTAATGCATCATCATGCCCTATTAAATAAAAAGCATGCCTAAATGCTCACAAGTCCTATTATGGGTCATCTTTACTCTAAAAATGAGTAAATTTAGGGAGCTCCCATTAGATTGGATAAGGGTGAATAGGAAAAAAAGGATGGATTGGTTCATTGCATATTTGATCATAAGATAATACATTCTTTGAACTAAAAATGGATGTCTCTAGATTAGACATCTTGTCCATTAGCATCTTAATGAGGTTTGCAGGGGGATTCCTCCTAAGTTATAGGGAAGCTAATAGGAAGTAGAGGGAGTGTATGACATAGATTTTTGATATTGTGTCGAGGTAACATAAGGATAATGAGTCGTAGGCTGAGGTGTGGAAAGAAAAGGGACTTGTCCCATTGGGTTAGAGATTATGCCTTGGTTGGTTGTTGTTTCTACGGGTTGAATTATTGGCATGGTTATACTAGATGAAGGGTGAGTCATAAATTAGGTAATTAAAGGTGCAAGGGTGGATGCAATAGGTACTACTAAATTCTAAAATGGGGTGTGACTTGGCTGAACTGGTTGTGGTTGTAAAAGTAGGGAAGTTACACCAGTGTTTAGGTGGGATTGGGTGGTTGAAAATGCCACATTTTGAACATTATTTATAGTTGGGTTACTCATCAAAGTGGTGGTTTGGGTAACCATTGGGAAATTAGTGGAGGCAATTGAAACTAAGGTTGTCTCTATTAAAGAGGTTGGCATACCATAGATTGGGTCACCCACATAATTATGAGTTTGACTCATAGCAAGGTAATGATGAAGGGTTGCCACATTGTGACCAAGAAATTTATCAAAATATTGATCTCCATTAGGCACAATGGGAATTCAGTGAGGGTTGGGAGTATGCTTTGTATCTAAAGTATGATCCATGATAGAATCAAAAGTGAGAGGAGAAGGTGGAAGTGGTTTTTAGTTTGCATAATCAGTAAGAATTTTGGCCTAAACTCGTGTCAATACCATACAAGAGGTGGTTTAAATAGTCTTACTATCTTGTATTTGAAATAGAATAAAAAACCTAGTTTAAGTGTAGGAAAATGGGTTATTTTAGCTTGATATTTTGAGTAGATGAAATTATATAGTCACCGACGTTGGTAGGGATGAGCGAAATTAGTAGGAAAAGTTTGTTGACATCGATGGAATAACTGATGTTGGTAGGTAAAGTCTGCCAATACTGATAGTGTTAACCAATGTAGATCACTATAAAATCTTGGGAAATAGAAGATATGATATTTTAAGAAATCAGAGGTTTGAAAATAGGTAAAATAGTGGATGCAAAAGGTCTGTATAAGAAGGAATAACACTCAGAAAACTTGAGATAATAGGTTATAAAAACTAAGTTTAAAAAATATTATTGATTTTGTGAATCAATAAAAAGGCATCCTTGCCAACTTAAAAATATAGAAGGCAATTAAAAAGTAGAAAAAGAACATGCAACCAACAACTATTAAATCCTAGAGATTAATTTTAGTCTCATGTGGGCTTATGCCTTAATCAGATAGTGAGAAGAGAATTTGGTTATCGAAAGTATTAGAAAGCAATCTAAAGCTGGTTTCAAGTTATTTTTGGTGCTCAAGAGAAAATTTGTGTTAGACTAAGTATGTGGCTTGTTATAGGAGCTTGCTCTCTGCACTTTGTGAACCTAGAGCCAAGCCCAGTTACTTAGCCAAAATATACCTTCTGTCTATAGATGATACTCTGCCAGAGAACGGAGTGGGTTCTCCCCTTGTTGGTGAAATCCAAGAAGAATAGTCAGGTAGGGTAAGGTGATCCACCAGGTGATGAAATCTTGATGGGCCTTTTCTCAATTGAATTTATATGCTTGTTTATGTGAATGTGATTTGGTTGTGTAACATAGGAGCACTAAAATTTATTCAAAATGCTTGTAATTAACTAGGTGAGTTAATATGCAACAAGCAAACTATAAAATACAATAAATTTTAAACCCAAATCTAAAATGTTTAGATTCAAATGAAAATAGAGAGGAAATAAGAATAGAGTATGAATTTGACTATCCTAATGTGCATGCAAGAGGAATTAAAGAAAGGATTCTCTTTTTTTTGTAAAAGAAAATGACAAATTGCTTTTAGAGGCAAGGAGAAAAGAAAGAAGATTTCAGTTTTAATGCCTTTTTTATAGAGAATAAGATATTTAATTTTTAATTTTTAAGAGGAAAGAAAATGAAGAAGTGCAAGAAATGAACCTAAGGAAAACTCCAAGATCCCACCAGGCATGCCAAAATGTATCACTAAATTTTGTCTATTTTAAGTCTAAAGGAAAATAGAAAGAAGGATAGGGATAAGTGATTAGAATGAACCTAGATTTGGTTAGCATGTTCTATCTAGATGTTGTGAGTAATCCTCTTTGGCTGGGGAGGACTACCTTCAAATAAGTAAACACTACCACAAGATGTTTGTTAGTATCTAAATGAGTGGGCTACCAAGCTACCCGCTTATTCTAAGAAGTGTGAAACTTCCCTAGAGATGACATTCCACTTTCTAGAGGTAAAAGAATAATAAAATAACTAAAAGAGAGGTAAAGAGAGAGTGAAAAAGAGATAAGATAACCATTATTAATAACCTATATGTAATAGAGAGTGACAGGGTGTAGGTGAGGTACTTTTTTGGTGTTTTAGAAGTTGTCTGGGTAGGTTTTGAAGAGGCTAGGAAATTGACAGTCACTGATGTCAGTAGGAGTGTGATCAATATCAGTTAGGCTACCAAGGTTGGTAGTGAGGTAACCAATGTCAATTAGGTTACCAAGGTTGGTAGGGGAAATATTTATTTGAAAAGTTGTAGAGGGCTTTCTCAGGTCTAGGAAATGGTTTGAATCATGTCAGGGAGGTTGAGAGAGTTAGGAGAGGGAGATTATGGCTTGGTTAAGTCTTGTCAGAGGTTTGGTATGCTAGGTAATGGGGAAACAAGCAAGGAAGCTTTGTAACTCCCTCATTGGCGTATGGTCAGAAGTGCATAAAGTAGTGCAGCGTAGATATAAAGAAATAAAAGAATAAATATTTAAATGACCTATGGTATCAGTGATATACTTAGCTATGGTGGTCATTGAATGATAAGTGTCAGGTTGATGGTCCTCATTAGGGAGTCTAAACTAGAGTTCCTGAATAGAGTGAACACGTAGGTGTTAATGGTCTTCAATAGCTTAGTTACTGATTATGATTGACTCTTACAGGGTGATTGTCAGCTTGGATGTCAAAAATAGAATTTCAAGAACTTGAATGAGAGTAAGAAGTGATTTTCTTAATTTTTACTGACATGAACCATAAGTTGGAGTTTGGATTATATTTTTTATGTCAATGATCCCACTGACGTCGATCATGGGTTGACCAATGTCAGTGGCCCTAAAATAGACAAACCTTTCTATTTTTGGCATGTTTTCTATTATTGTGCATGTTAAGTGTGACACCCATTACAAAATGGTAAAAATAAGGGGTTAGGAAGGAAGTAGTTGTTAAGGAATTTAGTTTGGAAGTGGCAATAAGTCTTGGGTAGTTAGGATGAGGGGACCAGGTCTAGAGGTGACTCATCAAGGGAAAATTAGTCATAGGGCAAGGTGGCTAGGTAAGGTGGCAATAGGGGATTTTAATTAACTTAATTAAGTATACTAAATTAATTAAATGTGTGGGGTAAAAGTATGGGTTAGGGAGATTAATTGTTATTATTAAAATGGGTTTAGGGGGTTTCAACATAGGGAGTTACACACATGTGTGTGATGTAATTTTGGTGTCTATAACCTCCATGAGCACATTATTCCTACCAATCCTTCTTATAATTAACAAAAATACGTTATTCAAAATGCCTCCCATTATATGATACTCAGTGCTACACTCTATCATAGAGATTATGATGGAACTCTGGTATGTTGTTTAACTTTTGTAGAATATGGATTAATGCTTAAAAATTTTCACAAATGGATTTATGGGGGCCCACACTAGTGGAATAGTCCTTGCCAAGAAAATCCTATGAACTAGGTATTATTAGCCCACTATGAAAGTAGATGCATGCACATATGTCAAGAAATGTGTACCTTGTCAAAAACATTCTATCCTAATTCATGTTACAACATGAGTACTTCATCTTATAACTAATCCTTGGATGTTTTCAAGGTGGGGACTCAATATCATAGGAAAAATCAATCCTACTTATTTAAATTTCCACAAACACATTCTCACTATGTTCAAGTATGTTACTAAGTGGGTCGAAGCAAATATCTTCACTTACATAACCACTAAGAAAATTTCCAAATTTATTCAGAATCACCTCATCTTTCACTATGACACTCCATTTGATATCATTTTTATAATGGAAAATCATTAAAAAATAATGATGCAAAGGCATATTGTCCCTGATACCATGTCAAACAACACTTTTCCACTCCTTATTTTCCCTAAGGCAATGGCCAAGCTAAGGAATCTAACTTGGCCATTATCAATATTATTAATAATATTGCCAATGTTGCTAGTTTTGATTGATACTTTTCCTATCCTATGGGCCTACTGTACCAATACCAAAACCCCAATAGGAGCTACACCTTATTCCTTAGTTTTTGGTATTGAATCTATTCTCCCTATTGAGATCAAGTTGTATTCCTTATGCAATCATTATAGGATATCATCAATGATGATGAGTATAGAGTAGCTTGGATAAAATAACTAGAACTACTTGATGAAAAATGGGTAGCCACCTTGAATTATATCCAAGCATATAACAAATTATTCCATAGCTATAAAAATTACATCAAACCCAAAGATCTTAAACTTAGTGATCTTGTGATGAAAAAGAATAAGAAAATACCAATGTAGAGCATGTAAATAAGGGAATATTTGAGCCTATTTGGCTAGAGTAATTTATTATTATGGTTAACCATGGGTATAAAACATACAAGTTGACTACACCATATAGGTAAGTTCTAGGTGATCCTATGAATATTATGAAGTCTCAATCACTTTTACCCTTGATTTGCTTGAATATTGTCTGTAAGGACCCCTACTTGGGGGCATGTCACAACATCTTCCCTTCACATATTTTTATAATTATGTTGATCCCTCTATTTTCCCATACTATTACCATCTTAATCTTGATTTAAATCTATAAGAATAAAAGATAGATTCAAATGCCAGATTTAGAGAAAGATTCAACAAACAATTTTGATTTGGTCATCATCGACACATCCTTGAAAGTAATATCTCAAGACACTTCAACATGGTTTTTCTATATAGTGGTCTTTTAAATCATATATTTCATATTTTACCAAGTCTTATCCCATTAATCCCACTTTGATATCTTCTTATCCCAATATTGCTATTAATAAGTAGTTTTTTTTCACTTTAGGAGGAACTATGGTAGTTTGAGGTCCATTTGGACTATTTTGACAGTGTTCAGTTCTGAGGTTAGCTTAGCCACCCTTCCACACTCTTGATGTTTTATGATAAATTTAATCCATAACCTCATTATTTTTTGAGCAATTTAATCTATGCTCTCACCATTTTATGAGTAAATTAAGCCATGCTCTTGCCATTTTACAAGATTAGTAATTTAAACCCTAACCCAAGGTTGATTTTTCCTTTGCTAGATGGTTCCATTATACATTTGTTTATATCCATTTTCACATCCTAATTTACAAATATTATTGTATATATATTATTCCGAAAATCCTAAACACTTGAAAAATTCCAAAATTTCTAAAAATAAAAAAGGGATTAAAATCTCCATGAGAGATATAAAGACATAGAATTCTAGACATTTGAAAAGGCCTAAAATATCCAAGAGAGATATAAAGCCTAAAAAAAACATTCATATTTTCCTAAATATATTCAAAAATCCTTATATATTCATTTTAGTCATAAAACATTGTTGGGATGTGTCCTTCCCAAATCTACCCTATTTTGAGCAAATCAGATCAATCCAATCCAATCTCACAACTTCTGCC
Source organism: Torreya grandis (assembly GCA_037957365.1). Taxonomy (NCBI): domain Eukaryota; kingdom Viridiplantae; phylum Streptophyta; class Pinopsida; order Cupressales; family Taxaceae; genus Torreya; species Torreya grandis. Next base: position 857,060 of record JARHVA010001767.1, on the reverse strand, counting down.
CTATTTGTGGTACGTCAAACTTGTAGATTATTTCAAGATGTTTTATTCCCAATTTATCCTCCTTTTAGGTAACCTTTATTGTGGGCATCATCAAATTATCAATATTGTTGAGCCTTCACATGTGGAATTTAATTTGATTTATGACAGGATGTTTTATGTTACTTTTTGTTTTCTTATTTATGTAATTACTTGTTTGATTATTTGTTTAATTTTATTATATTTCCTTGACTCAACCCATTGTGACAACATGGTCATCATCATGGTGCTTCCTATCATGCAGTTTTACTTGAGTCTATCCATATATATACATTTCCTAGTATGCATATATAAACATTTCCATCATGGTTTTTATCATTAGTATATTATTATCAATTATTTATTGGGTTAGGTGTTTGTCCTTACAGACACTAATACTAAGTCATCATGGTGAAAAATATATTGTGATACATAAAAAATCAAGTATTGGGAGCTTATAGGAAAATTTTATAGTAGTAGTTTATCCCCTTGCAGAATCATCTATTGTCTAATCCCATCATTTCAGTCATTTTTGATGCATCACATCTTCCCATTTTCCATGATCAAATCAAAATAATTGAACATTATACATACATACATACATACATACATACATACATACATACATACATACATACATACATACATACATACATACATACATACATACATACATACATACATACATACATACATACATACATACATATATATATATATATATATATATATATATATATATATATATATATATATATATATATATATGCTAATCAAGACATGAATCTCTAAATAAGAATATCAAAGAGAGTCATACACATTTGTCACCATTGGATTATCATCTATATATGTATGAAATGAATCTCTAAATAAGAATATCAAAGAGAGTCATACACGTTTGTCACCATTGGATTATCATATAGTATATTTTTCATCATATTCTCTCCCAATTTCTAGGAGAACTACATTGGCTTGAGGTTCATTTAGAATATGTAGGCAACACTCAGTTACATTTAGTTTCTAGGGTTAACTTGACCACAATTATATCATTGCTATTTAACCATCATTTTCTTCTGCCAATCATTTGTCATCACTTTGTGCATCCCTATGTCTTGGATTTTTATGGCTGTTTCATTCTTTAAAAATTAGTTGTACCATCTACACTTATATTTTCAACTAATCATATTTAGTCTATATAGCAGGTTACATCCTTGAGCTATGTTTTCAATCAATAAATCAATTACTCAAACAATTTATGAAATTAAAAAATCACCCTATAGGGGAAAATCAATTAGACTGATCAATGATAAAATCCATCTTACTGGGGAAAATCAATTTAATCAATGACCATTCTCCCCTCTTTAGGGAAAGTCAATAATTTAGTCTTTCTTCTAATTCCAAGCTCACAACATTCAACCTATTTGGGCAAATCAAAGTGTGAAACTTGTTTCAAGATAGATCATTTCCTTAAGCTCACAAATTTTGCCTTGTTTGGGTTATATTAAAGTCTGACATTTATCTTGGGATGCATCCTTCCCAATTCCCCCCTCTCTAAGGCAAATAATTTTTTTACTCTATTCACCTTGGAAATCAAAGTTTGAAATCACTAGATCATTTGGATTAATCTCATCCATTGGTTAATCTCACTCTTATTCTTGTCCATTTTCTTCTTTATTTTTGAGGGCTCATCTATTTAAATCATTTTTTTATTTTTCCCTCAAGGGGACATCTATGGATTATCAAGCACCTTCTAGGGCCTAAATCTGAACCCATTAGACCATAAATTTATCAATTATTAACATGTCATTCTTCAGTCTTTAAAATTTATTCTTAATGACTTTTTAATTATTTGAAAATACATTACTTTGCCTTATGTCTCAAAATACCTTCTCAAATAGGGGAAAAATATAGACACTTAAAATCAAACACTTTATGTCAATTCTAATCAACCTTATATTCATTATTCACCCCCCATAGTCAATTAGTTATGTCTTCTATTAACACTTTAAACCTCACAAAAATTACTGTTCTTCTAATTTTTAATTAACCTAATCTTCCGCCAATGGAATTTTCCATAAATTTTAGAATATACATATTTATCTAAAATAAAAAAGGTAATACTACCTCATCTTAGGGACATCACATCGAAAAGGAGAGAAGTGGAAACAAGATATTATACTATCTTATACCTTCTTACACACTCTTCCTTCTTACACTATCTTATAGACTTCAAAATGGGTCATGATTTCATTTCTCTTTTTAAACTCTTCCACACTCAAAATTTCCTTAAATGGATCCTCTTAAATTTCCATCCTCTAATGGTGATGAAGGTGAGGACTCATTCCTAGCCCTCTATTTGGAGATCAAGATGGACAGTCCTCACTAATTCAACAAGTCTATAAATTGAAGGTACCCCCTCCATTATAGACAATCTTATTGAATCTAAAATTAATGTGCCAAAATACCTAAGGATATTCATAATTCTCAAACCAATTATCAAGCTATATCAAGTGTATACAAGGGGATATGTTTCCCACATGTAGATTTTACATCTCTAAGGACTTCTAGTTCTATAATATGAGCACATACCTCTTCAAAATTATAAGTAAATGAAGCATTTCAAAAAAGGTATAAAATGTTTGTGTTTTGTCTTTTATTTGATTCACCTTTTGTTTAACATTACTCAAATATGGTGAATACACCTAGGGTATTAGTTTCATTCAATGTTTTTGATTTGTATTCACTAGTGGTCAAAATAAGCCTATTTGGATTCCTATCCCAAAGCCACTTATTTATTTATTTAATTTACTTATTTTTAGGTCTTATCAATTATGACTTACTTAGTTTAGTCTCTTTCCTACATATTGTATGTAGTCCACTTGTGTGTTAATGGCTGGTCAACTACTATGATCTTCTTTTCCATTGTGGATCCTCCACTATAAGGTTAATACTCATGTGTTTACCACTTCACTAATGGCATCTATGTGAATGTCACTTTTTTTTTTATTGAGTGATTAATATGTTTTTATCATAATTACCACTACTTGGCTTATGATGGTCTCTTTAGTGATAATAATTTACCCTTCCTTGATGTAATTATATAAAAGATATAGGATGGAAATTTATCTCTTAAGGTCTATAGGAAAAATACCCACATAGACTAATATCTACAAGTAGAATTTCACCATCAGGCTTGCTATAAATATGCTCTCTTTTACTCTATAACATCAATAAATTTGAAAATATCAGACTCAAAGAATTTAAAAAAAAATATTACATCAAAAAAACCTTAATGGAAAATGTTTATATGAAATGGGAGATTGATAAAGTGTTTCTTAAGATGAGAATTCAAAGATAAAGAGATAATGGTGTGATTTTAGATGATTCTAGGATTACCATCCCCTATATTAAGGGCATATTATAAAAAATATCTAGAATTGTGAGGAAGGTGGATATAAAAATGACTTTCAAACCTCATAACATGCTCAGAACATCTTTAGATTTTTAAAAATATTTTATTGATCCTATAACAAAAAAAGGTGTTTACATCATTCCCTATTCTTTCAGTAGTTCTTATGTTGGGGAATCATGCAGGTCTCTACAAACAAGACTCAAAGAAAATACTAGAGGTAATGATTATACTAGAAAATTATGCCTTGCAGAAAACCCACATATCATGAAGCACCAAATCATTTTAGATCAAGCAAAAATTTTAATGAAAGAGGAGTATTGGAAAAACAAGATATGAGAAACCATTGAGATAGAGAAAAGGCCAAAAAATATGAATAAAGACAATGGGTTAGGCATTGGTGAGCCATGATTCCTCATCATAAATTATTTAAAGAATCAAAGAAAATCACTTAGTGGATAATTTATGTTTCCTTAATTAATACTTTGAGGTGTTCAATCATTTAGGCTATTGAGGGGTTGAGGAGGTTGAATACCTCTATTTGTCACATTCAAGTCTTATCATTATTATTTATGAATGTAGTCTTTTCTATGTATTTTCAAAGAATTTATTCATTATATATTTCTTACCTTAAGGATGGACACACATATAGTGTTTAAAACATTTGCAACATAATGAATCTAAAAGTCTCTTTTTCTAATCCACTACATCATGGCAATCTACACATATTATCCTTTTGAATTTTCACACTAATACTCCAATGGCCATGAAACATATTTGTATTAATTATTTTTTATTAGATAAGGTAAACCTAGGTTTTATAGGGACCCATAACCACACAAGTGAAATAAAGAGTTTTAACCAGGCCTTACATGGACAAATGAACAAAAATAAAAAAGTCTAAACAACAAAAACAAGAGTAGACACAAAAAACATGTTAATTAGGGGGACCCTCCTAGGTATCCTCCATAGAAAATTTTTCCTTTGTTAAGAAGTTGGTCTTATCTTTTGAGGCTTTGGCTCTAGTCTGATTCTTGGGAACCTTAGCTTATTCACCAAGGAGAATCATCCTCAGGCATTTCTTGCCTTTCACTTGGGGGAAGGGATGCTTAGGGGGGACCCCATTATGGGACCTTAGGGGGGATTTAGGGTCCTTATGGGATTTGATAACTAGGGAAAGGTGAGGGATAGGGTAGAGTACACCAACACATGGGTTTTGGCCTCTTCCACTCAATGAAGCTCGCTCTAATCTTGGATTAATTTTGCCAAACTAAAACCTACCTACTAGACCTTTATATTAAAATTTTACAACATTGCTTTATTTTTCTCATGTTCCTCTATTAAAATGGCCTTACCTTTCTGATCATAGGTTGAGGGAGAGCTAAGGGTGATGGGTTTAGGTTTAGGGATGAAAATCATTTTCAAGGGAAGGTCATCTAGAGGGGAACAGAATAAGCTAGGGTACAACCATGTTTCACTCGTAGAAAGATGAGGCCTTGATACAAGATCAGGTTATCTACATTAAGCTAGTGGAGGAGGTCTATGCTTTCTAGGGATTTTAAGAGAAAATAGGGAAGGATGATCTTAAAAATGATGAAATGATGCAAAAATATCAATGTGTACTTACCTTTTAGGGTCATGTACCTCATGAACTATAATTAGACTTTGAGCCAATATTTGGGTAGGTCAACATGGGGAAATCCCTTTTTCTCCATTTGCACAAATTCATTAGTTCAAAAAACCACTAGAGTGACTCTTGTTTCTTTGGTTGATCCTTGTATTCTTTTGCACCTATACAAACCATGCTCATGACTTCTCCTATAAACTCATTAGAAACATTAATGAAAATCCCCCTCATGGAAACCTTCCTTTTCAACCAAACAATAATGGAATATTTTACCACCAGAGGTTTATGTTTAATGATACACTCCATATACTCTTTTATCCCACCTTTCTTTAGCTTTTCCACACCTTTTTATTTTCATGAACTTCTTTGTAGGATGTTGGGTCCATTAGGTATCTATCACCACCCATGTTGATAGGAGTTCCAAGGTTGGAGGGAGCAGGTCGAGGGTTCTGGATGCTAGAAAATAGCTAGAGCTTGTGATATGAGGGATTCCCTCCAAAGCCTTTCAATCATAATTATGTCCCTTGCCTTGAAATGAATGTGGGAGTAGAATTCCATGATTAGGCCCTTTAAGGTGAAAAACCACATGTGAAAATACATGATGGATTTAAGCAGCATGTGTACCTTCATCATGGATGATAGTAAGTGTAGACACCTAAATTTGGCCACTGATGACCTCCAATCAGGGTTTTGACCAATTTATACCAAAATGCACAATTTTGCCTAAAAACACTAAAATGCATTAAAAGATTTGAATATGATGTATTCAAGTGATGATTTTGGCTAAGTATCATTAAATGAGGTAATGTAATTTATGGGCTAGCTAACTTTGATTAGATCATTTCGAGTCAAAATGCCAACTTTGCACTTAGGTGCTTTGGATTGCTTTTTTCTATCAGATTTCTTGTATGAGACATGTGCCTTTGTTATTTTATGTTGATAGCATCCTAAATAGGCATACATATTGAATACATCTTACATCAACTTCTAATTCTAGTCCAGTCAAATTTTAAACCAATAACAAGGCATTCTAATCAATTTAAGTAATTTGTGTACAAAGTGCTTAATCATGTTTAAAAGCTAATTAAACCAAATTAGAGCCTAATTAAGAATTCCATAGAAACTTGTTAAATACTTATTTGTGGAAATGAATATTGAATATCTACATCATCAGGTGACCTCATTTCTTGGGAAGACATCCCTAGGCCATAAATGCCACAAATATTAGGATTCATGCCTCCCATGCCTCATTAATGCCTTCCATGCCTCTTAATTGCTCCTCTATCCCAAATCTTTATGAGCCTATTTATTAATTTTAATTTCATAATTGGATTAATCTTTAGCCACACATCTCTATCTTGAGATGGATGGTTTAGGTTGATTTTAGCCATTTTCTAAAATCTATAAATAGAGAAGTCATGGACATCATTTCCAAGCTATTTGGTGTAAAGTTATAATGAAAAAATGATTCCAAAAGCTCTTGAAATTAGTGTTACCATGCAAAATTTATTTCAATCCAAGCCAAGCCAAAGCCACAAGGTGCCAAGGAGAAGAGGAGATAGCCAAGCCTCCTTTGATGAAGACTTCATGAGCAAAAACTAAGAAAGCCACTATAATAAGCATTTTAGAGCATCCAAGGAAGGTTAAAGAAGGTTTATTTTGCATTTTAGTTGTGTGTTTTATTCATGTTTGCTAACTAAGCTCTCCTTAGTGTCTAGGCCTAGAGATGTTATGCTAGTTAGTGTGTTTCTTTCATTTTGTTTTAATTTTATGATTAACATAATATTAATCCTCCTCTCTTGAGTCAAATTCCTAGCCCACATAATGGCATGCTCAATGGGACCCAACACATCCCACATATGAAGGAGAGCATAATGAAACTTTAAAATTTTAATTTGGATGCTTAAAACTCTTTCTAAGTGATTTTATAACTTCATTTGGCCATTTTTTTGTCACAAGTTGACACAGTAAGCATCGCTAATTGAGTAAAACTATCATCAATTTGCATAACCATCATCAGCTAGCATTAGTAAAACTAACGTTAATTTACATAACCATCACCAGTCTACATAAGATTGATTATCATCGATTAGTGTAATTGACAATGGTTTCTGTGTTTTTTTACACAAACCTAAGAGCTCATTTTTCTAAGTTGGTTATTTCAACTTCAAAAGTGCTTATAAGCTAAATGTCTTGATAATTTTTTTTTTGCAAGTTTTACTTGAAAAATCATCAAAGCAGCTTAAATTGATCCTTTTAAACTTCTTTTGGGGTGTTTTAAAATGAATCAAACTTTTCATTTTGGTGCTTAAAAGAAAATAATTTAGGGTTTTATTGCTTAAATCTTGTAGTTAGCTTTCAAAGTTATAAATTAAGACTAAGGGTCAAATGAACACCACCAAATCTTTTATTTGGGCTTAAAATTAAACACACTTATCATTTTTGTCTTCAATAGTTGCTTGATCTAATTTTGTTTAGAAAAGAGATGGGTGTTACATGTATGATCTTCCATTTGTCCCCTTTAGGGAACCCTTGGAATTAAAAGTGCAATTCCTATTACAAAAATCCTAGTCTAAGGCTTAGAAAGAATGTCATCTAAAGCACTCCCTAAAAACTCATCAAAGTTTGAGTGACCTTGAAAATGACCCTAAATTCTTTATATTAGTCTTTTATTTTCATGAAAACTTATCTTGCAAGGGGGATGTCATTACCTCCCATGAGTTCTTTAGGGAAGCTTTGACCTGGGATTTCATCTACTAGCATTGAATTCATTTGGCTCCATATTGGAGTTCACACGAGATGTAATGGCACTTTGGACATCACACTACATTGAGTGAATAATATGTAGTGGTTGTAAAAAGGAATAGAACATTTTACAACAAGCAAAGTGATACGAACATAAAATACATGCTTTTATTTTGCATTATCTAACTTGAAAGTCATTGTGCAATTGATTCCTTTAGAATGTTTAGAAACTGGTAGATCTTAGACAAATCCCCACTTGCCATGAAAGTGTTATTGGTGCAAGGTGTACCTAAAGGTCCATGTTTTAGTACTATAATTTAAGAGAAGTGGGGGTGTAAAAACCCTACTATATAATGTGCATTTACTTTTGGATGAACACTTAAAGTCCTCTCAAATGATGTATATTGATGGATTCTCATAATACCAAGCATCCTTATTAGTTTAGGATCTAAGGGTGATTAATTAGTTGTTTTTGTCCTATACTAAATTCTTGTTTGGAGTAAAAAATTGGTGTAAACAAATAATGCAAGCCAAACACATGTTCCCCAATTTTGTTTGAACAAGGTATTGTTATGTTGTCAAATTTCTAAGAAATCATCAATTTGCCTTGTTCAAAATTCATCAAAACTTGGAGTTATATCATCCATTTTGGTGTAGTTATGCTAAACAATTGAGTTTAGACATTTTACAAAGTTGTTTAAGTCCTTCATTTATAATATAAATTCAAAATTGCACCTTTATAAGTTCATAGGGTTGATGTGTTAAGTGGATTCACCATTTGTACTAAACTTGAGGGAACTTAGTTTCAATTTATAATTTGGGTTTAAGGTTGTTTAAGACTCATGATCATTATCACTACTTGATAGACTTCAATCATTTTGTGGTAAACAATTGCACTTTCAGTCTATGCACCACAACCTTTTGAGTCAAGAAAGGTAGTTTTATACTGCCAAATTTGTGAGAAATTATCTTTGCCTTAGAGAGTTTTTGAAACAAACATTTTATCACATCTTTTGGGTAGTCTAGTGTTATTATGCTGCCCAAAACATTTTAGATATTGTTTCATAGGCACTCTTGCATAGAGTTAAAATTTATTCCTACATTCTCAAACCAATCTAATTATACTTTTGTGAACCTTTTTTTAGCACAGTCACATTATTCACTTTTTGTCTAGCTTATTAGTCAAAAGAACCAAATTTTACACCATTATTTGTGAGAAAACAAACTATCTCTAAATTGCCTTTTGTTTCATACCTTATACCTATTTGATCAAGTCCATGTCTAAGAATCAAATGCCTAGTGTTTGTTAGAAGTATTTAAAAACCCATTAGATTAAAACTTTCATCTATTTTTAAGTCTAGATTTTGACACCATTTGGCCAAGAGTCCTAGCGCATGCCTTGTTTGAGCCTAGATTTTGACACCACGTTTGGCTAAAAGACCTAGAAAATTTTAATTTTTTTAGATTAGATTTATTTGAAACACTTTGACCGTAGATTTTGGAATTTCAATTTTTAGTTCATTTACTTAATTTGTTTATGTAAGATGTGTAACATTAGACACTTAACATTAACTTGTGTTATCAAAAATCTTTGCATAAACCTTTTTGATCCTCTTGATGAAACTAGACCGAGTTTGAACATAAAATTTTAGACATTATATTTTTAGAGTTTCTAGATCTCTTTGACCTTTTATTGAAGAAACATTTACTATGGATCTCGACATGTATTCTTATACTTGTAGTGGACTCATGTACAATCTAGGGATTAGTAATGTGGTTTCAAAGGAAGAAATGGTGCAAGACCCCTATGTAGATAATATTGCTTATGAGATAGATCCAAATTCCTCTTATAATACTTAATTAGGGAAACAATGCCAAGATCCATTGGCTAACTATTTGGTTAATACACCACCTTATTCAGAACAAGACCAAGAACAAACTGCATTATACCTAGCTACAATACCCACAATTGTTGAATGAGTTATTAAAAAATGGTTCTCTACTAATATGCCTTCCACATATGATCCATTTTTATTTGAGCATCATTTATTGGAGAATAAAGATGAGTTTTTGGTTAGAGCCATAAAGGTAGGGGCCAAGTTTCTAGCAGACTTCCTTCATGAGAATTTACCAAGCCTAGTAAGAATGCCCCACAACATTATTTATGATTAATAGGATTCTTATAGTGATCCTTTGGCTCTAGTCCAAATAATGTATCAGGACCCTAATATGCCTAATAGAGGCAAAAACCTCATGGAAGACCATTTTAACCAAATGTAGATGGCATATCAAACCTACTTGCATCTAACACATAATTTCAATCAGATGACCATGGTGAGAAAACATCTTATTGACTTAGTTCCTTCAATAGGAGTTTTGATAGAGTTAATAGGTCATGAAAATCAAAGTTTAGATCCATTTATGTAAAATACTTCAGTAGACAACTTGCTACATATGCCCATTATTGAAGAAGTGTCTTTTACGTCTACATAGAATAATGAGAAAAATATAGTGGACAATGTGTAAGCAACATATAATCCAAATCAAAGTGGTACTAACACATAAAAAAACTAGTCAAAAACATGTGCCTGTAGTTAATATCATGAGTGAACCATCATACCAAGGAGTAGGAGTTTCTACATGCTTCATCAAATGTGCAACTAATGAGATTAGGTAGTCAACCAACAACCAATATCATGTATCCACAATAGAATGTGACAAATCCTACTCCTCCTCAACAAGGGATGAGTAGTATTCCACAAAAATAGGCACAATCTAGTGTACCAACACAATAGAGGTTGAATGTATTACCGCTGTAATAAGAAGAAACTAGTGTACCACTCTAAAACCAAATGATAAATAACTAACAATGTGTAAATATTGGTTAGTGATAGATGTTATATATTCAACATGCTTTCACTTCCCAACAAGGATTCATGTAACAAGGAGGCTCTCATATTTCTCAAGTACCTACTAGACAACAATTAGTTCAGAATGTGCCACAAGTTTAGAGACAGGGTCTTGATTCACAAGTTCCCACTCAATAGAAAAGTTTGATTAGTCAACAACATGTCCATTTTCAACCACATTAGGGACATTATAGTTATATCCCTCCATACCGACCATAAAATCCTCCAAGTCAAATCTTCAAGGCCAACCTAAACCAAAATATCGCACAACCAAATGTGTAATTCCAAGTACATCATAATCCACGTATGCATATTCTTGGTCCATTTCCCAACTAAACCAATGTATCCCAATATATATCTCCATCATACCCAAGTCAAATTGTCTCACTTGTGACATCCCCACCATCTATCCAAACCAATATTCTCCCTCAAACCAATGTTCATTCTAATTTCCTATCCTAAGAATTGCAATAGATGAAGGATGTAATTATTGCCATTCAGGATGGGAAATAGACTAAAAATTTTAAGTTGGATGACATGTGTTCTTATCCATTCAACATGGAGTACTTGTAGATAACATTTCCTCTAGGATAAAAACCATCAAAATTTGATAAATATAAAGGGAAAGGTGACCCTAAGGCCCATTTAAATGAGTTCTTTATCACATGTCAACCAGTGACATATATATATATATATATATATATATATATATATATATATATATATATATATATATATATATATATATATATGTATATATATATATACACCTTTTGTTTTTGTTTCCAAGGAGATTAGGTAGACAAGCCTTAGAGTGGTTCTTAAAGTTGCCCAAGAATTCAGTAACAAATTTTGATGATCTTTTTGATAAGTCTATGCAACAATTTTCCTATAATCTTAAACATGAGATTTCATTGGTTGACTTAACACAAGCAAAATAAAAGGTTGGTGAGAGTTTTTCACGTTATCTATAGTGATGGAGAACCCTTACAAGCTAATTCACCCATAGTTTAATAGATAAATAATTAGTTGTTATGTTTACTAAAAATTTGCATAATGAGATAGCTTATCATTTGGATCTACAATGTGTGCATACTTTCAAGGAGATCATCGACAAAGGCTTATTGATTGAGAAATACCTTATTAATAAAGGGATCATCAAGCTTACATCAACTAATCAAAATTAGGGTACTAATTAGGGAAGTGTCCAAAGCCAACATCCAATCCAAGTGCAAGCATCACAATTAGTATAGGCCAATAACCAAGATAGACCAAATTACTTCAACCATAATAGAAATGTCATGGGTAATAGAGTAACTAAGTCACATCATGTATAAATAGTATAAACCTCATTTACACAACCTTTTTAGCTTACTCCTACCCAATAACCTCTCCAACCAATGTTGTAAGCACAACAACTGAGACCTACACAACAAATGTAGCAACCTTTACCATTACAAACTCCTCCTTCAAGGATAACTATGCCTACTCATCATGTCTTTAGTGACGTAGGAGAGCCTATTGATTTTGTATTTTAAAAAATTGTCATGGCTAATCTGATTAGTTAGCCTATACTAAATTATTATCCACAAGACATTCTTTATCCTGATTAGTACCATGAAAATGAATTTTGTGAATATCATTGGGTCAATGTGCATAATCTATGAAGATGTGTGTAAATCAAGAATTTGATTGAGAATATGTTAGATAATGGGGAGATAACATTAGATAATGGTGCTTCCACATCCAATCAAACTCTTAGGATTTATCAAAACCCATTTCCCTAACATAACACACAACAATAACATAACAATCAGCGATAACAACAACAACGTTAGTTAGTAAAAAAAATCAATAGTATCAAAATCAAAGACCAAGCCAACAAAATCAATAGAATCAATAGAAAAACCCACAATGTTAGAAAAATGGACAAAACCAAGGTCAAAATGGTAACAAACAATAAACCTACCATGAAATTGCATATGACTACAATAGGGTTGTAAGTCATATTGTAGTGGGTAGTGTTAATAACATCTATATTAATCCTAGATTGAGTACTAATCAATCTAGACCATTTATAAATAATACCACTCAACCAAATTACATGGATAATCCTTCTTTGACTTGGGACTGCACATAGGTGAACTAGAAAATTGGGACTTCCACTTTTGGACCTTATACCAATAACTTGTCTTTACCACGTGACCACATAAAAGTGCACCAACAATTGAGACTTGTCTTATCTTGTCTCACACCATTCCCAACATTTATTATAAATTATGGTCCAACATCTAATCCTGATTATGTAGTCATAACTTAGAGGTCAAAGATTACTATCCTAGGTCTACAACCATCTGCCACTCTGCCTATTTTCTAGCCAACCATTTATCCTCAAAATAAACCATTCACCATTGATCAAGACAAGAAGTTTGATATTATGGAATAATTACAAAAGATACCAACACAAATTTATATTTTAGATTCGCCATGAATGTCAACAACACACAAGAATATTTTGAATGAGTTTTTAACCCAATCCACTATTTCCAGTGACATATCCCCTGATAAATTTTAAGTTTTGGTTGGACACCTAGCTCCAACCCAATAAGTGACATTCAACCAAAGTGATATGTCTTCCATTGGACCACTCCATAATAGTCCATTGTACATAGAAATTTGTATAAAGTGGCATAAAGTGTAATGTGTCCTTATCAAAAATGGATTAGGCCTCAACATAGTGTCTCTAAATCTCATTAAGCTTCTTGGGTACACAATGGTAGATCTCCATCCAGAAATGATAACTATCAAACCCTATGACAATCAAGAGAGAGAATCACAAGGCACAATTAGCTTACTAATTATCATTGGGCCTTTTCCCCATGATACACTTTGCCATGTGCTTGATCTTGAGTTTTCATATAATATGCTTCTAGAAAGGCCTTGGTTATATGATATTCATGCAGTCCCATCAATGCTACACCAATATATCAAATTCTCTCACTTAGAGATGGAAGTGAATATTCCAAGAGATTTACACCTATATGAACACTGCAAGCATCTTAAGGTCAAATTTCAAAGCTAAAATTACCAATAGGGCATGAATCCAAGTTCTAAGTAGGATAAAAGAAAGTCCATACTTATTGATCCTCCATAGGATAATTGCATAGATCCTAATACCTTGGATTCCCTTTCCTACATATCGCTTCCTAAAGCTTCCTATCATTTCACTATTTCAGATAATGGCCTAAGGGAGTATGTGACCCATGATACCTTCCATATTTCCATTCTTCCTTAGAATCCAAAGACCTTTAGATGACCTAAAAATACCCCACACATGCATTGGAAACAAAATAACAAAGATAAGGGACTTGTCATGTTTATACTAACATCTAGCCTAAAACCAAACCCTCTTGAAGGGGATGAATCATGGTTGTACAATGAGAACCAAGTTGATTGTTATAAAAGTACAAAGTATCCTATTTCTAATAGGATCATGGAGCATCAAGATTATGAAGGAAGAGGCCTTAGATTGAATCAACAAGGAACCATTGAGCCAATCTCTATGACTAAATACAAAAGACCCTATGGAATTGGATTTAAACTACCTGGGGGTGACCCCACATATATTATTCAAGTTCCATCACTAGTGGCTAGTGATGATGATGCTAACAACAAAGTAGAGTCTGATCATAGCCTCACCTTTGATGACGTAACTAAAACTAACCTATTTGATAACAATACCATTTGTACCCTTACCCCAATCATTCATCACAACCCATTGCCATTATATTATCCCTAACTAATATATTGGACCAAGAAGAATCTAATTTTTTGATTGATGAGTTTTAGAATGATGAGGCATTTTGTGACTTTTTAGGCCTTAGAGACAATGTTCTGTTGGGAGATCATAAATGAGGATTCTTAATTACATTGGATCTTGAAGCCTATTTTGGTGAGTGGGTGAACACCCTTAGAAATAAATAAATAAATAAAACATTTAGGTCCCAAAGTGAAAATATCTTTGAGGCACTTTTTGATCAAGGAAAGAGTAAAGATAAAGGCTAGTCTAGTGGTGAAAACTTGTTTCAAGCACCATTAGATGGGGTTGTTCATTCTGCTTCAAGTTTAGACTAGGAGACCACCAATGATGAACTTGCATATGGATTTGAATTAATTTTTATGCTGAAATAAGTATTTGATCAAATTCTTCAAGAATTTCCAAATATTTTTATCACATGGCCAGATATCCCATTAGGGGACTCAGATTCATCATGCCTAGGAGACGTTGAAGAGTAAGTCCTAACAGAGGACCTTGATATAGTTCAATAATTCAAATCTTTACCTTCTATTCTAGAATATGGTTAAACCCTTTTGATCAAATATACAATAGAGGTAAACATTAAGACTTAATTAGACCCAAAATGTATAAAATTAGGCATATCCCTTACTAAAGAGGAATGTGAAGTCTTTACAGCACTGTTGAAAGAATTTGTAGATATCTTTGCATGGACTTATTTTGATATGCCAGGTTTGGACCCCACCTTGGTTCTACACCACCTTGTGGTCAATCTTAATGCTAAACTAGTGAAGTAAAATATATGTAAGATACATCCTCACATTGCTATCTTGGTAAAAAAGAGTTGGAAAAACTCTTAGAAGCAAGATGTATCTAATCTATTAACTAATCAGAATGGATATCTAATATTGTACCTATTAGCAAAAAATCTAAAGAAATATGAATCTATATTGATTTTTGAGACATAAACAAAGCTTGTCCTAAGGATGAATTTCCATTGCCTAATATTGACATGATCATTGAATCCACAACAAGTTATGAAATGCTTTCACTTATGGATGGATTTTTTAGGATATAACCAGATTAGAATAGCACCAGAAGACCAACATAAAATAGCATTCACCACTCCATGGGGAACATTTTATTATCAGGTAGTGCCATTTTGTCTTAAGAATGCTAGAGCTATATATCAAATGGATATGACTATCATATTCCATGATATGATGCATGATATTGTTGAAGACTATGTCAATGGCATATTAGGAAAATCCAAGACTAGGGCCAACCATCCAGTAGTGCTATGTAGGATATCAAAATATTGTGGGAGTATAAATTTAGACTCAATCCAAATAAATGTCTATTTGGAGTAACCTCAGAAAAGTTACTTAGCTTCATTTTGTCTCATAGGGGCATTGAAGTCGATTTGGCCAAAGTCCATGCTATAATTGAGATATCGCCACCAACCAATTTGAAATAAATCCATAGTTTGTAGGGCAAGATCCAGTAAATCTAACATTTCATCTCTCATATATAAAATAAGTGCCATCTATTTACATATCTTCTAAATAAGGGAGTTGCATTTCACTAGGATGATCACTACGAAACAACTTTTCAACAACTTAAGGACTATCTAGTCAATCCACCTATTTTATTACCTCCTATGCTAGGAAAGCCATTATTGTTGTATTTATCATCTATTGAAAATGCCTTGGGGGAAATTTTATCTCAACATGATAACAATGGAAAAGAACATGCAATATACTACTTAAGTTATACCTTGGTCACATATGAGCACAACTATGCACCTATTGAAAAAGTTTGTCTAGCCATGGTATTTACAACTCAAAAATTGTGCCATT
The DNA here is from genome assembly GCA_037957365.1 of Torreya grandis. Classification (NCBI taxonomy): domain Eukaryota; kingdom Viridiplantae; phylum Streptophyta; class Pinopsida; order Cupressales; family Taxaceae; genus Torreya; species Torreya grandis. The sequence continues at coordinate 840,700 of JARHVA010001767.1, read as the reverse complement.
ACATGTTGAACAATAAGACCATGGTCATTTCAAAAGTAGATATTCTCAATTATAGACTATCTAAAATATATTTACAAGGTAGAATGGCCAAATAGATCATGCTTTTTAGTGAGTTTGACATAGAGTATGTCGATCAGAAGGCAATCAAAGGATAGGTCATTACAGATCAAATTACTAAAGCACCCCTTACAGACACAAAGCCACTCACATTTATTTTTCTTGATGAATCTATAATGACCATCATAAACACACTTCATGAGGAGAAGGATTGGAATCTATATTTTTATGGCTCATTTATTGCACATGGATTAGGGGCAGGCCTATTATTGATTACATCATAGGGGAATCAAATCCCTAAATCATTTAGAACCAGTTTTCCTTATACAAACAACATGGTTGAGTATGAATAAATTATTTTAGGACTTTGATAGATATTACAATGCAATATATGTCATCTAAGGGTTTATAGTGATTCTTAGTTAATCATCAATCAAGTTAGAGACCATTTTCAGACCAAAGATGAAAAGTTGGTTCCATATAAAGCTATGGTCAACACTCTCAAGTAGTAAATTACAAATATCCAATTTGAGCATATACCAAAGGCTAGTAATAGAATTATAGATGTCATGGCTACCATTAGCTCTCAAATTCAATAAATAGACAAAGCTAGAGAATATCATTTCCTTGTTGAGAATTTGTTCACACCAGCTCATGAATCTTTAATCTTTGCAATGATTTGTGATATTGTTGGTCCTAATTATATCTATTACTTAGACCTTTAAAAATACCTTAATGACCAAGTTATACCAACTAACATATCTCAAAAACAAACCAAAGACTTTATCCATCACTCCACTCATTATACTCTACTTAAATCCACCCTTTACCACCACAGTTTTGATGGAACTCTATTTCATTATTTTAACTTCAGGAATGTTTACGCTAGCATTAAGAGAAGTTCACGAAGGGGTATGTGGTGCTCATTCTAGTGGGGTAGTCCTATCTAAAAATCTCTTATGTATTGATTATTATTAGCCCATGATGGATGTAAATATAATTGCATATGTAAAGAAGTGCGACAAATGTCAACGGCATGTTAATCTAATTCATTCCCTAGTACAAACTCTAAAATGATGTTGAAACTATGGCCATTTTTTACATGGGGAATCAACCTCATTGGGAAAATCAAACCCATTTCATATGATAGTCATAAACATATCCTTACTACCACTGAGTATTTCATTAAGTGGGTTGAAGCTATACCCTTCACTTACGTGACTAGAAATCAAATTTCTAAGTTCATCTTCAACCATCTCATTTCCTACTATGGTATCCCTTTTAAAATTATATCTAATAATGGAGGATCATTCAAAAACAAGGATGTAGACTAGATATATACCAAATATAACATCACACAACATTTTATACAATATATTACCCTCAAGGTAATGGCCAAGCTGAAGCATCAAATAAAACCATTGTCAATATTCTCAATGATGCTGGTCATGATTGGCACCTAAAAATATTCTCTACCCTTTGGGCATACCATAAAAATCATCATTGCCCCACATGAGCCACTCCATATTCACTTCTTTATGGTATAGAATCCATCCTTCCCATTGAGGTCGAGTTGCCTTCACTATGTATATCTTTCAAGCATCCCCTAGATGATCATGACTATAGAGTAGCTTGCCTATAAGAGATAGACCCACTTAATGAAAAATGCATAACTACACTCAACAATCTTTAGGCATATAAGAACTGACTCAATGGCCACTATAATCAGCTATCAAGTATAAAACATTTGAACTTGGTGATCTTATTCTTAAAGAAAACCAAAAGAATACCATGGTTAAGAAGAAGCATAAAGGTAAATTCAAACCAAATTATATAGGGCCTTTCATCATTACTATAGATTATAGATCAAGAGCATACAGGCTTGCCACACCAAATGGAAATGAACTTATTGAGCCAATGAATATTATTCACCTCAAGTGGTAGTATGCTTGAGCACTAAGGTGTATTGTCTATAAGGACTGTTTTATGTTGTGCCATTTTATCACTATTGTTCTTAGTATAAATATCATTCTTATCATTCCTTTTAAACCATTCTATATTCTTACTATTCTATTATATCAACTAAACATGTTCTAAAGCCTAGCCTGTTTGACCTTGGTTTTTTCCATTTTTTGCACCTTTTCAGCACTAAGGAATCTGAAAATTTCATCAATTGTTTCAAGTACTTTAAATAGAGATCATATTTTAGAGTAGTATGATAAATTTTTTAGCAGTTTCATCCTTCATTTTTTATTCCTTTCTTATCATCATTCTTGCTACTAATTATAACCACCTTTAGGCATATTAGTACCATTGATCCATGTCATGTCCTAGTTATAACCACCTATGGACAAAATAGGGGCAATATTTGTTTATTGAGCCTTAACGTACCAAACTACTACTTCTTATGCTATACTATGTCTTTTTACCAATTGTGCCTATTTTGTTTGAATTGATTGCTACACTAGTCAAATTCTTCTAATGTAGGGTCAAAATATAGTGACTTGAGGTCCTACTCTGGGACTATATAGGTAGTGCTCAATACTTTTTGAGGTTAGCTCAGTCACCCTTTCCACCACACTCACTATTTTGTGAGAAACCTAAGTTTGAATGCTCTCACCATTTTGTGAGCAACCTAAGTTTGAACACTCTTGCCATTTTGTGATTAACTTAATTTTGAACACTACTCACTATTTTACAAGTAACCTAAGTTTGAACACTCTCATCATTTTGAGAGTGACCTAAGTTTGAATTCTCTCACTATTTTCTGAGTAACCTAAGTTTGAATGCTCTCAACACTCTCATTATTTTATGAGCAACCTAAGTTTGAATGCTCTCACCATTTTATAGGCAACCTAAGTTTGGATGCTCTCATTATTTTGTGAGATTGAACCATTTAATGTCTCGTCATTCTTGATCAAGTTGAGATACTTCAAAAATTCCAAAAACATTTGTGAAACTAGTAGAAAATAACAAAAACACAGACCACCTCTTTGCCTTAAGGATTATGGGAACCCTTACTAAGTTACAAGAAAATCACTTATTTCTTACTTTACCCATCCTTTTTTGCCTTTTAATCTCACACACTTACCATTTTACAAGACCATTCCTATTATTTTATATCAACCATTCTATTTGTTTTCATCAGTTATCACATTCTTCCCATTCCTTGGGAGAACTACATTTGGGCTATAATTTTTTATTGGATATTACATCCATAGAACTTTGTAGGTAGCATCCACTTCCCTAGTGCATATGGAGATAACTCAACCATCCCCTTATATTTCTTTTATTCCCCCATTTTTTTTGTTTGTTAAGTTGTCACCTATTTTTTAGGGGCAATGTTCATATGGTTTCTATTGAGTGCTTCTTTATTTATTTCTTTTTTGTTTTGTTTATGTGCCAATTTGTTTGTTTTTGGCATTATTTCCTTGATTTAGTTTATGTGTGTTCATTGGGTGATTCCTTACCCACACTTACACTCTAATCCATCCATATTCATATGTTTATATTGTCATTATGGTTTCTATCATTAGTGCATTATTTTCTATTGAGTATTAGATTTTAGGAGTCAGTCCTTATGCATATTTTGGCCAAGTCCTCATGATATTATACAATGATGCCTACCGACATGTGCTATAATAAACTTTAGCTTCAATAAGTCTATTTAGAAATGGTGGTATCAACATCTCTTTGGTGCTGACATCCTAATTCAATCCCAATCATATCCCAAATAGAGTAATCAACCACAAAATAATTTCAACCCTCGTTAGTTTGGATGAGCATCTCCCTACTAGTATGTTATTCCAATTCATCATTACCCTTTATGTTAAGTTATCATCATCCTTGACTAAGTTTGTCATATTTTCTATAATTGGAGTCCATTTATTATATACACCTATGGGTAAATCATTGCACACAATCCCACCTACATTTCTCAATAATTATAACCACCTTTAGGCAAATCATTATGTTGTCACCACTTTATATTTTCTACCCATACAAGGGAGCATTGTTATCTTATTTGTCTATCCTAATTGGTGCAGCTCAATCTTCTCAATGATTATAATTGCCTTTGGGAAAATCTTTGTGTTATCATACCATGTTACCACTATCAGGGTACAATGCTTATAACCACCTTTGGGCAAACCATTGTACACCATCCCACTTGCATTCTCAATGATTTTGAATACTTTTTCAAAATCATTGTGTTTTCACCCCATCATCTTTCCTCTCTTTGGTCCCCTCATTTTGCTTCTTATCGAGGGACTGTTTGCCAATCTACTTGTGTCAATCGTTCCCTCGAGGGGGCATCATATTGTTAGTTTATCATCATTGCAATTATAGGAATACAAGACCTTTTCATTCTTTGAGAAGACACTACTATACTTATAGCTTGCAATGCCTTCCCAAATAGGGGCAAACTATAGACACCTAAATCTGGTCACTAATGACCTCTAATTAGGCTTTTGAAGAATTTCCACCAAAATGTATAATTTGGCCTAAAAAAACTAAAATTCATTAAAATATTTGAATATAATGTATTCAAGTGTTGATTTGGATTGGGTATCATTAAATGGGGTAATGTAATTTATGGGCTAACTAACTTTGATCAGATCATTTTGAGTCAAAATGCCAAATTTATACCTAAGTGGTATGAATTACTTTTTTCTATAAAATTTCTTGTACAAGACACATGCCTTTGTTATTTTTTATTGATAGCATCCTAAATGGGAATATGGATCCAACACATATAACATCAACTCCCAATTCTGATCTAGCCAAATTTTAGACCAATAATAAGGCATTCAGATCAACTTGAGTAATTTGTGCACAAAGTTATTAATCATGCTTAAGAGGTAATTAAACCAAATTAGATATTAATTAAGAATTCCATGAAAACTTGTTGAATACTTATTTTTGGAAATGAATATTTAATATCTGCATGATCAAGTGACCTCATTTCTTGGGAAGACATCCCTAGTCCATAAATGCCATAAATATCATGATTCATGCCTTCCATGCCTCATCAATACCCTTCATGCCTCTTAATTGCTCCTCTATCCCAAGTATTGATGAGCCTATTTATCAATTTTAATTACATAATTGGATTAATCCTTATCCACACATCTCAATCCTGAGATGGATGGTTTGGGTTGATTCTATCCATTTACCAAAATCTATAAATAAAGAGGCCATGAACATCATTTCCAAGCTATTTTGGTGTAATGTTATAATGCACAAATTATTCAAAAATATATTTCAATTAGTGTTACCATTCCAAATTTATTCCAAGCCAAGCCAAGTCAAAGCCACAAGATGCCAAGGAGAATAGGAGATAGCCAAGCCTCCTTTGATGAATACTTCACGAGAACAATCTGAGTAAGCCACTACAACAAGCATTTTGGAGCATATAAGAAAGGTAAAAGAAAGTTTCTTTTGCGTTTTAGTTCTATGTTTTATTCATGTTTCTAACTAAGCTCTCCCTAGTGTTTAGGCCTATAGATATTATGCTAGTGAGTGTGTTTCTTTCATTTTGTTTTCATTTTTGGACTAACACAATACTAACTATCCTCTCTTGAGTCAAATTACTAGCTCATATTAAGTGTCATGGGGGAGACGTTGACTTCATTATGATAGAGGGTTCTTTCTATTACTTGTGATAATGTGTATAATAATAATAAATTAAACATAATGTTTCCATTTGTATTTGTCCAACCCAATATTAATGTCTAGTATCCACGAGGACAAAGTACCACTTAACCCAACTACATATGAGTGAATGTCATCACTAACCCCATTGTTAGGATCCTTTCTCTATGGCTTTCCTTCACTAGATAGTTTTTAGTGCTATGTCAACTCAAGTACCAACTTGATGGAAATTTTCATATCCCATACTAACTCATATCATCATTGAATATAATAATAATATAACACATCTAGAAACCCATGTTTCCTACACATAAACTAGACTCATTATGGTACCTCTATGTTATGAAGAGATAATACAAAAATCATAATAATCAATTTTTTTAAAATCATAATCAAATTCTCTTTCTCTTTGATCTAATATGTAAGAATCAAAGGAAAAATATTAATCAAATATAATATCTTAATTAAAAGGTCTAACCTCGTTTAATAATTAATCATGGACATAAGTAAGGGTTAGGATAAGCAAGGCAATAAATACTTCCTCCCATTAAGAAATTTCATCCATGAAGTTTTATTGACAAAGAAACATGTATTATGTTTACCCATAAAAAATCTAATATTATTCCATCAAATATTTAACATCATTCATACACATCATGATAATAATGGAAATAATATGCAAGTTAGCTATTTTTTATATTCTAATAAGGAAATATTATAGATAAATTTCATAAATGTTTGGAAAATATTCAACAACAAAACATAACTACTTCATAAGCACTTCATAATAGAAAGAATTATCATTTAGATTATAGTGTGAACATCCACCACACATGGTAAATATAAAATTGTTAGCTAAGATATCCATTTCACATATGGGAATTTAATTGTCACAAGGAAATTTTCCATCATTTTAGTAAATAAATATTATAGAGTAAACATCTACATGTGGAATTACAAAAATTAACTATTATAATAACTTGTTATAGTATGTTAGTGATTTAATTTTTTTGGGGATTATGAAATGTAAACCCTAGGTTTTTAAAAGGATAGAACAGTAAATCAGGGAACAAATATGCAATAAATATAGCCATTGATTTGTGCAAGAATTTTCCTAATATGATATTTCCAAAAATAGAAATGAATGACATAAATAAGTAATTCACTAAAAATTGATGAAGATAAATGATCTGGGGATGAAAATTGGTGTAGAAATTGATTTGATTGTCATAAATAGTATCCAAGTGTAATAAAACCCTCCTAAATAGTAGTGTAGTACCTTAGATAGTAGTGCACTATGTTAGAGTCCACCTAGGACACATTAATGTCCCTATATATAAAATTATTTGATCTTTTGAGTGTACCTTTTGCTGAGTTTGGTATGCTTATGCCTTTGTGGATGATCCCTAATTCACTACCTATGCATTATTTTTGATAGATTTATGAGTAAACCCTAAACTTCTATGTTATTAGGGTATCTAAAGAGCACAAGTAGAAAATTTTAATGTTATTTATGTAGTTTGGGCATCTTCAACACCCCATTGTGTTGAGAGTTGCCTACATACAAATACCTTGAGAAGGGATCAAACCCAATGTAGTTCTCCCAATCTAAGTTCTAGTGCAAGTGAAATTGAAAGCTAGTATTAGTGTCAACTTGAGTGTTTTAAGTGAGGATTGAGACTAAAAATTTGGTTATTATGAGATTAATATGGATATAGGTGAATGCATGTATAAGTAGGGCTTAATAAGGATCAATGAAATTGATTGTGCACCACTTTTTATGAGCTTGTTTGTGTGTATTGCATCTAATTTCCATGTAGTGGGTAAATAGATAAAAATCATGTATTTATATTGATTTGGTACTTGTGAGGAGTGTGAAATAGGTATAGGATAACCCTAGGTATCTTAAGAATTGAAAATATATCTGTTGGGGTTGAAATTAGGCAAGGGATACTAACATGATCCCTTGGTCACTAACACAATGTGCTAGTTTCCAAAAAAATGTGCTAGTGTCTAAGTGGCATAGGTTGGTGCATTGGGGGCCTAGATGCCTAGGGGAAGGTTTGTCATTGATTTTAGGATGTCTAGGGATGTGCAATACCCACATAAAAGCTAGATAAGGGTTGAAAGAGGACTTGAGATAGGTCTAGGGCTAAGTTGGGGGTAGCGTGGTATCAAGTGATACTCATTACAATCAACATTTTATATGACTATATTTTCACCCCTCTTTATTATAGAAATGATTTTTTTTTAAATGACTAGGATAAAGGAAAAATAAGTGTACCTAAACTTACTTGTTAGGTGAAACCCATGAATTTGGGCTTGATTTTGTGAAGAGTGCTTCATTACGTATTATAAATGAAACATGAATGAATTATTCCTTATGTAAGAGATATCAAAATCAAAGACAAAATTGAGTAATAAGATAAGAGAGAGAGGATTGGAACAAATACACAACATTGGGTATGTGAACTAATGCAAAAACCTAGTGACATCTGTGTGTGTGTGTGTAGATGGTGATCAAATTGGTGAATAGATTGGAATAAGCTGATGGCTTACTCAATACCCATGTGTGGGTGGCTAAAAAAATCAAGTAGGATATGAATCCATCTTTACCTACCTATGTGTAGTAGATGCATATGTGACTGAAATTATATGATGTAATTTAAACTGTGTAGGATGATTTTGGGGTGACTCATAAAGTCTAAAATGTAAAATTGGAAAGGGGCCTCCCAAGCATTCAAAAATGTAGCTCAGGTACTACACAAAAATGATAATTAGTGTAGATGGAATAAGGCATCAATCTAGTGTGAAACTTGGTGCAAATGGTGTCTAAAGTATACAACATAGATAATGACATGGAGTTTTCATTCCATATGAAATGAGTTGGTACAAAACTAATCATGTGAAAATAATGTGTCATGTTCATAGACCTAATTATGATATATATGCATATGGATTATGGAATGAGTTATAATAATAGATGTCTATGTGTATATGAAACTAAAATGGGAGTGATAATGCCACACATAATTCCCCTAATTTGAGCAAACCTAGTATTATTTTATGTAAAATTGAGCATAAAATGATCAAATATGATACCTATGACTGAAACTATGCAAATATGGACTATAACTACTATGTTATTCTATCAAATTTATATTTGTTATTTTTATGTCTACTAGATAATAGTGTGTTCCTTGGATATTAGCATACTATGATAGTGTCCTCTATCTTGTGCTAGTGGTCTTTATGCTATTTTTATAGCAAACTAACTCTGATCTCTAACTATTTTTTAGTGTGTTTTCCTGATTATGGTCTTTATAATTCTATGTCTGCATGTTTAAAACTATACTTTGAGTATACTTAGATGGCTTGATCTATGTGATAGACCCTTGTGAATGCATTCTCTTTTTATAGTTATTTTACTTATGTAATAACTATCCTCAAAATAAAATCTCTACATGATGTGTGTTAGATTGAAAATGTATGATATCTACGTGATAAACCAATATAATGTGTATACATGACATCATAATGTTAAGATAATCTGAGCATAAGTTGGTAATATATGATGTATGTTAGATCTAGCATTCACAAGGTTTTCAAGGTAGATATAAAATTGTAATCATGTGTATGAACAATAGATATGTTAGATCTAACATTAACAAGGATTTCAAGATAGATATAACAATGTAATCATGTGTATGAAAAATAAATTTGGATAAAAATCTACGTAAAATCCATGGGGGGATGGGGCATGATGTCCATAAAGTCACCCAAAAAGGAAGGGGAGATGCATGAACTCCTTCATGGAATATATAATTGAGTGTAAGTGTAATAATCAAGATACAAGTGTCATGGCCATGACACATACATGAAAGCATACATATAACACACATGAGGCATGTAAATTATGCCAAGGGGCCATAATACAAGGGAGATGGGAACATGTCACTAAGATTGAGAGAGATCAAACATACATGGATATGTTCAAATGTCCACATATGAAAAGATCAAGCAAGATTGGATTAGAGCCACATACAAGGACATGTTCAAATGTTTGCAAACACAATCAAGAAGGCATACATAAGGATATGGGCATACGTCCAAAGCATACATGCAATAAAAGGGATTAGTGTAAAGCCATATAATAATGGAATATTCAAATTCCCTTACATAGAGGTAAAATCAAAGAGATACAATCAAATCTAAACTAAAAAAGCTTGAAATGAAAGTATGCATGAACATGTGGTATAAGTCTGTATAAGAGTAAAGATGTACATAACTAAGTCTACAGTAGTAGTAGTTGGTAACAAATATGACTAATATATAATGATATAACCTGATAAAGTGGAATCTATGTATTAGATGCCACCAATGGGCAAAGTATCATTTTTAAATCTATGTATTTGTGTATGTTCCCCTAGTGGGTAGATAGTAGTAACTCTAGATATATATGATGGACCCGAGTCCTGTAAGAGTCTGTGAACACTTGAAAATAAAAAGTGAAGAATTTATGCATGATAAAAATGACTATACTAAGATAGCATATGTAGTAACTATAAACTATATATATGCAAACAATCTAAAATTTGTGTTTCTAACCAATATCTAAATGTTTTTATGTTTTGAACATATTATATTATTTTTGTGTTTTATGAGTATACAAGTTATGTATAAGAAATCATGAAAATGAAACTATATACAAGGAATAAGGTAAGAGAAGATATGTACAAGCAGAAAGGAATATACTACTTGATGAGTCTCGTAAGAAAGTCATAATCAATGTGGCCTATACTAAATAGTGGAAGAGTGATTGTGCATGTTGTATGCAATCATAAATGCATCATGCCTATAAATAAATCTTAACTTGGAGAAGATAAAACATACCTACACTTCTGATTGGGGATACATTTGTTAAGTGGGAGCATGACCAATATGGGGATGCACTAGACCTGATTAAGGGATCATTTATCATAGTATACCATGTTAAGGAAAGTTCTAAAACCTCCATTATAATGATCATGCAATAACCCTAAGGGGGTCATAGGGTTTGATAAATCACCTAAACCAATAACAAATAAAGTAAATATAATCTACTACTCACCAAAGCTTATGGCACAAAGTGGAGGTTAGAAATAATAAAACTAAACATGCATAGAAGACATATACTTACATCAATGAATATAGAATCCTAATACATGAAAGAGAAGGAAAAAATACATATCTACTCTTAAACAAGAGAAAATAAAGCAAGGAATACTTACCTTTGAAGACAAACCCATCAAGCCTCAATCTCTCCCTTGGCCAAGGTGATTCACAAGAGGTTGTTTTGTTATGTAAGGATGACAAAGATAAATCAGCTCTAGGATACACAACCTATCAATGCATCCAAAATACTTCTCTAAAAAATAAGATCCATATCTCCAAAGAAAGTATGGAACCCCAAGCATTACTTCTCATGTATAATGGTTAATAAGCATATGTTTTTTTGCTCTTACTTCTTATTTCACTTCTTCTTAAAAAATGATAGAAATGAACTTGTATTTATAGGTGGATTTGACCCTTGACCCTTCCAAAAATCCTAGCTGATAGGGTCAACCTAGTTACCCTATCATAATTTTAGAGAGTAATTCACTAGGTCCTGAGCTAGGTTGGCCAAAAGCTAACCTAATTCCTAAGTAAAAATATCTCAAAACTGTAAAGGTTCATCCCATTTAATCTAGCATAATTGACTAACAAAATGGGATTTAGGTGAGGAAAAGGAGGATGAAATGTAGAAAATGCCTAAAATGGGTACACTAGAGAAGAACAAGCTTAAGGTTAATGGTTTTAAGAGACAAGTGTGTAGATAATAAGTGGCAAAAGGGACAATAAACCTGTGAAGCACTAAAGGTCTACCCACCCCTTTCTCGGTGTACCACTTAAGGCATACACTTAGAGAGATTGAGACTTAACAGGTTCTTGTAAGATATAAAGTGTTAATAATTGATTAAAGTTTGAAAATATTAGGTATATACATATGCCCCACTCAAAATTCATCACGTGTCACATGAGTGCAACATGGAATGGTGCTTCAAGAAATAAAACATGATAACACATAACAATGATGCTTAGTAAAGTGAACTAAGTAGAAAATAGATAAATGAAAGGCTAGAATTGAAAAAAATATGCCTTTACTTAACTTAGTGCTATATATAAATAAGTAGACTACAAGAGGAGTGAAGGTGTTTAATGTGAAGAACATTTGGTGATCCTATATAATTTAGTGCAACAAATAGCCAAAAATCAAAATTTTTGGAAGATAATCATATAGTAGTGGAAAAGATTATGTATGTCATCATGATTCCAAAAAATTTTATGGTTAAAAAAATGGATGAGTAAAAATAAAGATAGAGGTAAAATAAGAAATCTATCAGAAAATAATTGAAAGATTTAGATTTTGAAAATTGATTCTAAATAGTGTAAAATAAAAGTGCTATGTACCTAGGGATATGATTTATTAATGTATATGGGTTGATGGAGATGCTGACATGTGGCACACATTCCCTTAGTTAGTTATATGGGTACAATATATTAGGATAATGGAGTAACTTGTGGAATTAGTACATTGGGTAATGGTTGGCCTACATTGGGATTAGGAGGTTACCCATCCATGGGTTAGATATATGTCTATATATAGAAGATGATTATCATGGTAAAGATATCAAGTAAGCATTGAGTCTTCTATTGTAAGAGGATATTGGAGGTTGTCCCCTTGAAGAGACATTGTAGAGTTATTTCTTCCTAAAGGAGTATTATATGGTGTTGCCCTACCTTAAGGGTATTTATACATATATTAAATCATATCAAGTGGTATCAATGCTTTGATTTGGGCAATTTGTGTGGAGCAAAATCCTAGTTTTTTGAATCATCAATAAATTTTGATTGGTTGTGAATTTTTACACAGTTTTTTTATTAGACATGGAGAATATTACAAATAAGTCACAGTAGAAAAATAGAGATTTTTGATTAGTTTTGAGGGAGTTATTTCTATTTTAGGGTTTATACTAATTTCACTATATATTCTAAAATATATGGAATTTTTATTCTAAATTTGTACAAGAGATGTAATAAGATATAAGAGAAGCATAATAAAAATTTCAGATATTCAATCTATAGGTCAAAATTTGTGACATTTTTTCACAAAATTTTGATTGAGGTTCCAATATAATAAGAGGAAGATATAGTAAAAATTTGGGACTTTGTGGATCAGTTTTGTATGAGTTATTGATATTTTAGGGTTTCATGAACCTTAATTTTTTTGTGGATCATGGAGTTGCAAAAATTTTCAAGGGAAGATGATGTTGATGCTAGAGAATGGTGGCTCAATTTTAAGAAGAATAATACTCAATTTTTTTTATGGAAAACAAAATTATCTCTTTCTCTGTCTGGTCTTGTACAACATTGGTGGTTTAATCAATTGAGCTTTGCACAACAATATTCTTCATGGGAAGCAATGGAACAAATGTTCCTAGATCGATGGGATATAAAAGAAAAAGAGGGTGTAGAAGAGGAAGAAAATAATGATGATAAGAAGAAGAAGAAGAAGAAGAAGAAGAAGAAGAAGAAGAAGAAGAAGAAGAAGAAGAAGAAGAAGAAGAAGAGAAGGGTTCAAATAATTTGGCTCCAAAGAAATTTGAGTCAATTTTTCAATTTCATGGATGATTTTAAAAGAAGAAGGTGGTTGTGTCCATAAACCCTACCAACAAGTATAACTTCATTAACATGAATGTGGACAAGCATCTACATGTTCAAGTAAATAATATCAAGGAGGTTCAAGTAGATGGTAATAATATTTCAATGTTTAAATATTTGAAGCTCATTATGGAAAAATATGTTTTGCATTTAGATTTTTATGATTTAGATATGGATATGGATATAGTTCTTGGATATCCATGGTTAGAGACTTTGGGAATAATGAATATTAATGTTCAAAAAAAGTTCATGAATTTTTAGTAGAGGAAAAAGAAGATCACTTTACAAGATATCATAGTGAAAAAGGCACTAATAACAATCTAGGTAGATCATGAGGATGAGATTGAAACATGTTATGAAGAGCATGATGAAGATTCAGATGATATAGATAAAGACACACTACAACTAGAAATGAACACTTCATCTAATAAAGAGACAAAGAAGGAAAATTTAGAAGAGGTAGAAGAAAAGGTGGATAAGGTCAAAATATTGGAAAAGGTTGAGGTATATAGACACCCACATCATCATGAGAGGAAAAAATCATGGAACCAATTGAGGAAGTGTCATAACAACAATTATTTTATCTATATAGAAAATAAAATTTCCAATAATTATGGATATGCATGGAATCCAAAGAAAAAAATACTATGACACATGGAATGAATAGGGAAATCACTATGACTATGCATAAAAAAATACCTACTATGGTCATGGTTGGAATCAGAGTAGCACAATAGAATATGGTACATAGAATAAAAAGAGGAATAATTATGCTTGGACACCAAAGCATTATAATTATGATCATGAATGAAATCAGATGAGCACAATAGAATTTGGAAACAAGATTGGAGAGTTATCACCTGCCAAGATCACATATGGATGGCTAGATGATCAAGATTGGAGACAAGTGTGCAATGATTTGAAGCACACTCATTATTTAGTTTATTCCTATGTTTTAGGGATGAAACATGTCAAGGAGGGAAGTAATGCTATGTACTTAGGGATATGATATATTAATCTATATGGGTTGATGGAGACGCTGACATGTGGCACACATCCCCTTAGTTATATGGGTACAATATATTAGGATAATAGAGTGACTTTTGGAATTAGTACATTAGGTAATGGTCAGCCTACATTGGGATTAGGAGGTTACCCATCCATGGGTTAGATAGATGTCTATATATAGGAGATGATTATCATGGTAAAGATATCAAGTAAGCATTGAGTCTTTTATTGTAAGAGGCTATTGGAGGTTGTCCCCTCAAAGAGACATTGTTGAGTTACTCCTTCCTAAAGGAGTATTATATGGTGTTTCCCTACCTTAAGGGTTTTTCTACATATATTGAATCATATCAAAAAGTTATTTGTTATTTTTGACTTGTGAAGGAGAAAAAAGAGATTTGAGAGAATAAACAAGATAGGATAGTGAGGAGAGGATAGTCTAGGCAAGAGGGACCTCTAGAGGTGGTAGATGATGCACTATAAGTAGGAAACAAAGAAATACAATCTAGTTTTTGAATATTCTAGTGATTTATGTGTTTTTTTAGAAATTTGTAATTTTAAGCATATCTAGATGTTAAAATGAAACCAAACTAGGTGCTAAAGGTAGAAAAAATCAATTAGGGAAATGAGTTTGAAGGGTTTGGGGAAATAAATATTGAAAGGCACTTATTTTTCAAAATATAAGGGGTCAGTAGGGAAAAACAACTAGGTTGACCCAGTCGACCCAGTAGGCTAAAATGACCAAATCCATACTACTAACCCAGTAGGTATGTGTTGACCTAGTATATTTTGTAGACTGCTAACCTAGTACAGTTTGTTAACTGAGTAAAAATTCCATTATGACAACATAGTACTAAGGGGAAAAAAATAAGAGGGTTTACTTAGGTTTTAAAGTCAACTAGGTCAAAAATGAGGAAGTTTTGGTCAAACTAGTGTTGACCAAAGAATAAGAATAGTACAAAAATGCTTGTAAATCACTGAAAGAGTGTTAGAAGGGCTCAAAATGATTGAGTGAAGGCTAAAATGGCTGAGTAGGCTAAAAATAAGGGAAATTGATTAAAAATGACTAAGTTAAATCAATTTAATCTTTTTTTTATTAAAAATATATTTTGACTATACATGACATGAAGGATCTAATACATATTTTATTGTTTCTTGATTACAGGGGCATCCAAGATTCTAGAATTTGGTGGATGCATCATGGCTCCCATATATATTAGAGTGCCTATTGATAGAAGATAGAGTGAGACTCATATCTATAGGCCTAAGAGGTATAAAAAAGATGTGTAGGATACCCCTAAGCTCAGATTTGTTAGTTATGCTCTTGGGATGCTAGGAATAATTGTTTGAAACCTTCAAGTGGGATGTGGAGGGGGATACTATAAAGGTGGGCATCACCCTGGAGGATGTGCATGCCATCCTAGGATTACCTATAATATGGACACCTATGGTCATAGGGATACCTAATAGTGATGAGGAGAGGAAAACCTTAGTTTTATGGGTTACAATCTCATAGAGGATATACTTAGGTCAAAGGGTGAGCATGTTTGATGTGTATATGGTATAGATTATGGACATTCAAAAAGTTATGATAGGACTTGTGATAGAACGAGTGTTGTGCCACAAGTTGGATGACAAGGTACCACTCTTTGTGATAGCCTTGAGCTAGATGATATTAGAGGAGAGGGTTTTATATGACCTAGGGTCTATCATCTGGGTACATCTCATACATGATATATATTGAGTGTTATATAGAGGGTAAAAGTTGATAGGGCTAATCATATTATTCATAGCATGGATCTATGAGAGGTTCCCTATGTGTCAACTAGCTATATTGGCCCATGTGGTTGATGATAGGTTACCTTGAGTATAAAGATGGAGACATGACCAAATAACATGGTCCATGATTTATGTGCTAGCACTATGAATAGTGAGATGAGTGGTTATAATATGGAATAAATATGGGCACATTGCTATTGCATGGTCTAGTTGGTATAAAGTTACACCAACTTTGGCATGGACAAAGGTAATAAGGAACTACACCTAGTGGATAAAGCCACATCTAATGACATGAGTGTCAAGATAGATGGGATTACCTCACCCAACAACACTGATAGTGATACCCACATTTTGTGCTTGGCATGTGAGAGAACTATGAGGGAGAGGAGGATTAGGGCCACTAATGGTGAGGCTAATTCTTAGACCACATCTAATGACATGAGTGTCAAGATAGATGGGATTACCTCACCCAACAACACTGATAGTGATACCCACATTTTGTGCTTGGCATGTGAGAGAACTATGAGGGAGAGGAGGATTAGGGCCACTAATGGTGAGGCTAATGCTTAGACCATGGACTAGTTAACTATGATAGGTAGTGGAATGAGAGGAGATGGGGGAAAAGGTAGGAGCACCAGATGTACCACTACTAGTTCCATAAAAATATGAAAAACAACCATTGAAGACATAATATTGATAGAGGTAATATGAGTAGGAGATAAAAGAGATAGTATATGTCTTAAATAACCCATCAAGTGGGCTAGGATAGAGTTAGACTATAGAGAGACCACTCAAGCATAGCTTGAGATAGGTACAAATGGCATCTCTAGTATTTATTTTTAGGAGGTGACTGATAGAGAAGGTTATGGAGGCCATGAAATGGGGAGAACATGCTTGACGGTCACATAGATGGTGAGGCAATAGTAGATGACATGTAGACAAGTAAAAAAATGGTTAAATTTTTCTTAAGTTTTTATTTGAGATATACTAAAGATAGATAGATTTGGAGATATATTAGTGATCTAATATCTATCTAGTTTTTATTTTTGTAATTTTTTGTAGAGGATGAGGATATCAAATGGGGGTCCCTAGTGAGGGGAGCACTTCATGATGTCTTAGATGAGGTATTGATGTTGTATGACCTTACCACACTAGAGGATCCTAGGATACAATTTGTCCCAGTTTAGGTGAGCTAGCTTTGACTAGTTGGAGAGGCCACAAGGTAGCTATGAGTGCATAGGGAGGGGATGCAACCATCATTAGAGATGGGTGTAGGAGATACATGGGTATGGTAGGCCCTAACTAAGGAGAGAGATACACATCTAGATATAGTGACATAAATGACACAAGAACATACCTAAGAGAGGGTGATACATATAGTAACCCTAACCCATATGTCACAAATACAAGAGCAAGAGAGAGAGAAACATATAGCAACCCTGACCTAGTTGGCACAGGTGCAAGCTTAGGTAACTCATATATAGGGGTAGGTTTTGGGATTGATATCTCAAACACCTTCTTTATAGTGTGTTTTACAGAGGAGTTAGATTAAAGTATCGATGGGAAGTGTGGTGAGGCCATGAGATAGGCAGGATGGGGCCTAACCATAGAGTTGGAGCATTGTATATGGTTGTATTTATTGTATCAAAAATTTATTGAATGTTTTATCATTATCATTGTGCTCATTAATGCTTTGGATATATTTCTTTCTAGCATATGTATTATTTATTTTTATTGTATATGCTATAGGAAATATGTGATTTATGGTTTCTTTTCTTGAATTATGTAGGATAGATGCATGGTTAAAAATAAATAGGTAAAAAGGACTTGGTAAAACATAATCAATGAAAAAATGTATTACACACTATTTTCATGTTGAGAAATGTGTAATAAAAATAAAATGACTAAGTATAAAGAACCAAAGGGTAGTAAAAAATATGATAAAAAGGAATTTATTTTTAAACCAAATGAAAGATAAGAAACCAAATTAAAAATAAAATCACACTAAATTGCATTGGAAAGTATGAAAATAATGTAATAAAATGGAAGATCATGTAAAAGGAACAAATGGTATTAAAAAAATCAATTAAATTATTTAGTCATACTAAATCAAATTGGGAAGTATAAGAGAGAAAAAAATGGCATAAAGTTGGTCTTAAATTTATCACACTAATTCAAGCTAGGAAGTATGAAAAATTTAAGAAATGGTTAGATTCTTAAATGAACTCAAAAAATAAGAGGATAAAAAGTGAAAGAGAAATGAAGTAAGCATAAAACATGCTAAACCAAGTTGGGAATAATGTCAATGATGTGTAACTTCATAATCAGTCACATCTTATCTCATATTTTACACATGTATTTTTGATTGTGACTTGGATTATCTAATTTTTTTTAGGAAGGCTAGGTCTTTTTCATGATCTTATAATTCAACTCACAAAGGGAACACCCATGAGGTGGAATAAATGTGAAAATCTATAAATAAAGGATGTGGCTAATTTGAAGGTGAAATTATGACAATCTATGAGGATGACCAGGTCCTATCCATGGTATTACAGTGTAACTTACACATAGAATCCCAAGGGGAGTGATCAATAAATTAAAAAAAATCATTTAGAAATATGAGGAATGTAAGGAATTAAAAAGGGAATGTAAAAAAAATAACTTAGGTGTCTTATGAGAATACCTTATGAGACATAAGGCCTACTAAGAACATGAGAAGACATTAAGTAACTAGTGACCATCGATATCCAAAGGAAACCTATTCTCTATAGACATAAAGCTTTGTAGTCAAATAAGCATGCTACTAAGATTAACTCATGAAGGTATATCGGTAAAAATAAATAAATAAATTAAAATGGACCTACCTTCCCATGACATGTTCCCCATTCCTTAGGACCCCTTACAGAGTCATCAATCTACTGCAAATATTGGGTACTTATGTGAGAAAGTAGTTAGCACTATTTTTTTTATCCTTTCCTAATCTACTATCATACCGCACCCCAATATACCTTGACTTTACCATGAGTTTGACTATGGAATTTGAGTTTAGACTAGAAAAAGGTGTGCTTTGAATCATATCTTTTAGTGTGATTTGACTTTTAAGATTATTTTTACTTTTGAATGTTTTTGCCTTTTAGATCATTACCTTTTGTAAAATGATTTAGATTTTAATTATTTTTTAAGTATTTTTAAGATTCTTCCTCCATACAGACTTGGAATGACCAAACATGAGAGATAGAGTGATACACATGAATGAGTTATAGGCTTAGGCTAAAGGAAGATAAGTGACCAAAGATAAGACTGACTAGAACACTTAGGCTTAATAATGAACCAACATGTTATCTCAAGTCTCAACCATGTATATGCTTATTTTTTGAGAAAGGAATAAAGGGGAAAAGGAGATCTAAAGAGGACCGGTGAAAGGAGATTATAATGAAATTAATTATTTGTTAACTCATCACATGGTAAAAGAGAATGACTAGAGGGAACCAAGTTTGTATAACCAATTCACAATGATAATTAGCTGTGAAAAATAGAGATAAGAAAGTAAACAATAATGAATAAAAAACAAGGGAAATTTTAATAAAGAAAGAGAAAGAAATGGGAAATAAAAATATCTATAAGCAAACATAAATTATGGTATAACAATATAGAGTGTAAAAGTAAAGTCACCATGTAAGATAAATAATAATTTGACATAATGTCAAATGATATAGAAGATATATAAAGATAAGATTGGAGCACACATCCAAATCAAATAAAAATGTAAAAAACACCATGAATGTGTTCATAAATACTAATATATTTACCCACACACATTATCTAAAACATCTGATAGGTCTTTATGAATTTGGAGTCAAACTACAACTACTATCTCATCTATCTCTAATAAAAATTAGGAAAATACTTCACATATAATCTCCTCAACATAAAAGGTAGGAATGATTGATGGATCATGTTGAGAATGGTTATTAGCCAAGGGATGCTTAGAAGAATTCATGGGAATGGGCTCTGCAAGATATGCAAGAATCATCAATGGGGAAGGATCCACAAGAAAGGGACTCATATGTGGAGAAGGATCCATGGGTGAGGGAAGGTCCACGGGTGAAAGATTCACAGGTGGAGGAATAAGAGGTGATGAAAGGGCCATAGGAGGGGATGGAACCATAGGAAGTGGAGCCATGTGAGAAGAAAGAGGAGCCTTCTTGTGGGAACAACCTATGGTAGGAATGGTATAAGGTCTAATAATAGCTATAAGATGATCCTTAAGGTGTTGCTGAAGGATGTGACAATGATTAGTGTGATGGGTGCCATATTGGTGCCAAAGATAATACACCTCTCCATACTTAAGAATATATTTAGGTAATACCTTTAAGGGAGGTATGGTATTATCTAAGGATTGAGGGGAAGAAGGACACAAAGTATCAATATATTATCATAGATTGAGACAATGCGTAGATGAATGATTATCCATTTCATAAAAGTAATATATATGCCTATGAGTAGGTTTAGTATAAGTATTCATAAGGGAAGGTGTAACAAGAATAGAAGTAGTTAGGGAAGGCTCATGAACCCATTTGGTGGGAAATAGAGCCATTTGAGGTAAAGGAAGCAAACCATTACCAAGAGAAGGTGATGGTGGGGAAAGAATGGTATTAGGCTCAATAAAAGGAGTAATGGAATCAAAATCAAGGATAGGATCAACAATAATAGGAGTAGAAATTTGCTCAACTATATCAGGAAAAGGAATGGGATCTGATGTGGGATATACTATAGTAGGGTTAAGGTCTATATAAAGTTGAATAAGGGTTGCATGTATCTCAAGGATAAGTAAACTATAGGGGGTAGGGTATCCAGTAAAGTAGTAAGGCCCATTCATAACATAATCCATAAGCATACTCCTATGAGGTTCCTTGAAAACTAGAGGTGTTAGCACTGTCTCTACCTTACAATAAAGATAAAAAATATTAAAATTAGGAAATATAAATGATGGAACATGGGAAGAATCACTAAAACAATTAATCAAAGGAGAATGATAATGGGTAATCTCAGCATTACAGGCTTGAAAAAGACTACTTAGGAATGGATCATCTAAGGTGTAACCATCATCATAGTTAAGCATGTGAAGATCAATGATTGATGTAGGGATTACCTTATCATCCAATGAAGTCTGGTGAATATAATGTTGAGTCTTAGTCAAGGCAACAAGAATATCTCACAAGGAGGTTTATGAGAATGAGGTTGCAAAGAAGCAAGAAGCTGAGAGATGAGACGAGGTGATATATCAAATTTTTTAATATTTAGGTTTATTTCATCAAGCTCATCATCATCAAAATATAATAGGTTAGGAGGAATGTTACCAATGAGTTTGGGCTGACCATTGTAACTTTGAGTGGAATTGATGGGAAAGTTGAATCATTAAAACTTATAGAATGGAAGACTAGGCAAAGGTTTAAGAGTAAGAATATTGAAGACACCATGGTCTTAGAATTATTCAAAATTACAAGGGTTAGTGTCACCCTAAATCCTATAAATGGCTCCATTATGAGGGAATTTAATGCATTGAAATATGGAAGAAGCAACTTCTCTCATACGATAAGTCCATGACCTACCAAGTAAAATATTATAATAGAGGGGGAAGTTAAATATCATCACCTTCACATGAATAGTGATAGGTGGGATGGTAATGCAAATCCACACACAAACTAAAGGAGGAATTTAACTTTAATAATATCGTTGTCATGTGTTATGTGTGGACTTGAGATTGAATTCAAAGTATCTAAGGGTTTTGATAAAATTGAGAGATGCAACATAGGTGCTGGAACCCTCATCAATAAAATCATGCTTGACTTGGATATCACCTATTTGGACACTAATGAATAAATGAGGATCATTTTTTAGAAAGCATAATCTCATTTAGAATCATGGAAGTGATAAAAATTTTTAGGGAAAGAGAAGTTTCCATTGTTTATTCAACATGGATGGACATTTCTTCACATTATTATAATATGCTATCCTTAGATCTAGATAAGGTTGCTTCATGTCCTATTGGGGGAGGATGAGGGATGTTCATTTTGAACAATAGTTGTATAATATGATTTCTATGATGTGTAGAGGTCTTCATAAGCTCAAGGAATGGAATTTGGGATGGGAGATTAGTGAATTCCAAATGGGGTCCCACTCATTATAACCCAAAAGAAAGTTGGTATGAATAGGTACATAAGGATTAATGAGGTCTTAGGAAGGAGGAGCCAAAGTGTATTGTAATTTGTGTTGATAAGAAGGAGAATATTGAGGACAAGTTTGTAAATTATGTTGTAAATATGAAATAGTTGGTTCAAGTGTAGGTTGAGATTTGGTAGAAGAAGTGTTAAATAAGATGAAGGAAGAGTATAAATAGAATGTGAAGTGTTATCCAAAAGAGGATTTGGTATTGTTTCATCAAAAATTATAAGTTCATCTTGTTCCAAATCATTTAAATGAGATAGAGAAGAATCCTAGACAACACAAAATGTTTGAGACAATGAAGGAGTGTAGATAGGTTGAGTGTCAATGAAAGCAACCACCCTTCACATATTAGTCATATTAACCACATTCTCTTCAAAAATGGGGTCAACAAGACTTTTAAAATTGTTGGTGGAAGGGGTAGGCTTGTCTTGGGTATCTTGATTAGGTTGATGATCGAGAAGAGGGTATTTATAGATAGCCAAATGAGTATTAGCTTGATTCAAGGCTTGAGATTTAGTATGTGTTTCATGAGCCTTAAAATCAATGTCATAGGTTTGTTAATGCTCTTTAATGATATCATCATGATAAAAATTAGGACAAAGAATATAATCCATTGTTAAATTATGAAATTACGTACATGTCTCTTGAGAATGATCCCAACTAGTGTGAAATCAACAAAACTTGTTAGGATCAGACCATAATTTCATAGGATGAGTGGGATCAAGTTCTCATGGTAGAGTCCTAGGTAGACACTTAAGTAATTCAACTAAGGATAAAGGTTTGTAAAAATTGATGTTATTAGGTGAAGATAAATGAATATTGGTATATTGTTGAGAAGGAGGAGCTAGTTCTGAATATTGGTTAAGAACAATAGTTTGAATGTGTGAATGGTGTTAGAAGAGTCTCTAACACCATCATTGGTAACATTACGATTTTCATTCTTGAGTAAGAGGTGAGGACCCATAGGAGGTTGGGGTGGCTTGAATTGATGCATAAGGAAATTTTGAAATTTAGCTTGGTCAATAGCCTCCTCTAAAGTATGTGAAGAGAGAGTGTAGACCTAATTTTGTAACTTGGGAAAAAGAGCATTGGTAAAGAGATGGAAAAGGTTATCATTGGAAATGTTATGCTCAAACTTGTTTGACAAAGTTTTCCACCTTTTAACAAAATCTTGGGTAGTTTCATTTTCAAGTTGTTTACAATTTATAAAATGGGCCAAAGTGTTTCCAAAAAGATCACTAGTTTGGAACTCTTGAACTAAAGCATTCATTAAATCTTCCAAACTATCAATAGAATGGGTTCAAAGTTGGTTTTACCAATATAAGACATCACCCATAAGAGTTTTGGCTTGGATTTTGATAGTAGCAAAGGTGTTCAATTTGATCCAATCCTTATAAATATTTCCAAATGTTTTAAGATGAAGAGTAGGATTACTTGATCCATTATAATAAATGGTAGGGGTGAAACCTTCTATGTTAATATTATTAATTTGAGTGGTAAGAGGTTCATTTTGAAGATGATTAATATTTATATTGAATAAAGGATGTTGAGTAATGATATTGCCTTGAGAATATAAAAGAGGAGGAGGGAGAACATTCTGATTATGCATGACCCAAGTCATTGGTTGAGGATGAGTTTGAAGATGGAGAAGGTGATTTTACATTCTCATAATTTGATTTGTATTATGATATTTAAAGGTATTCATTTGATTGAGTGTTTGTAACAAGAGTTTGTGGGTTTCATTAGCATTGTTAGCATTATTTGAAACATTAGAGTTGGTATTAGTGGCTTGGGTACCATTATTGATGTTGGTAAGAGCTTGAGAGGAAATATGAGAATGTCAAGCACTAGTGTCAAAATTTTATTAAGAAGCAAAAGATGGACTAATGAAGGGATGAGAAGAGGCAGCATTAGAAGAATGATTACATTGGGTAGTGAACAATGAACTAGTATAAGGATTAAGGATAGTGGATCTTGTAAGGGCCCACTAGATATAGAACCTATCATACTAGTGGATATACCAAGCATGAATGTAGAAAAGGTTTAAATAAGAAAAGGTCATGGTATGAGAAGGGTTCATAATCGAGGGAAGAGGTTGAGAATAAAAAAAAGTGGTACCCTCAAATATATTTGAGAATGTGGGAGTAGGTGAATGAGGCTCTTAAAATTGACTACTAATCATAATATGGTAAATGGTAGAGGGATACTTTACTTGATGTTAAGGAAATTCAAATATAAATAAGAGAATTTCAAGGGTATACTCTAATTTGGGTTGATCTTCTAGGGATAAGAAAGGATTATGCTATAAATAGGAATGAGGAGGGGTCCTATAGTTTGTTGTGTGAGTGGATATATGAATATTACTCTCATCTAAGAGAGGAACCCTACTTGACATATGGGACACATTATGAGGGTTGGTAAAACTCATCATGTTTGTTGAATTCAAATTAGTGTTATCTTCAAACAAAAAAACCATGATGAAGGAGAATGACTAAAATAGGTAGGAAAGATGAGAAAGCAAGGAAATGAAAAAGTGAAAAAAATAGTATAGATTCAACTGGGTCAATATGACATAGGAAACAAGGCCTAAAAACTATACAGGGTATATTGGGTCAACCTAACACAATCAAATAGAGGTTAAAAAAGTATATAGGGTCGACTGGGTTGACCAAGCACAAGAAATATTGAAAATCAAATGGCCTATAATAGACTATGTTGACTAAAATGACTATACACTAAAATAAGAATAATTTTTCAAGTATTTATAAAATTAAGAACTGAAGGAAACACATAATCAATTAGATCAATGAGGTTAATCCTATTGAGGCACACATCACAAAACCTTGCACCAATGCTAGCTAATGCAAGTTTTTGCAATACAACACATAATTTAAGCAAATAGAAAGCAATGAACTTGAAAATTAAAATCTAAGTGGTCAAACTAAATTTTGTTAGATTATTAGAATATAGTTTTAAATGTGATATGAAATTAGCTTTAACCAAGAAACTAGAAAGCAATCTAAGGATAGTTGTAGGATGTTTAGGATGAAAGGGATATGTATTGGCAATGGGATAGACTTGGTATTGAGGCCTACCCCCTCACTTCACACACCACATTGGTAAAGTTTTTA
This sequence comes from Torreya grandis, assembly GCA_037957365.1. NCBI lineage: Eukaryota > Viridiplantae > Streptophyta > Pinopsida > Cupressales > Taxaceae > Torreya > Torreya grandis. The sequence goes on along the minus strand of JARHVA010001767.1, from coordinate 815,108 downwards.
GGTGCTTATCCAAAATATAGAATTAACCATGTGTTTATACTTGGCTAACAAACCAAGTCAACTTCCCCCTTAGTGATGAAATCCAAATAGGTTGGCCTTGGGTAGATAATTATTATAATGCTTGCTTAAGATTTTGTGTTTTGGTTATGTGTGCATAAAATAAAAAATAGTAAAACTAAATGGTATATTGAAAACCACCTAATTAGACTATGTGAACTATTATAAGCATGCAAGCAACAAGAAATGAAAGTGTGAGCTTATTACTAGAATATAAGGGTTAATTCTAACTTAATAACATAGTATAGTGTTTATTTAATCAATAGTGTATGCATAGAATATAGAATAAGGTTTATAGTGTCACCTCTATACTATGAAAGCAAAATGTTTGAAAATAAAAAGGGTCAATAGGGTCGACCTAATTATTTAGATAACACACAAAATATAGAATTAGGTCTACAGAGTTGATCTTGTTGAATGTATAAGGGTAGTTTTAAAGACTGCAAACTATGAAAAGAAAGACTGAAAGGAAAGAGAGAAAGGATATAAAAGAACCTTGGTGGGTTTGAAGATGTAGATAAATGAGATTAATATAAAAAATCCTTGTTAAATGCTTGAAAATCTTGCCAACAGGGTTGACTAGGTCAACCAAGCTTTATAAAAGCATGTTGTTAAGTTCTTGAAATGTATAGGGTCGACTGTGTCAACTTAGTAGTCTTAATCTAATGCCTGAAAGTATACAAGGTTGACTGGTTGACCTAATAGTCTAGACTAGATGTCTAGAAGTCTAAAAACCTGTACTATGTTGATTGATTCAATCCAATAGCTTGTACCTAAAAAAAACCCTACATAAAAATAACATAGTCATTTGGATATGACTGTGTTAAACCTGCATACATAAGTTAGTACTATGTTGATACAATCGATCCAACATCACAAATATATGTTAATAAAAATGATAAAATAATGAAATAAGTGAAATAAATACTTAAGGGTTAGATTCACTTTGGGTTCACTAGAATTTACACAATAAAAAATGCATCATGTATATAAATCAATCCTAACTCAGAGAAGATAGAGCATAACTACACTTCTGATTAGGAATACATTTTTTAAGTGAGAATATGACCAATATGGAGATCCACTAGACTTGATTATGGGATAATTTATCACAATACACCATTCTAAGGAGGGTTCCAAAGCCTCTAGTCTAACATAATCATGCAATAACCCTAAGGGGGTCCTAGGATTTGATAATTCACCTAAACTAATAAAAATTAAAGTAAATCTAATCTAGTTCTCACCAAATCTTGTGGTACAAAGTAGGGGTTATAAACTATAAAATTAAACATGCATAGAAGACATATACTCATGTCAATGTATACAAAATCCTAATACATGGAAGAGAAACACAAAGTCATATCTATCTACTCTTACAAATGAGAAAATAAAGTTAGTAATACTTACCTTTGAAGATGAACCCACTGAGCCTCATCTCTCCCTTGGCCAAAGTCATTTAGAAGAGGTTATTGTATTATGTGTGGATGAGAAGGATAAATTAGCTCTAGGCTACACAACCTATCAATGCATCCAAAAGAATTATCCAAAAGATAAGATCCATATCTCCAAAGAAAGTATGGAACCTTAAGCTTTAATTCTCAATTAGAATGGTCAATAAGAAAATTTTCATTTTCTCTTACTTCTTATTTATATTTTTCTTAATAAATGATGGAAATAAATTTGTATTTCTAGGTAGATTTGACCCTTGACCCTTCGAAAAATCTTAGCTAACAGGGTCAACCCAGTCGACCCAACACAATTTTGGAGAATAATTCACTAGGTCTTGAGTTAGGTTGGCCAAAGGCTATCCTAATTCCTAAGTGAAAATGTCCTAAAATTACCTAAAATTATACAAGGTCAACCCAGTCAACCTAGTACAATCAACTAACAAAACATTATTTAGGTGAGGAAAAGGAAGATAAAATGTAGCAAATGCTTGGAATGGGTACAAAAGAGAATAACAAGCTTATGGTTTATAGTTTTAGAAGACAAGTGTGTAGATAACAAGTGGTAAAAGGGATAATAATCCTATGAAGCACTTAAGGTGTACCCACCCCTTTATTGGTGTACCCTTTAAGGAATACACTTAGAGAGACTGAGACTTGATGGGTTCCTATAAGATACAAAGTGTCAGTAATCAATAAAAGTTTGAAAATATTATGTGTATACACATCTTGTGTGCTGAGGCATATAGGATCTGAGAATTAGATTTATTTATTGATCTACAGCCAAAACTACCTATGGATTAGGGCTATGAATATGTGAAGCTGATTGAACTATCTTGTGAACTATGGTGTATTTGGGAATCCATATGGTATAATAAGTTTTAACTAATTTGGATGCTCTTTGCTATAACATTAATCTATGAGGTGATGGAGAGAGAGGCCCTCTACAATCCATAACATGTCTTTGATGTAGGGGTCTCTCTAATAAAGGTATCGATGGGAGAGTATGCATATATGGTATTATTTTAGGACTAGACCTCACTTTCACTGGTGGCGAAAATAACATCTAAGGTGTGCTGACATAATCTATTGCTAGAACTGTAACTAGTGACTGTTGTATAAGTGGTTGTGGAATAGGTAGAGAATACTCATATGGAAGGCTCTCAACTATAATCACCTAATCAACATGTATATATTTGAGACATTTGTTTATAGTGGATAAAATAGATTGAAGCTATCATATATAAAGCCTACCCAATAAAATATCAAATGTGATTACACTAGGTACTACTGTGAATCTAGTGGCCACATGTGTGGGCCCACCATGTAATGGAAGTATGATATCCCTAATGGAACTTTGTACATGGCTAATAAAGCCATGAATAACTATATCTATCTAAGAAATATCCTACTCTGAATAATCCAAGTGATGTATAAGTGTGATAGTACACATGCTGACACTTGACCCATTGTCAACCATGACACTGTAAATATGATTATGATCAATATAATCTCATAAAAAGAGTGCGTATAAATCTGTCATCATAAAAAATCTCTTGCTCTGAAAAACTGATAAGAGGTCTAGTTAACACTATAGTATTATATACCGTAATGATATTATGTAGAGTATGTGGATCCACTATATGAGTCTAATAAGATGATGGTGGCGGTTGTGCTTGATATGTATAATGAACACCTAAAGTGCTTGTTGTATCTTTAGTGGTATGTTTTGTAAACAAATCTAAAAATATTTTCAATGTTTATGCTTTTTTTGGTTGTGGTCTAGGTGCATTTATAGTAGTGTTTACATCAATGATATTAACTTTTATCAAATCTTGTATCCTATGTTGTAAGCTAATGCATTTATTTATAATATGGCATCATGCCTTGTGATATTCAAATAATGCATTGGCATCATAATTCCTTGGAAGAGCCCTAGTCATATCAACCTCTTTGGTGGGAGGGAGAGATATGACATTGCATTCCAAGATTTGTTGGAGAACGCATGCTAGTAATTGAGGAAGAGTCATAAAAGGTCTCTTTGGAGGAGTTGATAAGACCATGTGAGGAGGTGGCTTTAAAGCTAAATTAATTATTATTTATTAATCGTTCTTGCTCTCACTAGGATTTACCTTATATGGAGGATTATTATAACTCTTAGTAGTTTAATCTAATATAGTTGTGTACTTTAATTTTCCCATGGAGAGAAGCTCGAGTTCCTATTCTTTCACTATATGACAAATATCTATGAAAGATGTAAACTTCTTGAATATGATAGCTTCATGCAATGCTAGTAACAGACTCTACTTGAATATGTCTTAGAGTTATCTATATGCCATGGGGCTAGTCATCATAGCTAATATAGTTTTATATTGTAAGACATATTCAATAATTAGCTCATTATATATTTTTTTGAGTTGTGAAACTTGAGCACATGAAACCTTATAACTAATGTTGATTGAGAAGTGTGCCAAAAACATATTTACTAGTGGATTGAATGTTGTGATGAACTAATTAAGAAGATCATAGAACCATTATAATGCATAGTCCTTTAAATTGAAATAAATTAACTTAGTGAGGAGAAAATCATTGGATACATAAAAGGCTCATAGATGATGCTTTGGGTCACCTTTACCATCATAAAAAATAATCTTGGGTGCCATAAATCTTGATGGCAAAGGAGTTGTCTCTATATGTTATTCTAAATGTGTATGTAGAAAAACATGAAAATCCAAGGCATGAGGTGGTCTAATGGCACCCTAATACAAATGTAAAACCTTGGCCTACATATCATGGATCTCATGCATAGGGTATCATACATCTAGAGTAGAGGAATGCATACTAGCCATAAGAGGTGTTGACAGTGGTGAAGGTTTCTGAGTTAGAACAATTTTTTGTAGAAATTGAGTTACCCCCATAATAGGTGTAATAATATTGGCATCTTGGGGGTTAGATGATTGAAGATTATTGGATTTGATATTTGTTTCCATTATGAATGTAGAATCTATGCATGATCATGGGGATATTCCCAAAGTATATATTTGAAACTTTATAAAATCTCATCCCTATTGACTATAATATTTTCATTATCAAGTGGGGGGAATGTATCTCGAGTCCCATCTTGTGTAGCATTTTGATCTTGATTGTATTATTCATGTTCAAATGTATTATCATTAAATTCCACATAATTAAGGTTTGAAGGATCCACTAGAGAGGTTGGAATTAGTCATTTTTCCATGCTATAAGCTCAAACGGAAGGAATATGAGTATGCTTAATAGGATTCCCACAAATCTTGACTTATTCTTGAAGCAAGAAATAAAACTTTTTGAGATGGCATATAGAAAATAAAATTAAATGGTGATTTTGAAATAAAATATATAAAATCTAAAAGTCTTAACACAACCAAGGGAAATAGGAAAAAGAATGATACAAACCCTGGTAGCATATAGGGATAGGGTTTTGGGAAATATTCTAAGTCAGGTTCACCAAATGATTTAAATTTTTAAAGGATTATGGAATGTAAATTCTAGGTTGTTAAAGGGATGAAATAATAAATCAGAGAATAAATATGAAATAAATACAACCACTTATTTATGTAAGAATTGACCTAATATGGTATTTCCAAAAATAACAACAAATGACACAAATAAGTACCTAGTTATAACTCACTAAGATAGATGGTCTACAAGCTAAAAATTGGTGTAGAAGCTGATTTGAGTGTCAAAAGTAAGATCTAAGTGTTATAAACCCTCCTAGATAGCAACACAATACCTTGGACAGTAGTGCACTATGCTAATGTCCACATGGGGTACACTAGTGTCCATATGCAAAAAACTATGTGATCTTATGGGTGCACCTCTGGTTGAGTATAATATGATTGTGACTATATGGATGAGACCTAATTCATTTTTTGTGTACTTTTTTTGACTAAATTATGAGAAAACCCTAGACTTTCAGGTTTTTAGGGTATTTAAAGAGCACAAGTGGAAATAGTGTGATGTTAGTTGGGTAGGCTAGATGTCCTCAACACCCCACTGTGTTGATATTTTCCTACATACCAATACCTCAAGAGAGGTTCAAGCCAAATGTAGTTATCCCAATCAAAGCATTGGTAAAAGTGAAAGTAAATGCTAGTATGAGTGTCGAATTGAGTACTTTGAGTGAGGTTTGAGATTATAAATCTATGTATTTTAAACTGAGGATGGATGTAGATGATTGTATATAGAAGTAGGGTATAATAGGGATCAATTACCTTAATTATTCACCACTTTTTCTAAGCTTGTTTGTGTATATTGCATTTGATTTCCATCTAGTGAGAAAAAATCTAAAATTCATGTAATATACTGATTTGGTGCTTATACAGAGTGTGAAATAGGTCTAGGCCAACCCTAGGTGTCTTAGTAATTTAAAACATATCTATTGGTATTGAAATTAGGCAAGGGATACTAGCATAACCCCTTGGTCACTAGAATAATGTACTAGTGTCTAAATAAGTACGTGTGCCATAACCTGGGGCACTAGGGGCTTAGATGCCTTGGGGTTAGTCTAGGACTAATTTTGGGATGTATATGAATGTGTAATACCCACATAAAATCTAGATAATGGTCAAAAGAGGCCCTAAGATAGGTCTAGGGCTAAGTTAGGGGTAAAGTGATCTCAAGTGACACTAATTGCACTCAAGTGACATTTTATATGACCACAACTAGATTGTTTGGATCAATCGGTTAACTTATGCTTTATTTTATATACAATATATTTCTCAATCATAGAGAGTGATAATACATGGAACATATTCCATATAATTTATCATGAATAATCAGTTGATGTCCCATTGGATCACTATAATAGAATGCACATCAAATATTAAAATACCATATCACATACACAATAACATACATCATAGTCGTAACTATGTTTTTTAATAACACAACAATAAATACACATCTATTGTAGCAAGATAGAAATGTAAACAATAAATCCCCAAAATCCTTAGGGTAATGAAATCAAATAATAATTCCATTCTACATACTCTCATAGGCAATATGTTTACATAAAAGTGTCATAGTATGTTAATATTTTTTGTAACTATATTTAAACACAAATTTACTCATGCTAAAATAATTATGGCCAGATCTCTACAAATGTAGAAAAATTATGATCTTATTTATTTTCATTATTTGATATATTTAGTATGTTGTTTGTAGAAAGAGTTTAATTTCAACAAGATTTAGAGTAGTAGAGATGATCAACCAATCATACCCAATTCATCATGGAGAATAAATTTCATTACAAACTAATCATTATATAAGAAATGTGCACACTAAAGTGTCCATCTATATGGTAACTTAGCCAAATATATCATTTTAATTTATCAATAACAATACCGCATAAGAGTAGTTATGAAGTTTTTAAGGATTATAATTCCATCCCAACTTCAAAAATTCACTAAAATTTATCAAGAATAATTTTACATCATCAAAGGTTCATATTATTATCATAAAAAAGAAGATATAGTTATATTACAAAAATGGGCCTCACACAATCACCTTTCCAATACTTTTCACATTCACAAGAATGTCTTTCAACTTCAATTTCTCAAAGTTGTGTAATAGCAGGGTTACTAGCCTATGCATTCACATTTTTCACAAATGAAATTTCATTGTTCCAAGAACTTCAACTCACCCAAACCACCAAACATTGAGTTTTCCCATATCAACATTAATGGTACAATCTCTCATAACACAAAGCTAGGGAATTTATAGCATTCCCAAATAAAATCAATTGTTCCTTAATGGAACTACATACAATGATGAATCTCAAATCAAGTGAAGCATTTAATTTATTTGATTAAAACTTTCCATACATTTATCTCTTAAATATTATTATTATAGCCTTTAATCTATCACCCAACAAAATAAGGCATAGACTTTTATCACCCAACAAAGTAAGGCATAGACTGGTTATGCAACTCTTATAATTGCATTCTATAACAGGGGTGGATGCTAGAATGATATTATACAAGAATGTCATTAAATTTTAACCTCAAAAAGTTAATCAATGATATGGTAGTTAGATTAAATTTATCTTTCACCTTTTCTTTAAAAAAGATTTCATCAATCTTGAGTCACCTCTATTTACCCATGCCACCATGAATTGTGTTAGATAAACCTTGAATCTATCAGATGCTATCATTGGCATATAATTTGGTAAAAGAGGAAATATAGAAATTAACTTATATCAATACTTATTCCATAGTTAAATCATAAGAAAAATTGATTCATATTTTATGTAAATCCTCACAAAATTTTCCCATGTATTTATATTCCCTAGAGATTATGGTTTCATATCTTAATTTATTGTCAACAAAAGATAAAGCATGCGTAGACTATAAATATTAAGGTTGAAAAATAAATGATAAAAAATTTTTAATTTTTAATTTAGGGTCAAATTCACTTGGAGATGGATGGAAAAGGGATCCCATATAATTCCCTCATAGTTTTCCCACCTTACAATATGTTTGGCTCCATAGAACATCAATTTTAACCTCATGGAAAATTTAGATTTAGAAAGTTTTAATTTCATGTCTTGCAATATCTTTTATAATATGATTGCATGCTATCTCAATCCAAATTTCACATTCAATTACATAATCTCCATAGTGAATATTCTTCAAATTCATACCAAAGGTCAAATGTTTTTAACCCTACTTTGATACCAACGTGTAACACCGTCTTGTGATATCACGAAACTAATTAAACCATTTTTATTTTTTATAAATTTTGATATAAATACATAAATCTTATGTGCACACAAGTTCACACCAATACACAATAACCATATTGTGCCTTCATCCATAATTAATCTTATTGAATTAATATGGATGAATTATTATGTTGGTCTCAGTTCATATTAAGCACCTACTAGGTTATGAGCCTGTGGCCTATAGGTTATGGGCCCATAATAAAGGACTCATCCTAAGTTTATCAAAGGATAAAATAACCCACAAAAATTTAGATCATAAAACCCTAACTTTCAACATCTAACACACCCATGCCCAATCTCTAGGGTTCTGACATGTCAACTTATGTACCTATCATAAATAAAATCAAGGCTAATGTAGTTATCTAAAAATCCAACATGAGTGAATTTTTCCAAGGTGAATATTAGGTGTTAAACCCTCAAAAGGATATGAGTTACTAATTAACATAATAGTAAAGTGTTATTTAATTATCCACTAAACTCAATTTCAAAGGAATGGCCACCATAATATATATGTATACATTTATTCATGTTATAACCCACCACAAATAATTCACTCAACCCTACTACACAACTCTCCAAAAATATGTGGAAGTTATATCTTATTTCCATATTTATGCTAGAAGTGTTTTTACTAGAGGAAACAAACCTAGGATTAATCCCTACATCTTTTTGATACCATTTAGAGTGGACGACAACTGGAACATATGGAAACTAATAGAATTGATATAATTTAATTTATGATCAGATTAAATTATGTTTTTTTAATGAACATGCTATTTGATTTTTAGTGGCCCAAACTTTAGGTGAATTTTGAATAAAATTTACTATCCCTTAATTACCAATTAAAAATATGAGTAAAATTTGTAGAACACTATCTGATGCCATGTTATAATAGTTGCACTCCAATACCTAGGAAAAATATCTCCAAATGTTTCACTTGATGGCCAATATAGGCTTGCATGGAAAAATATAAAATGTTGCAGGGACTCCATAACATACACAGGTTTAATAATACAAAATTCATTTCCACAAAACTCATATAGCAAAATAAGAATAATCACATGCAAAGTAATTGCACAAGTTTACTAAAAAATAGTTTGTGTTGCTACACTTCCATCATATCATAAAATAGGGTTTTAATAATTACCTATCAATTTATATACATATGTTTTTATGCAATCAAAAACATGGTTTAGATTTTCAAACACTTGGGAAAAAATATTTTTTAGAAACTAGAAACAAAAATTGGTCCCTTCTCTATTACTATAGGTTTGAAACAATATGAATGCCTATTAAGGTAACACATGGCTTCTATAAGTTGTAATAAAGATATTCCATGAGAATATGTAGACAAGAAGAAGTTATAAATAAGTAATAATTAGGGGTGTTGAGTTCAAGAAGGAGAGGAAGCACATTATACATATACCTTCTTTCCTAAATTTTATGTATGACTCTTCTAAACAACTAGTGATACTAATCAACAATCCCAATTTTTCATATGCCAAATCTATTGATAGTATATCTGAATCACAACCAGTTAAAGGTCCTATAGCTAAATTGGACCTATGTGTACCTTTGATCCCATCACTACTTGTAAGGCTATCCCAAACACCAACATTTTCATTCATGCCTTCTTTCACAATACATAGATTGTGTCTAAGAAGCTCAACCACTTCAAATGGACTATAAAGATATCCATTTGTCCTAAAATGGGTAAAATGTGATTGCCTATGAACAAGAGAGGGAAGGGAAAGTGAAACTATAAGTGCATCCCTTATTTCTGTGATGTGTAGCCACATAGGGAAATGTATGGTGAGTTAGACTATGTGTTGAGTGGAAGATTATAAATAAAAAATGTATTTGTTACTTCCTCTTCCATAGCCTTCATCTAGTGATTCAATTTATAAAAATTCACATTGGTTAATGGACATGAGCTTTTCCCTTCAAAGTCTTGCTTATTTATTGCATAATTTTCTTACTTATAATATCCTTTTTTATTATAATTAAAATGTAATATTATAATTATTTTAAATAATAATATCAATATATTATTTTATATTTATAATATTAATATATAATAATATAATATAAACCTATTTACTATTTTATAGAATTGTATATTTATATTATTAAATTAAATATTATTATATACTATTATTATATAATAGCATATATACAAGGAAAAAAATTAAAAGTTGTTCTAAAGGTATAGATTATGTGAGAGGCTTTGATATGATTTCACATTTTGGTCAAGTGGGGTTTTGCAAAGCAAAAGTGTACATTGGAAGTCGTATTGTACTTGAGACTTATGACCATTGGCCATGTCTCATATTTTGTGCAAAAAGCATTACGAAAAAATAATATGATTTTTTTTGTTGAAGTGATGGTAAAAAATGAGGATGTGTGTTCATTCATATAGTGTGGCAATGAGTTGTGTGAGGAGGAGATGTTTCATTTCACTAGAAGGGATGCATTTTTTTGTTTTGGAAAAGTAAAGTTTTGTAAAGTAAAAGAGTTCAAATAGGTAGTCATACCTTATGGCAAGTGAATTAGTCACCAAAAATTAAAATAATATTTTTTTAATAAGCAAAATTTAATATTAACAACATTATTTCAATGATCTTAATATAATTCTATAATATATAATATAATTATAATATAAAGATGTATATTGTTACATAATATACGTGATTATTATATAATAGTGTATATATACATAGTAGTTTTCATAAAGGGACAAGTTACATGATAAGTGATATGGTTTCATGTTTTGGTTAGGTGGGGTTTTGTAAAATGAATGTGTAAATTAACAGTTTTATTACACTTAAAAATCATGATTTTTGACCTTGTCTCATGTTTTGTACACAAAGAATTAAAAAACAATAATATGATATTTTCTAGTGGAGGCAATGGTGGTAAAAAATGATGATGTGTTTTCATTCATACAGTGTGGCATTAAATTCTGTAGGGATGAGATGTTTTGTTTCACTAGAAGGGATGTATTTTAAATTGTCTTGGTAAAGCATATTTTTGTGAAGTATAAGAGTATAAATCGGTGGTCATACCTCATGGCCATTGATTTTTAGCACCTTTTATGAAAAAATATTTTAATGTGCATTAGGTGGTGACTATTGGTGGCAATGATAGGCATTGTAGGTGATACCATATGCTAGGGGACCCATATTGTACACCAAACCTAGATCCAGGTTACTGATTTGATTTACATCCATAGCTTACAAGGTGGCATCATCTTTAATTTATTGTTTTATATTATTAAGGGTGGAAAAAGATGTCATGAGAACTAATTTTATTGCAATAAAACTCTACATCTGATGTGTGGCTAGAATAAATGATGTAATGTCATTAATGTGGGGACAAGACATTAGGATCTCATAATATATCTTGTTTTCTTTTTATCAAGGTGATGGATGGTAAAACATGAGGATGTGTGTTCATTCATATAATGTGGCAATGAGTTGTGTGGGGAGGAGATGTTTCATTTCACTAGAAGGGATGCATTTTTTTTTGTTTTGGTAAACTAGAGTTCTATAAAGTAGAAGAGTGTAAATTGATATCCATACCTCAGGGCTATTGAAATAGTTTCCAAAAATTAAAATAATAATTTGCTGATAAGTGAAATTTAATATTAACCATGCTATTCCAATGGGATTAGTATAATACCATAACATCCAATATAATTATAATATAAAAAAGTATATTGTTATATAATATATATGATTATTATATAATAATGTATGTATACACAAAAAAAAATTAGCAGTTATTCTAAAGAGACAAGTTATGAGAGAAGTGATATGGTTTCATGTTTTGGTCAAGTGGAGATTTGTAAAGCAAATGTGTAAATTGACAATCGTATTGCACTTGAAACACATAACTATTGACCTTGTCTCATGTTTTTTACATGAATAATTAACAAAAAATAATATGATATTTTTAGTGGAGGTGACTGTAAAAAATGAGTATGTGTGTTCATTCTGATAGTGTGGCAATGAATTATGTGAGGATTAGATGTTTTATTTCATCAAAAGGGATATATTTTTTTTGTCTTGGTAAAGTGGAGTTTTGTAAAGTATAAGAGTGTAAATTAGTAATCATACTTCATGGTCATTGATTTTTAGCACCTTCTATGCATTTATATTTCAATGTGCACTAGGCGGTGAGTGTTGGTGGTAATGATAGGGCATTATAGGTGATACCATATAATAGGGGGCCATATTGTACACCAAGCTAGATTTAGGGTAGTGACTTGATTCCATAGCATACAAGGTGGAGACATTTTTGATTATTGAGGGTGGACAAAGCTGTCATGAGAGATTATTTGA